>BRDC01000027.1:0-565400 GCA_024343385.1 Tremella yokohamensis | reverse complement strand
GCGCCCCCCCCCCCCCCCTCGCGCACGCGTTTCAAGATGCCACGGCATACGGGCCATACGTCAATGACACCTCGTAGATTGACACTCGTCAGCCCTTCTCCGTTTCACGTTATATATGAGCGCCACTCCTGCCCTCCCACTACTCGATTCCACTCACCCCACCACTCACTTCTTTTACCCTCCACCCCGCCACTCACTCTGCCACAACGATGTCTGGCCGTCAATCAGCCCCTGACAACGCACAGGACGCTCAGGCACCCACGACAGTCCCGACCGACACCGAATCTCCTGTCACGATGCCGGATGGCTCGAATATGACGTTCGAGTCGGACTGGGCACAGGTTGCCGCAGAGAGTGACGACTCCCCAGGCGCACCTTCAGTCCTGTCAAGTGGATGGAAGAAAACGCAATGGAAATCTTACCAAAACCCACTGACTAAGCCGGACAGTGAGGCGCAAGATGCGAATGTTGCTGTCTGCCGGTCTTACGTGCAACAGCAGATCAGGGGAGACACCACGGGCTCGCCGACTTTCGCGCCTAGTGGGACTCGTGCAGCTTCCACTGAGACCCCAAGTGCTCGCGAGCAGCCTTCGGAGCCCGGCTCAGCACGTAACTCGTAACCTTGATAGCGACCGTCGTCTGACCTAAAGTCGCCCCCGTCTTGGCGCTCCTTGCATGCAACAATAATCGTTAGTGCCCTCTTCCGCCACACCGCCACATCTTGCCGTTCATGAGCCAACTGTGATTTGCAGCTGAAGCCCGTTGAATACGTGCATTGCAAACTGTGTGCATATGCGTGCGTGACTGCTTCTACAGTACAATCTCTATATGTACTCATATCGTAAGGTGTCGTGTAGGGTCGTGATGCGATGAGGCGATGGTGGCTACGATGCAATATGCTGTGAATGGCCAAAGGGCCCAAACGGAGATGGCAAACAAATGGTGATATACAATGCGAAGGGCTTCGAGGCGGTCAACGCCTCGAACTTGTCTAGGCGACCAAGTGAGATTGGGCTGACTTCAGAATGTGGTCGATCGGAATCCTTCTGCTTCCAAGAAGACTGGAAGATAACCCCGGTCCATGTGCGAATGACCCTGCTCGGTGGACCCGTCATCCGTGTCGACGTCCATGTCGTCCCCTATCGCGCTGCCAAGCAACACGCCGAGCCGCATGCCGGAGCCGGGTGGAGAAAGCGCGGACGAGCCGGCGGTATTAGCGCGGCGTCTCGTGTGCAGGGAGCCGAACTCGGGTGTGCCAGTAGCTGGGGAAGTCGGAAACAGAGACGGGGCCAGGTCCCGAGGAGGCGGCGGCCACAGGAGGGCCGGCTCGACATCGGCTCCGGCCATGGGGTCCGAGACTTGTCTCGGCCGTGCAGGAACAGGACGGGTCGGGGTGGCGACGTTCGATGTCGAAGACCCCGTTGGAGTTGGGAACCGCCAGTTGGTCATGGGTGCGTAGGCATTGGGATCGATGTTTCGGCGTGACGGTGTCGCTGCCGGCGAGTCGAACTTTCGCATGAGCGGAGGGCGGATATTGGGTCCTGCGGCGTCGGCCGAGAACGTCAAGCTCTGCCTGGCTTGTAGCTTCGGACTGGCCGACCGGCGGCCAGGCGAAGTTGTCGGCGAAGCGGTCGCCAAGTAAAGCGCGGTATGCGATTCAGACAGGGAAGATTGGTGCAATCCCATCAGAGAAGGAGGTCGCTGCACTCGCGGTGACATGTGGTTCGACATGCTTGCAGCGGCTCTCGTATGCCTCAGCGGCGCACCAGGCGCGGCCGGGATGACCGAGGTCCGTTTGTCTGCGACAGGACTGGGCGTTCGAGGCGGACGGGCGAAGACGGCGGTGAACAAGCCAGGCGAAGTTTGCTCCTCCACAGCGAATGTTTGCTCCATCGAGATGATGTCTTCAAGCACATCTAGCATGTCCTTGCCCATCCCAAACGTTTCTAACCGCTTGCTGTTCCCGGTAGATGGCTTGCCTCGGTGTGCTTTCACGGGCTTCAGAGAATTGGCCGGTGCGTATACGCGAGTACGTTGAGGTTTGCCACCTGAAGAATATGCGAGAGAGTCGGCGATGAGCTCTTCTTCATCGTCATCCTCCATGATGGCATCGTCGATCTGCACTCGGCCGCGACCCGAGGCAGCAGAGTAGTTGCTGGCAGAGCTCGGATTCCGGGAAAGGTTACTGCTCCAGACGCTCGAGCTGGTGGAGGCGATGGAAGCGCCGCGCGAGTGGCAAAGGTCTGGGACGCGCGACAACGAGGTAGAACCAGCAGAAGAGGTCGACATCATGGTCCCCCTGGAGGCGCTCGAGACGGAAGACGCGACACTGCCCTCTGCTCGTCTGCGACGGCGTTCCTCCTTTCGCTCTTCACGGCGCAGATCGGCACGGGCCATACGACGGTAGTGGGAGCCGTAATCGTCATCGTGATAGTCCTGCTGCGAGGTGCTCGAAGCGGAGGAAGCCATTGATGTGGCTCGGGACATCGGAGCAGAGGAAGAGGCAAGAGTCTGATCGATGCCAGGTCGATAGCAGAGGGACGAGAAGGCGTCGCGTTGAGCACATTCTATTTTGTCAGTCAACGTGACAGACGGTGAAGGGGGTGGCGCACCTCTTGAGCAGTAGATGCTAGAATCAGAGTCCTTTCCCGTCTCGCGTCCGCAGAAGCACCGCGTGATGGCGGGTGGGCTGGGGGACGACATGTCGGACTCGTCACCCCGTACAGCCGCCATTACGACCGGCCCCTTTGACAGTTTGCGCGGGGGCGTGGTGATGGGAACGTTCGGGTGTTGCTGAGATGGGACGAGGATATGGGTGTGCGGCGGACGGTTGTGCGGGTGGTCGGGATGGAAGACGGGCACAGCGTGACCCGTGGAATGGATGGGCTGCACCGATCGAAGTGACATTTGGGGACGGCGACCGGCGCGACTGGGGAGGTCCAGACCGTCAAGGTCGGGCCGATACAATGGGAGCGAGCAGCTGGAAGACAGCTGGCGGGGCGACGCTAGCGCGTTCTGAGGGCGAGTCGGTGGGTCGAAGGCGAGTGGTATGCAGACGTGTCGACCGCTTGAGCGTGTACCGTCTGCTTTTGCAGCCTCGAGAATCGAGACGGGCGTACAGGAAACAAAACAATCGACCTGTCGAGATATGTGAACGGCGGGCGGGCGGGGCGGATACTGGTGTGAGACAAGACTCGAATGGTGGAAATGGGGGCAGAGGTCAACAGCGATCCATCGAGGCGTGGCCGATGGTGTAAGTCTCGACCTATGGAACAGAGTGTTTGACCGCGCGATGTCAACAAGTCGGATGCCCGGCCAAGCGACAAGACGCTGGGCGCTAACGAGAAGGAGGGTGACCGGGGAAGCAGGCAAGTGAGAGAGTGGGGGTAAGAGGAGAGGAAGGGGAGAGAGGAGAGAGAGAGAGAGGAAGGGGATGATTGAGGGGCTATACACAGAGAATGTGATGGGATTGCCTCGAAAGGCTGCTGCTGCTGGCCTCGTGTGCAAGCTGGCTCGCGGCTCTCAGTCTCAGGGACGAAACATCAGACGCGTCAGACGCGTCGGCGGTGGTCAGATCAGGGGGATTAGTCTATTTCTGCCTCCGCTAACCTATTCGGGGAGGGTGATTACCTTTTCGAGGTAATCGACCTCGACGCGTGCTGCCTGGCGTGACGGCGTGTCCTGAATGCCAACGTCAGCCGATGAATCATGCCCAGCTCGGCAGCAGCGCATGTGGATGATGACGACTGCGCAGGTGGCACTCTGTCTCGCTCCCGTTGTCTTGGGTCTGCGAAGATCAGGGAGAGAGGTTTCGGGGCTGAGACGGAGACGACTTGGCGAAGCTTGACCTTGATCGCCGGACAGGCTGCGACGAGGAGGTGACCGCAGTCGGGACTGAACATAATCGACACAGTTCATGGGAATGTTCCAACTGCAGAGTTTGCCAGAGCCTGCCGAGCAAACGAAGAAGGGGCGGAGGGAGTATTCGCTCGTCTCAGAACTTGCCCACGCGAAGGAGGACACTTGCCCTTGGTGATATTGGTTGTGCTCTTCAGCCATCACCGCAGTTTCGCTTCGCAGCGAGCCGAATTTGGCTCGCAGCCGCTATGTATAGGCCTTGTAATGATGCAGACAACCTCTATGCATGCATCCAAAGCTTCGGTGAAGACGGTCTGCGATCCACGAAGAGTACTGAAGACGCGCCGCGACGCGTCGAGCTCCTCCAAAGCTCGGACCTCCACCTTTGCCACCCAACCCATTCCAGCTCAACCTCGCCGGGTTCAAGAGTCTCAACTATAGACAACCAACATGGTCCGCGAATCGACATACCCATACGCGCTCCCCTCACACGACTTTCTCGCCTCGCTAGAAGACTGCGTTCAAGCGACAGAAGCATGTTGTTCATCCATGCAGAGGGGCCTCGAGAAATTCGAGCCTGGTACTCGGGATCTACCCCGCCTATCCAAGATTCTGCGTAATAAACATGTACGCCCTCACAATACCTTGTCCAAAGCATGCAGTTGATGTGCAGCACTTCCTCCTCTTGCCCCAGCCGACCATCCTCGCTCACAAATCGGCCTTCTCAGCGACCGTAGCGCCGGAAATAGATGCCTTGATCGCCCGTGCCGACCGACAGTTATCGGAAGACAAGGCGAAAGTCACGCGATTGGAAGAACGACTGTCTATCTTGCAATCCGCACAGTTGCCTTCCGAACCGCCGTCACAACCTATTGCGAGCCTGGAAGGGATTGGCGGTGATGATGAGGACGCTGCTGCGACTGTGGCTGGACCGAGCAAGCTGGATGGATTGGACTTGAAAGAGCTCAACCCGGCTCAACGGAGAAAGGTCATCATGCTGCGAGGTAAACGGGACCGGCTCGAGAAGGAGAAGGAGAGGCTCATGGCTGCCAAGGCGGCACAATAATGCAGACATGCACCAGGTGTTGTATGAGCTCGATTATACTGACAGTAACAGAATGACCGAAACATTATACCTCCAGCAACAAGTTTTCATCGTCAGGTCTTCCCTCGGGCCCCAGTCGGCGAGTCTTCGAGGAGCTGGCCCAGCCTCATACAAGAAAAAGGAATGCCGAAACTGCTGCGGCGATGGTCACGAGCACGGGCAACATCGAGGCCGACTGAAGAGACGCGGACGAATAGTAACTTCGGATGGTCAGGACAGATACTGGCGGGCTCCGAGCAGCACTCACTATGGCGGGTAGTAACCTCCGTTGCCGTTGGTCGTATACGCCGTCGTGTACGACGAACCCCCTCGATAGGCTGTTGTCAGTCATGTTCTTGTCCGATCGGTCCCGGCGTACTCGTCGTTCCGCTCCCACCGCCTGCGCCTGAATATAAAGTCGCAGGAGAGCCCCCTGTGATCATCGTCAGCGGTTGTCTGTCCACGGAAGAAAGCAACTCACCTGTTACGCCTGGTTGACCGGCTGTTCCACCGCGAACAGTCCCGCCGCTGCCTTGCCCACTTCCACTTCCACTTCCACTTCCGCTTCCACTCCCACCACCCTCACTACCCTCACTGCCCTCGCCTTCCGACCCTTCGCCTTCTGATCCCTCTCCTTCGACCTCCTCACTCCCTGTACTCCCCTTGGAACCACTGCTGCTGGAACCTGCACCGCTCTTGCTTCCTCCGCCGGATGATCCGCCACTGGAACCTCCCTTGCTCCCTCCGCCACTGCTCACGCCACCTCCGCCGCCCCGACTTCCCCCGCCACCGCCGCCACCGGCTGATCCGCCCCCTGCAGCGGGAAGTATGTAAGCCGTATGACTAGGCAGGGCGAGAGTATCATTCTGACTTCCGGGACTGGGGCTGAGAGACTGTGAGAGAGTGATGTTTGCCGTGAGTATGAGCGCTAGGGCGATAGTCGCCACCTGTCGATCTAGCAGCAACATGCTGGGCACTGAGGTGAGAGTCGCTACTGATGATAGGGATTGGGTGCATAAGTAAGGCCCAACTCTGGCATAACCTTCGAGGCGATGTAACGTGAGTAGTGATCGTCCCTCCATGCTCACGATGCGTGCCAAGACATCATGACGCTGATGTCGGCGTCCATCCCCGTCCCATTGGTGCTACTGTGGTCGTGTCACTTCGCTGCCGCTGGCCCCACCAGTCTGAACCCAAAGGACCACCGCTTGGGTACATACGAGAGGGTGAGCACATGCATGGTATGGTATGCTACAAGTGGTGAGGTGCGTAATTACGATATATGCGAGACAGTGTCCGGTCATCTATTGGAGTGCCAATAGGAGTGCCAATGCTCAAAGCAAGATGTGTCCCAAGCCGGCAGCGAGGCCCATAATAGTGACAGTCCCCATGGCGCCCATTCCACCCCAGCCCAGCGCGGCGGCACCTCGCTGAGCAGCGCCCGAGCTTGCCGCAGCGGCCGATGCAGACCTTGGCTTCAGCGCACGTTTCTCCGGAATGGGGTAAGACTCACGCCGCGAGACTGCTAGCTGCCGACGTGATGCTCGATCGGGCGCTCGACTCTTGCGACGCAATGCTGGTGGCGAGGCTTGCTGCACCGGACGTGGCGTCCGAGTAGATGGAAGCAGCGCCAGATGTGGCTTCTGAATAGATGGACTCGGCGCCCGATGTCCCGGCCGTGTAGAGGGATCCAGCGCCACTCGTCACGTCGGTGTAGATTGAGCCCGCGGCAGAGGTGACGTCTGTGTAGATGGAGGGTGCGCCGGACGTCACGTCGGAGAAGACGGATGCTGCTCCTTGTGTGGCTTCGGAGAAGACTGATGCCGCGCCTTGCGTCGCCTCTGAGAAGATGGACCCGGGGTCTGGACGTCAGTCATGAGTTGGAGGTAGAGGAGGTGGACTAGCCTTGTCGTTTGACTGGAGTAGGTTCGGCTCGTTCGACAGGCGTCAGTTGAGCGAATGCGAGAGGGACCAGGCAGAGGAGGTAGGCGTAGAGCATCTTGATCGATCGAGTCTGTATTGAAGAAGCCGTAAGTGAATGTGATAGATGCAGTGTTGAGTGAGGTCAGTGGGTGGACTCTGAGCACGCTTTATACATGCGAAGGCCTGAGGGTTTGCTGTGCGTCAAATTTCCTTTCTGACGCGAGGAGGCTTCGAGGCGAGGCGCTGTAACGTGCATACACCTCGGTCTCGCTTGCAATTGGCGTGTCAGCAAGTGATGGTCGTCAGGCAATTGAAAGAGGCGGTGCTGCCCTTCCCTAAGTTACGTCCCCGCTAGCGCCTCAGCTCGGCCCCGCTCGGACCCGGTCGGCACATGTCTGCATCTCATATCTACGTGTTCTGACGTTTCGATGTTTGGATGTTTGATCTTTTGAGGAGAGTCTAGGCGATGAGACCAGCACCGAGCACAGCGCCAACGGCACCGACGGCCAAAGTCCACATGCCACCAGTGGAGACGATAGCAGCAGGCGAGGCGGCTCCAGCGGAAGAAGCGGCAGCGCTGTCCGTCAGCTACAGTATCACCCCAGTCGAGTTGATATGACGCACCTGCTGGCCGCAGCCGATGTCGCGCTGCTGGCTCCGCTCGCGGCTGCCCCACTGACACTACTGGCCCCACTCGCAGCTGCCCCACTGACGCTACTAGCCCCGCTCGCCGCTGCACCTGTCGCGCTTTCCACGGCGCTCGAGGCCGCAGAGGCCGCAGAGACAGCAGCGCTAGTCGCGGCTCCCGCTGCGGATCCCACGTTGGAGGTGGCGGCCGCGACGGCGGACCCGACGATAGACGTGGCGTCAGAGACGACTGCCCTTCCTGCAACTTTAGCGACGAGCTCGGATGATGACATGGGACTGACCTGGGATACGACCGTCGCGAGGTACGGGTGTGAGCGCTGGGGCTGGTTCGGCCAGGGCGCCGGCCATGAGGGCTGGGACGATCAGGAGGGATGTGATGCGCATGATGTGTGTGTTGTTGCTGTTTGAGAAGATGGAGTGATGAATGCTTCCCTTCTTTGAGGTCTTATGTGTACTCCAGCATATGGGGCTCGCTTTAGTGCCAAGGGCTCCACAGCGGTACACCCAGTCCCGCATATCCCAACTGCATCCCCCCATATTCCAGCCCAGCGCGCCGCTGGGTCGTGCGACGTCATTTGATAAGGTGCTCCCCCCCGCGCGCCGAGGGAGATCTGCGGCGGCAGAAATAGAACGCCGCGTCGTCATTAAACCTTCTTGGTCTCGACATTACAGCAATTAACGCTACTCTGGTATGCCAGACGCCGGGGGTTAGGCGTGCATGTGCAGCTGTCGGGATAGCGTCGCGGTGTTTGCTGACGGTCGTCAAGTCGGCCCTGCTCATGGCCACTGTCGCACGACGAGTCTCCGTGAAACCGCCCGCTGCGCTTGCTCAAGGCTAACACGGGGCTACTGAGCAACGGTCAAGCCTCAGGAGACCCTGCGCGGCGTCGCCAGGCAATCTCAAGGCAATGGTCGTCCTGCTATCCAGGCGCCAACTGGCGTCGAACGAGGCGTACTTACATTCCCACTCTCGCTGGTCGACGACCGCTAGAGGGCATCTTCGTCCACTCATCATTCGGCTTTTTCTCTCTTCGATCAGGTCTCATGCGGGTCATGAGAACCTCGCTTTGCTAATTCTTCTTGCTCTGCTTCTTCTTCTTCTTAAACTGTAGCATACCGCCCTGCCCGCACGATGGGCTTACTTGGCGGACTGGTCTCCGGCCTGCTGGGCGATGGTGATGGTGAGGCTTCGGCCACGGCGACGTCTACTTCTGATGCTGCTTCGACGGGTTCGAGTGGCTCCGGCGGTGGCAATGGGAAGAACAAGTCGGGCACGGGAGACTCGCAGAACGACAATACGACCACTACCACCACAGGTGCGGCCACGAGCACTGCCTCCAGCGCTGTGGCGAAAGAGACGAAGGCCACGTCCACGACGGCAACAACCGCTCTGTCCTCGACGACCACTCAGTCTGCGACGAGCACCGCCTCTGCCAGCACGTCTTCAACGTCTGCAACGTCTTCCTCGAGCTCGACCTCCTCTGCGACTGACCTGTCGAGCGACGCTGCGACTAGTACATCGCAAGACGACACCAATACAGCGTGTGTTATAATCATACGTCTCGGGGGACACTCATGACTGATCCACAGTACGGTTCAGAATCTCATCACCGCCTCCGCTGCAGCGTCCAGCGCTCCCACCAGTTCAAGCACAAGCTCGGCCTCGAGCACCGTCTCGGCAAATGTGCAGAACGCGGCGGTCAAGACCGACTCGAACATCTTCAACCCCGACAACAAGCTGTTTCCTCTCGGCATCGTCGTGGCCATTGTCGCAGGCGAGCATCTCCCGCCCACTACTTGAAAAGCCTGTACGCAGAGCTGATCCCAGGCTTGTTCTTCATTGTCGTCGTGACGGTCTTGCTCGTGCGCTTTTGCGGCTTCACCAAGCGCTCTCGCCTGCGGAACCGGGCGGCCCACATGTCCTTCACGCCCGTCGCGGATCCCCGTTTCGACCCTCGCGCTTCGAGGCACTCTGAAAAGTTCGAGACGATCACCACCAACATGCGGGACGTCGAGCGGGGCTTCAACCCAGTCGCCTCGACGACGAATCTTGTCAACCGCCCGCCGAGCTGGGGAAGCGAGGCCTCCATACCAACGCAACGCGCTGGTCGCCCAACATACGAGCGAGGGTACGTCGAGCCGTACGCCCCTGCTGGGCGGCAGATGCAGGAAGGTTATGCCGGTGTCGGCGCCCAGACGTATGGTGCGTACGACGGTGCTTTCTTCCTCGATGGCGGCACACAGCCTCCTGGCCAATACAGCACCCATCTCGGTGTCAGCCAGGGAGCGTCCGAGGGTGGACCGGATATGGGTTCGCCTGTGCCGTCTTTCTTGACCGGCAAGATGGACAACCAGATCCAGATACAGCGGGGTCAACCAACCCGAGGCTTCGTCCCGCCTGCTCAGCCCGGCCCTGTGTCCGGCTTCCCTGCTCGACAAGGCAGCGAAGGCGCGAGGTGGATGGGGGAGAACCCGAGCAGCAGTGGTGCTCGAAACCTGTTCGGGAATGGCGGCCTGGCACGCAAGCCTTCGGATGGCAGGAGCTTTAGAAGTACCTCTTCCACTTCCAGCGACGGCCATCACAGGCTCGGCAAAGGGCGAGGTCTACCTGATGAGCGGTGAGCGTTGCGCATCGTACATCGCCCTTCAATTGCTCCCCCAAAATATGATGCAAAAGTGATTGTACATGTATTGCGCTTCGACTTAAGTAGTGATGGTTGGGTATATTGTGCTGGGTATCGGTGAGATCGGTATCTGAGTTGTAGGTCGAAGAAGGACATCAGACAGGCCGCGATGGAGGCGGGTCGATTTTCCTCTTGAGCGGATCACTCAGACCATCGAGACCCATCATCTTCCGTTCAGAGGGCGACAAGGTAAAGATGTCACTCGTCCATCTGTGGAAAGACCGTCGCACCTGTCATTCAGCTCCTCAGGCTGGACGAGAGCAACAGGGCGCACAGGTGAAAAGACGTGTTCCCTCTCGCCGAAATCAGCGTACAACGCCATGTACACGACGGTAACTTTTCAGTCAGGAGTACTCGGACGCCGGTGACTTCACTCACACCCTCCCATTACCCAGCCACCGATGCCCAGCGCCTTGTGCCATCGAGTCGGCAGGATGTTCTCATTGGCAACTCTGGCGAAATACTTTTCTGCCTGCGTCCGACTGCGCGGTTCGGCCAATTGGGAGCGGTCTGGACCCGTGTAGACCTTTTCCGGTGCTGGTTTGTGGGACATGGCTGCTCTAGGGGGTTCTTCCAGCGTCGTGAGAGGCAACCTGCAGCGATAAGTAAGAGAGAAATGTGAAGAAGGGAGCTCCCGGACCCAAAAGTGCATAGTTGGTCAAGATCGGCGCTCGGAGCCGAGATTCCCCTTTTGCCAGGTGTTCAATTAAGGGGCGTCGTACAACGTCATCTCTCTCTCTCTGTGCTTTCTTCCTCGTTCAAAACTACCAATGACCTCCAGTAGGGGCTGAACAGCTCGCATGCGGCAGCTGTAGATCGTCCTCAACTTCTCTTCGATCTTCAGACTCGAAAACGTGCACACAAGGTGAAGCGGCGCCGACGAGTGGCTACCCTCGTTACCAATTTCCGACGCAACCACTCCCTGCCCCATCGCTAGCCAACCATGTTCAAGCTCCTCAAAGACCTCACGCGGGCCCCAGAGCCTCTCACACCTCCTACCTCGCTCACTCCGACTCTTGCTGCTCGATCCCGTGCCAACTCCCGAGCAACGGTAGGCTCGCCAAGCCATGCTCCAAGTCGCGGATCCTCCGTTCCGCCCAGCAGGCGAGGCTCCGACCCAGTAGAGCCACCTGAGCCTCCGAAGGTAGAGCCAGTGGAGGAGACGGACGAGAATGCTAAGAGAGTGGTGGAGCGGCTCACGGATCTGGAGAAGGGCGGCTCGTATATGCACCTGGTAGAGGTAGGCTCGGGAGGCGACTTGTGTGCGGAAAGTGTGCTCATTGGCAGACCTTGTCTTTAATACTGGCAATTCCTGCTACTACCGTGACCCGAGGTGCATTTCGACGACAGAGAGGTTTCGAGATCATCAGAATCGTCTTCTGCAAGGGCCTCAGCTGGAAATCGCCCAGTCCCAGTGACGATGACGCCGAGCGGGAAGTCGAGGAAGTGCAACGATGGGAGGGAGTCAGACTCGCTTTCGAGGTACTTGGCTGGGCACTCACCGAGAGGGAAGGTCTGAAGGAGTTTGCGGTGAGTCACTTGGACGTCGACCAGAGGACGAGCCTGACAAGCAGCGCCAAGACGGCTATCTGAGCCTTCTTCCCGCACTACATGGCTTGACGGCGACAGAGTCATCTTCGGTAATCAACGAGGCGTCGACATCACAGCTCCCCACTGCCACACAGAAGCCGGACTCGAAAGTGCTGGCATATCTCCTCGCTCACATCTTCGGCAACAATTACGCCTTCTTGTCCGCATTCCCGGACTCCGTCGCTAACAGGACCGCCCTGCCGAATCTCGATGGGCTGAATGTACGATTCCCGCAGGCCTTGCACCTGCTGTGGGCTTACACGTGGGGTCAAGTCGAGCCAAACACCGTGAAGGGCAAAGCCAAGGCAACGACACGGACACGGCTGGCCATCTCATTTGGGCATTTCGAGGGGTCTGACGATGACATTCTCGCCTCCTTGGTTCAGCGCTGCTTCGAAGCCATTCAACAAGGTGCTTCGGCATCACTCGCCAATCTGTACGCTATCGAGCGATACTTGCCAAAGCTCTCGGAATTTTTGATGACCCGGGTGTATGGCGTAGCAGAGAAGCGGAAATACGAAACGACCTTCCCCGCCCGACCAGACTGGGCGGCAGTCGATGGGGAAGACAGCTCGGACACACTGGACTGGCGACCTCCCAGCCCTGGACTTCGCGGCGTGTATTCAAGCATTCTCAGGCGATCACTGGAGGCGGGTGTTAGTCAAGAGGTCACCTGGCGTCTCTTCACACTGATACGAACCGAACGGCATATCCGACGTGAAGAGATTACTTCTCGAGGGCGTAGCGGACCCAGAACACCGACCCGCGAAACTCCTCCACCAATCGATGGGAATGCTACTCCCAAGAAGCGCCCTCACCCTACGCTCACGATTCCTCCAGTAGACATGTCGTCTGAACATCTTCGACCAGACGTTCTCGATCTCCTTGCTCACACCATGCAGGCTAAAGGACCGGATGCTTTCGTGTTCAGAGGTGGAGCAGAGGAGGGTGGCCTCGTTTTGCGCGATCTTGGGCGGGCATGGGTCAGCTCCCAAAAAGGCTTCACGTTCTCGGTTAGTTCGTGCCTGTCTGCTGTGACCTGTATCTGACAGCAGTGCTGGCTCAACATCACGAGGCTTGACAAGCCCCTGGTCCTCCTTCATGTTTCTCAACAGGGTCATACCCTTCTGCAGCTGAGGCTGTTGGAGAGTTCACAGATAGGATTGACCACGAAATCCCGGCAGACCGAGTCGGCGGGGGATCAAGAGACAACTGAGACAATTTGTCCAGCGCCTGATGCCTTGGTCCCACATGGACAATGGGTCCACTTCGCCTTTTGCTTTCGGAAATCCAGAAACGGTGATCATGGCGATGCCCGCCTTTTCGTCGATGGAATTCGCGTAGGGGCCATGCGCATGGACTTCCCCGTTGCGAGCCTGCCTTCTGCTGCTCCGAACTCGAAGACATCACCAGCCGATGCGGTAAGCATCGCCATTGGACGGCCGGCGGGCGCGGAAGCTTCCGACCCACCAAAGCAGGGGGAAGGCAACGAGTGGATGCTCGGTCGTACTTTGCTGGTCGAGGATACTTTCTCAGAGGATCTCGTCCTTCTTCTGTCTCATCTCGGACCTCGATACCACGGGAACCTGCAGGAGCCCATGGGCAAATTCCTGACCTGTAAGCGTCTCAATCTGTCCTTGTTCCTAGCGCTGACAATAAAGATGAGGCCGCGACAGCTATCAACATTCACATCAGTGCGCAAGCACAGTCAGCCAACGATAAGCGGCTCTTCACTGCGGCGGGAAACACCTTCCTCGCGAAAGCCATACGTACCGGGCCAGCTATCCTGGAAGAGAACATTTTGCTTTCTCTATCCCCAAAAGACATGCTTGGAAGCGAGAGCTGCGTCAACGCGGCCATGCCTCATCCACTCCGAGCGAGGCAAGTTCGTCACGGTACCGTGTCATTGCTTGGCAATGTGTTTCCACATGCTTCGACTCACCTCGATGACGCAGTCAGCATGGTCGGTGGCGGAACGGTGATGCTCAAGTTGATTGATATGGCCGAAACCAGCTCCGAACTTGCCACGACCCTCAAGATGCTCGGTGACATGATTCAGCATAGCTGGTCAGCGAGTGAGGAGATGGAGCGGATACGTGAGTTCAGCTGTGTCCATCGAGGTTGTGGCTGAAGTCATAGATGGTTTCGAGCTTCTCGCGGCGTTGCTACGGCCTAAGATGGTCAACATGGTAGACGCGTCCTGCACAAAGATTGTCTTGGGAATGCTTGGAATTGACATGGATCATCCGGAGTATGCTGTCTCTCCCACCACCACACAGCAACTGACGGAGATCAGGACAGCCTCAGTCCATAATTCAGTTGCGTATAGGGCACTCGGTCTGGAATTCGAATTATGGTCCCACGCGTCTCTCGGTATCATATCGCTTTACTTGCAGCATTTCGAATATCTCCTTGTCACCAGCAAGCACGCGCGCTTCAACCTCTTACGCACATTTCAGAAGTCTGCAATGGTCAAGAAGCTGCTCTACACGCTCCGCTCCGGCTTTTTCGATCCCACTGTTGTCCCTGCAGTGGTGGACACCTTGCGCCTTGCTCTCGTAGCCAGATGGAGCGGTGAAGACGCGTGAGTATTCTCAAACCGCCTGATATACTCTGCTAAGGAAACAGCATCAAGCCAGTATTCTCATACCTCGTTACGAGCCTGTGTCAGTCCAACGCGGGCTTCTTGTCTCCGACGACGGAACCACCTCCAGCGCAGCAGGCAGCTGCTATGATCCTGAAGATGGTCTCTGAACTCCTGCACAATCCAGCTCGGTTGGTCAAGCTGAACAAGACTGTGGCTTTCCACCGTCTGCTCGTCATCTTCGTCGCAAGCAACTCGGCATACTACGTCATTCTGCCTTGTCTCGACATGCTAGAGCGCTGCATGACGACTACTGGCGTGGACGGGTTCTTACGGTCATTCGAAAGCGAAGGAGGTTTCGCCTTGCTGTCCCAAGTGCTCCCGAGCATATGGCGGCACGACATCCAAGCATACATACTCCGCATGTTTCTGGGCAAAGACGAGGGCAAACATAATCTCGCGTGCCCACAGCTTTTGACTTGTCTCCTCACTTCCCTAGACGTCCTTCTGCAGTCGGGTGGAGACGAGGAAGGCTTCAGACCAACAGCGGGACGCACTCGATCCGGGACGATCACCTCCATTCGATCGGTCGTCATGTCACCTCTGATTAGCAGTAAGTTGCACATCAACGATAAGGGTCGGACTTAACGTTCAGCCGAGCCAAATGGAAATGTGGAGGCTGGAACGACCTTGATCGAAATGCTCAACGGGCTCACCAGAGCATACAGGACTTCGCACGCCTTCAGGAGGGTCATGACGGGAAGGCGGATCGAGGGTATGCTGCCCGGTCTTGCCGAATTTGCAGCTGTCTCCGCTGCGCGCGGATCACCCTCCGTAGGTCCGCAAAGAAAAGCGGCAGCCGACTGGTTGGCCGCTCTTATCGACCTGTCGAAGCTGCAAAAATCACTCATTACGCAAATGAAACTCATCGCGGAGCAACTTCGCTCACCTGTTCAAACCTCGGGACCCGGATCTCTCGTTCGTTCACCGACGGTCGGCTCAGTACAATCTACCTTCGGCTCTTCCTTCCGGTCTCCGATGTCTACGCCTATGAGGCCAGCCTCAAGCTACGTGGGTGGGTCTGCTCTATCGAGCCGGACATCGATATCCTCTATGCCCGGTTCTCCAACGCTGGGCAGTGCGCGTCGGCGGCCGTCCACCGATGCAGGAATCCCGGTCATGCGGCCCATGTCCATCGCTGAGAAGCGTACGCCTTTGAAGCGGGTCTTGACAGGCGAGTCCGTGCTTGAAGGCGGAAAAGACAAAAACGCCGCTTGGAAAACAATCATCGTGCAAACGGACGCGCAAGCTCATTCCAAAATGACCCTGGAGAGGAAGGAGTACTGGGCTCGCGTCTCCGAGCAGGACTGGCCCAGACAGGCTGCCAGTCTCCGGACGGAGAACGGTGTATGGCCTGATGAAGACGGCCCGGTCACTTGGCGACTAGATGGCAGCGAGGGCCCGCTGCGGATGCGCAACCGTTTGGAGCGGATCAATGCGGTCCCCGAGCAGGGTATGGCCAAGACCCGACACAAGCTGCGTGACGCCATCCCGTCAATTGATGAGCTGTCTTCGGCCGTCTCTCGGGTCAGCATGGCCCCTTGGGAGGATCCGTTCGCCCTCGCCCTCGGACAAGCTGCAGTCATTACGGAGGAAGGTATGTCCTCCCCGTTGGATTCTGACAATGCAGCTAAGCCTTCCAGATGCTACAGGTTTGTCTGCACCTGGGCATGCAACACCTGGACCGCGTGAGCCTAGTCCGAAGCCGCACGACGATCTGGACGACAGCTACGTTGAGGTCGAGGAGAACAAAGACGACAAAATGCGACGTATCGCAAAGACCCTGCAAGCTGGCGATGTTGTCGAGGAGGCTCACAATATCGTCCGCATTGTCGGTGTGGACGCCTGTCCCGGCCTTCTCATTCTCGGCAAACGGAACCTGTACCTGATCGACGGTCTCCTCCAGGCCGGAGACGGCGAGGTCATCGATGCGAAAGACGCACCGAAAGACGTCCTCACTATCCCTTCTGGTACTCTGGTCGAGCTCTCCTCGACGGACCAGCAATCGCTGCGATGGTCGTACAGCGAGATTGTCGAGAACAACAAACGTGCCTTCTTGTTCCGCGATGTCGCTCTCGAGCTATATTTCGCCGATAAGCGCAACTTTCTGATCGTCTTCCGGGACAAGAGGCAGAGACAAGCAGTCACGCAAAAGATCATGAGTAAGAACGATGCCAGCAATGCTATCAGTCGGAGCGTCATCGGCAACTTTGTCCTTGACCAGGTGGCTCGAGCGATGGACAAACCGGAGTTGCAGCTGGACGCGATGACGAAACGGTGGCAGCATCGGGAGATCAGCAATGTGAGACCACCTTTCAAGAGCTGTGCGATCATTTGCTGATTCCCAGTTCGCATATCTGCAGTTGCTGAACCAATATGCGAATCGCACGCCGAACGATGTCACTCAATACCCAGTCTTCCCGTGGGTCTTGGCGGATTATTCGTCGGCTGTTCTCGACTTGACCAGCGAATCGACATTCCGCGATTTGAGTTTACCCATGGGCGCCCTCACGCCTGCTCGTCGAGAGGCAGCTGTTGAGCGGTACAGTGCAACCGAAGGAGTCGGTGAAAAACCCTTGTCAGTTACAGACTTGGTCGACATTGTAAAAGGCTGATTTTAGCCATTATGGCACTCATTACTCTTCCTCGATGATCGTTTGCGGATTTATGATCCGTCTATCACCATTCACAGAGATCTTCTTGGCCTTACAAGGCGGGCAATTCGACCTGGCGGACCGGCTCTTCAGCAGTATACCACGAGCGTGGGACTCTGCTTCGTCAGATAATCGTGGCGATGTGCGTGAACTGATACCGGAATTCTTCTACTCTACTGCGTTCCTTGTCAACCTGGTCAGTTGCCGCTTTCATATCATTAGGCTAGCTGACGTTTAGAATCGTCACGACTTCGGCAAGAAGCAAGTCGGAGACTCTGTTGACGATGTGATTCTCCCCCCTTGGGCTCTCAACGACCCTTTACTGTTCACGCATCGTCATCGAGAGGCTCTCGAATCCGACTACGTGTCCCGGCACCTATCCAGGTGGATCGACCTGACCTTTGGCTACAAGCAGCGGGATCCCGCCTCATACAACTGCTTCCATCCGCTCTCGTATCGAGGCGCAGTCGATCTCGAAAACATCCAGGACGAGTCAGAGAAGGCGGCTAGCACGGCGATCATCCACAACTTCGGTCAGACGCCTGAGCAGATATTCAAGGCCCCGCATCCTCACCGATTCCTGTCTGGTCGATCGCCTCTTCCTCTCAACACTCGTTTTGGAGTGGCTGAGCATTGGCAGCTTTTGCTGCGAAGCATCATCCCGATCGTTGAGACAGGCACGATGATCAGCGACATCACCGAGCCCACACTGGTCGATGCCAAACCGTCAGTCATGCAGAGGAACCGACTTCCGATTCCAGGGCATCATCTTACGCTGCACTACGGCTTCACAGACGCGTCGATACGAGTCTACCTCCAGGAGGGCAACACAGCGAAGGCAAGTTCCGGCTGGCGCGTCTTGGGAATGTTGTACTCACGCGCAGCTGGTCCATCTCGTGGAGGGCATTTCCGTCGAGAGAGCCGTCTTCGCCGCCCCCACCCTTCTGGCCACTGTCTCTGACTCGAGTGTGGTGACCGTGTGGCGCATCGCAATCAGGGGATACGGGCACAGGCGAGGCGACGTATCCTTGCAGCGCGAGGCGACTCTACGAGGTCATACCAAAGCCGTTACGTGCATGACTGCCAATACCTCTTGGAGTATCCTGGTGACAGGATCAGAGGTCAGTGTGCCTTGCAACGGTCAGACTAGCACTGACCGTCTCAGGATGGATCAGCCATTGTTTGGGATACGAATCGCCTGAGATATATACGAACCTTGCAGACGCCCCGAACTGAGCCGATCCAGTTTGCCTCGGTCCACGAGTCAGATGTGAGTATGCGCCTAGCTAGGACTTTAATGGGCTAATGAACCAGGGCATGATCGCGCTTGCCTCGACCAAGCATCTGTACTTGTTCACACTTAACGGTCATCCTATCGCGGCCACCGGTATCGACGATACTCCCAGTTTTACCTTTGACCAGCCGCTCGACCAGGAATACACTGGCGGGATTGGCTTCTTGAATCGCGAGTTCCTCCGAGATGGGGTCGTCTTCGCCATTGGGGTAGGGACAGAGGTGGCTCTGTATCGCTGCAAGCCAGGTGTCAGAGAGGAAGGGCAAGATGATAGCCAAGTAAAGCCCTGGAGGCTGGAAGAGCAAGGCAGGTTGCACAAGAGCGACGAGCATGACTATGGGAATTGCAGTATGGTCAAATTCATTGGGTACGTCTGATACTTTTCTTTTCTGCCTTGCGTGATCGAGGCTTACAAGATAAGAGAGACACTGTATGCAGCCTTCAAGCCCGGGGAAGGCGGCACCAAGCACGCCCTCTTCCAATGGTCTCTACCCGAAGGAAATGCTCGTCATGTCCCAGAGTCCGTCACGTCCTCGTGTATGCAAGACGGATGTGGCCGGCACTTCGGTCTCCTGGGTAGGCTCGCTTGACATGCTTCTGGGCTATCGCTGATACATAGAACCTCGACGTCATTGCGGCGGCTGCGGCGGCGTCTTTTGCGGGTGAGTCTGCTTCACTGTCACGAGTTCTGTCATCGTCCTGATCGTTTCGCAGATCCCACGCGGTGCATGTCGAATTGCTCCAACAACGCTATTGTCTCTCATGTCGTGAACGCCTGTCCATCGCCCCCACGTTGGGTGTTCTGGTTGGGCGGAGAGACTCTTCCATGCCCCGCTTGGACTTTGGGAACAGTCCGATGGGCTCGAATGTGGGCTCTAGGCGCGGTAGCATCAGTGGTACCGCCGCGTCGAGGCGGAACAGCGTCACTAGCCCAGTTCCCGGTCAGCAGCCTCACACTGCTTCGACGCCTGGGACTCACAAACCTGGTGGTGGAGGCAGCCTCTTGGTCCCCACTTTCATCGGTTGATCTACTGTTCACTGTTGTATCTCTTAATCCTTTGTCATGCATCACCTTGTCACTCGCGGGTCCGGAAAGTACTGCCTGCGATGCCATGCGATACATGCTGTGCGTTGATTCGATTCAAGAGTACTTAGTTACAAAATGGGTATATATGCCAGGTGGTAGGTACCAAGCGGTGTCCGCATCACAAGCGATCACATTCCACTTTTCCCATGCGCGGTCACCAATCGTCATGTATCCATAGTCTGCCTATGCGAGATAGTTACTGGTCTGTCAGCTCAATCGTCATCAGCACTAGGTCTTGACTGACTAAGTGTTGTTGCTCTCGGCAGACCGCTCCAGATATTCCTTGTCAATCAGGTGATCTATAGCCTTCTTGATCTCGGGCACCTTTGGCGTGAATTTGGTCTGGATGGATCGGCTTGGCTCTGTCTGCGTACAATGAGCTCACCGAAATGATCGCCGTGACTTCGTTGATGAGGGCCTGGTGATTCATGGTCTATACAATGAGCAGCTGATTGGCCAGCAAATGCCTACTGACCTTTCTAGCCTTCATCAAGCGGACGATGGTGGCCTGGTAGATGAACTTGCGGTCCTCGTCGACCTGATGAAGGACCTCATTCGCCTCGGCTCGTTGCTCAGCTCGGATGGGCGTGTTGAGGTTGATACGGATCTATGAAGGTCAGTATCGAATTATGATCAGCCAGAGCGACAGCGAACCTTCTTTGACTTGAAGTCTGCTCTTGTCAGCTGCATAGTCGACGTCTAGTGACCGGCGACTGACTGAGGTTCAGGTCATACGTGTCCGTCTCCTCATCCACAAGCAGAACTTTTGCCTTGACCAGCAAAGCCAGCTGAGGCTTCAAGATGTTCTCAGACAGCTTTGTGTTGGCGGCGAAATCCTTGAATGTGAGGGACTCGTTCTCGTTGAACTGGGTCAGGATTGCCATCTGGTATGATGACGTGGCAAGAATGTATTTTTGCGGCAAGTAGGTAGTACGAAGCTCGTTCTTCGACAAGTGCCACATCCAGTTCAGCTTGCGACCACTATTTTGTCAGTGCCAAAGTCCACACCCGCCGAAGGGCGACTCACGAGTGACGATCGCTGTGGAACTGAGTGAAACGGTCGAGCAGTGGTTGGATTTCCCTCGGAACACTGAAATCGGTCGTCCCCGGCTGCACAGGCCAGGAGTTCATGCTCAACACAAGGGCGTTGAAGTCGACTGTCAAGTCAGATACCCGATCCCGCCGTCTCGGCAACAACGTACTGCCGGAGTCCTGGCCTTGTGTACGCTCCTTCTCCTGGAAGTGTTCGGTCAAATCACGACTGAGGTTGACGTCTGTTTGGGGTTAGACAAGCCTTGTGAATGTGATCCCGTCACTCACCAGTGAACATGCGGGTGAGCTTGTGAGTGTAATCGTAGCCAGATAGCTCTTTGAGCTTGGTGATCATGCTCGATTCGGCGTCGTCCGAAGCCGAAGTCGAGTTGATGAGTCGCTGTGATAGTCTCTTTTGATAGAACTTCTGGAAAACATCTTTGTCATCGATGAACTTGAAGACAATCATCTGTCGAGTCAGCTCTGACAATTGTGCTCAAAATTAATGGCTGACCGCTTGATCCAGTTGCTTTTCAAGTGATTCCGCATTCATGTCTTTGTTCGTCTTCTTCAGCAGCTGATCACAATAGTTGGCGAGCAACTCTGGTGATTTCGTCGATGTCGTTGCGGCAGCATTGGTGTTGACAAACTCGCGGCATGCCTATTCTCGTCAGACCCCGGTCGGATTGTTCAGACATTGACCTACTCTGTCCAGACTCGTGTTGAACCCGATCTCTGCACGGAACGGTCCATTGACAACCTCGCTGAACTTGGAGTGCACCTCCAAAAGCGCTTCGATATACGCCTTCGGGTCCTGAGCTATTCAGTGCCGTAGATAGCAGCTCGCGATCAAACGCACCAAAGTCTCGGCCTTCCCTGCTTCGTTCAGAGCGCCGGGCGCCGGCAGGACCCGTTGGACTGCCGCCAGTCCTGCCTTCTTCACATGCTCCTCGAACGCTCTCCGCAACGGTTCAAGCCCGCCGGTGATCCTCATCAGTAGACTGTACATGCGAGCAAGGTCTACGTGTGTCAGCTGTGCACTGTCAGAAGGGCAAGATCGCTGACCATCCGTTCTCTCTGCGTCCAAAAGTGGCTGAAATTCGTTGGTCATCGTAAATTTGTGGTCTGCGATCAGAGTGGCCTCGCAGACCTCTTTGAGCTGCACGACATTAGCCTCTGATGGTAGAGCTACGAATGGCTGGGCTAACCTCTTTGCGTGTGTGGTCGTTGAGGTACATGCTGACTCGATCAGACTCCTCCTGTAACCGATCCTCGGCCTTCTTCATGTAGTCGGAAACAGCATTGTTATTGATAAAGGTTTCCGACTCGACACGGTAGTACGCCTCTGTCGCTGCGATGAAGGGCCGCTGGAAGTACTCGGTGTAAACCTCTAGACTTTGCCGTTGAGCGTCGGCCTCGTCCAGACCAAGCGAGACTGAATGGTCAGATCTAACTTGGGCGGGGAGGAGCCTGACTGACCATAAGAATCGATGACCCGCTTAAGAAGGGAGGTGTCCACAGTCTCTCCGTTCCTCTGAAGCTCTATCTGCCTCAATAGCGCTTGGGTGAGTCGGCTCGAGCCAGCATCCTTCTGCAGATACTTGAAGAAATTTGTTTTCCACGCGACCAACGCCAGCTTTCGGTCAGAGAGTGATTCTCGTGCGTATATGTACGTACCGTGTACACGGTGTAGACCTCTTTCCGCCCCTCATCCTTCTCTCGCTTGACCCAATGCTTGTTCAGATAGTTGAACAGCTTGTTCACATAAGTTGCGCCGGTCGTATACCGGTCCCACTGCCGCGCATACGATTTGAGAAGCTCGATATCCGACAATCTCTCGGTCTCCTGCGGCGAGTCAGCCAACCAGGGACACCGGACGCATGACCCACCTCGCGCATCTCCTTGCAATGCTCTCCCAGCCATCCATGCAAGGCTTTGTAAAGGTCGGCACCCTGCAAGCTGGCCCCTCCCCGACTGCCATAGCCTCCTGCACCGAATGCAGTCGTGCTCGGGCGATGCTGGGTGCAAAAGTCGTAAATGGCGGTGTAGAGTAGGATGTAGTACGAGTAGGACATGCCCACATCGAGTCTTGGATGGTCAGTGGCTCGTCATGTGCGGGGTCTAGCGGTCGACCGCTCACCGTGTCATGATGTGCTCAACGCCAACACTGAGGAATGACCACGCTTCCTATCATGGTCAGTCGATCCTATAGAGTCACGGATGAACGCCAAGTGCGACACTCACTGCCAAGTCTGCATCCCTATGGGCCGCATCAGCGTCATTCCATACTTGGTCATGCTCACGCGATGCTACAGCGGCAATTGAGAAGGACGAGATGCTTACTTGGGAGGTTTCTGGTCCTTTGTCGGCTCCACCCACGTCGAGCTGCTGCCCGCAGCCGCCGCCGAGGAGGACGCCATGTTCGACTGAGCAGACGCTGTGCTTGGTGAATGATAAGATGAAGAAACGAAGAGGAACAAAGGTATGGATCACGCATCCTCGTTTCCCACCTCTCGGCGAGGCCAAGGGACGTGCGGGGTAGACCGAGAGACACGAGTACCGTGGGAAACCATCTCTCTCCCCGCCAAAAGTCCATAGCTGGAAAGCAATTGCTTTCACTGACGCCTCCTGCCAACGATGACCAGCCGGTCTCTCTTCTCGTCTGCATCGGCAATCTCAAGAAGAGCGCAGCCTCTCATCTCGCGAGCGACTCCGGCAGGACCGTCACGTCTGCCGTCATGTCGACTCAACACGACCTCCACGCGACCTGACCCGACCGAGGGCGTCACCGACATTTGCCTACGCGCCGAGATGTGGCCGTCCATGCTGCACGTCTATGCCGCTCTGCGTGCTGTTGAGTCCCGGCTAGGGACGGTGATCGATATAGAGGTGCCGCGCAATCCGGATACTCTTCAATCCGACCGGTTTGTATTCCTCTCTTTGCTACATCCGATCCAATTGGCCGAACCGATACGCATGGAGATCCCCCCGCCGTCCATGTCAGGCGAGTCTTCCATATTCGGCGGCCCTTCATGGGCGGACATCTGCCGTGTGCTCAGCGAAAATCAATCCGATAATCGACCAGCGGCAGTTGCCGGACAGAAAGGCAAGGACGAGACGCGCATTGTCGACCGATCGATACGATTCTCAATAGAGAAACGAGAAGGGCCTATCAGGGGTAGAGGAAAGGCGCGTCTGGGTAGACTGAAAGCCAGTCGAACGAAGAAAGAATTGGAAGAGGATGCGGAGATCATCGGGGCGCTGAGAGCTCTAGGTCCAGGGGCATATGGAGGATTCGAGGGTCTGGCAGAGAAGTTGAGCCATCTAGAGAGTGAGAACAGCAACGAAGCCTCAGACAGCCAGCCCAGCGTGGCATCTAAACCTCCTGCAGCTGTCTGAGACAGGCGGCACCATCATGCATTCTCTTCATCATTGCTGCCTCTCTGCCACTGAGCGTCCGTATAAGTGCACGTGACCGTATTTCCTCCCCTCACTTGGCGCGCGCACCGTGCTCATAAGTCCAAAATTTCTGGCCCACTTTCTCTTTCTTCTCTTCATGGGCCCGGCTCCTTAGGAGCAGTATCGACAGATTGGAAGCGTCCCGGCTCGTCAGAGCCACTCGGTTGACGTACATTTCCTGTCGACGGGAAGTATACGGCTTGTCCCTTGATAGACCGTGGTGGGAGACGGTTCCCCGGACCGCCAGACCCAGGTGCCGCAAGGTCCTGGGCGAGGACGGCGCTCGCGACGCCGCCTTTCCGCTTGCTCGCGAGAGTCTTGGCGTCGAGAGGAAGAGCGAAGCGGGTGTTGGAAGGTCTGGGTTGTAGCTGTTTCCCGCCAATACGGAGCACCGTTATTTCATATCCTTGCCTATTGTAGGGCGATTCGCCCATGAGGATTTGGGAGAAACCAACGGAGCGACATTACTTCTTGTACGGAATTGCTATGCATCTGAGGTCCTATTTCTCATGGCGAGAGGCTTGAGTGTTGAGACCGTTGCTGTTGCGTGATGCCATCGACTAGCTTTCGGTGGGACGTCGGTACGCGACGAAATGTCCGGCGCGACACTAAGTCCATCTCACAACCACCTCTCGACTCTGTCGGAACGATGTAATGCCAGTCCGCCCGCCCCGCTCTTCCCTCCCAATCTTCAAACCGCTTATCCCACCACACGTCTCGGCGCTGGCCGCTCGCATCCCTCGACCGCAACTACCGCCATCCCTCCCATTCTTTCGGCTGGAAGGACATCGAGCGCCGACCCGAGCACTGTATCGCCAGCTCCTCCGAGCAACTCGGTCCTCTCGGTCAGAACAAGGCTCTGATCTCGGTGGCCAGCAGCATGACGCCTCGTTGGCGACTCTGCGGGAAGAGCTTGGGAGCAAGAAGGTGCTCGAGCTGAGACCGTGGGTCGTGTCGGCGGGAATGCCGGCTGCTCGACGAGCGAAGAAGGCCGAGATCATCTCTTGGTTGGTCGACCATCGATCGGCCATCCCATCAGCAGTCGTCTCGAACCTGTCGTCGTCCCCTATATCATCGTCATCTGTCTCCAGCGCCGCTACGGCCTCGTCATCGAATGGCGGCTTTCCCTTCATCCGCCAATGGGTCGCACATGCCTGGCGGGCCAAGAAAGGTCTCACGTCCATCCCTCTCACCCGAGCATTCCTCGAAAAGCAATACGACCTCCTCTCACAACTACGCAGCGAGCCTTCAAGCACCTCTGTCACTCAGCTCGAAGATCGCCTCGCCGCCAAGGCTGCTCGCCGCGCAGCGTATCTCGCCTCTCAAGCCGAGGAAGGCGTAACGTCAAATCCGCCCGGTCGCCTGACAGGCGGTTTTTTACGTCCGACCGTATTCAACGGCCCTCTCCCGCGGATCAAACCCCAGCCACTCGGTCTCAGCATGATGATCCACAACCGACTGCGTGCGCGAGAAAGACGACAGGCGTCTCGGAGAATGTGTGTCGAGCACATCGTCGATATGCGACACGAGGTCGATTTCTTGTTCGGTCTAGGCGTACGCACTGGAGGCTGGGGCACGGCGATGCAGGCTCATATTGCTGCTTTGGATGAGAAGTATAAAGGAGAGCACCAAAGGTCCGAGAGCCGGTACGAGGAGGGAATGGTGCGGCGAGTCAAGAGGGCTCGAGCGAGACGCACGAGATGGCAGCAGGAACAAGCGAGGAAGCGCAAGGAGGCAGAGGCCTCGTCGAGTGGCGGCGAAGGACATTAGATCTGCATAGGTACAACAACAGTTTCTAGCATGATACCTCTCAATCACACACTCACTACTCTTCTTTCCCATCCTCAGATTCATCGTCCGACCCATATGCCCCAAGCGCCATTAGACCTTTTTCCGCTACCTTGGGCTTCTTCGCCTCTAACACAGGCTCATCCACGTCCACAGACACCTTCTCCACATTCCTCTTCTCTCCAGCGACCCCTCGGCTCTCTTGCGCACTGGCCAGCGGCATAATGCCAACCTCGCCTTTGTTCAAGCGGGTAGTCCACAATGACTTCTCCTCGAAATAGATGGTGGGGTATTCTGCCCACGCTGTGCCCTTGAGGACATCACGAACTCGTGTTGTCGGATCCAGAGGAGGAAAGTACCATGTCCTGGAAGTGCCTTGCGGGGCAGGAGGGTGGACAGGCGAGAGATGGTACGGCATGACCAGGACGTAGTCGGTGACTGCCAGGTGGGCCGGCACAAGAGAGGCGAGGGTCGCGAACCCTTCTTTGGGGTCGGTCGGGGCATCGAGAATGACACGGTGGTGGTAGTGTGATTTCCGTTTCCCTTTATCGTCCTCCGGCGAAGGAGGAAGAACGATCTCCATCGTCAAATACAGTGTCTGCGATCTGCACATCAGCCGCGCCAGGACTTCAAAGTGACTTGCCGGCTCACCTCTGGGCCCAAGACGACTGGTTCTTCCTCCTCCTCTCCATGCCATCAGGCATGAATTCAACCCAAGCTCCCCGCCTGCGCAATTGAAACTGCAAGTCCTGCACCTTACTCCGGCGCTTGCGCTGTTCCCCCTTGTCCACCTTGACCTTCGCCTTGGCCTTGGGTCCAGCGGCATACGGCGCGCGCGACTCCACCCCATCTTCAGCACTGCGCATGCCCGTGGGACCTAGCTGTGGGTCGGACGCCCAAGTAGCGATAAGCCGCCGGCCGGACTCGAGGTACGAGTAGTCGGCGGCCCAGTCGCCTTGGCCGTACTCTGCGAGCGACTTGAATCCGCCTGGATCGCGCTGACCGGAACATCCCAGCTGCTCTTTGTGGGCTTTAGAGCACGCGAGAGAGCAGGTGCTGATTTGACATCTGGGGCATGTGTATTTCGACGGGTTGGAGCAGAGGCCGCAAGTGGCTGATTTGGGATGGGCGGAAGAGGTCGAGCTGGAGGCGGGCTGGATGGCCAGTTCTGCTGGGTAGGTGGGCTCGGGGAGCGCGGCGGTGATCGGCCGAGCGGGGAGTGGGAAGTGAGGACGAGGAGGGAGTGTGGACGGGCCAGCAATGGCCGACATGGTGGACAAGTACAGTATGAAGGTCAAAAGCTGAACCCGAATGATCTCTTCAGACTTTTTGGCCGCCGGCTCAAGGCACGCCGAGCGAGACCTCACGTGAAGATCTCTGCCAGTGGAAGGACATGCATAATGCGAGCGCTGCATGCAATGAAGAGCGTACAACAACACGCTCAGACCTGACGACACGAGAGACACATTGGTACAGGGCTTAGGCTTGGATTCGCAAGCTGGACGAGGCATCACCTTCGCCTGATCGAGCATACAGATCAATGGGAATATGCCCGATGTAGTGGACACTACGAAATCAGCACGAACGCGAGCCTAGATTCCTGAGGGGGCGACTCACTCGCCGAACCCGCCGACGTAGTAGATATCCTGCATGTCGAACCTCGCCCAAACAGCGAGATGCGGAGAGTCCTTGGCGTCGGGAAGCCATCGCTTCGCATCGGGGTGATACGAGGTATAACACCGAGCGAAGTCCTTCGCCTCGTCCGCGGGCAAGTCTCGAAGTAGCGTGACATTCTGGATATCAGTCCGGCAGTGTGGACTTGCACGATCTGTGAACTTACGCCCATGAATGCGACGCGGCCTTGTGACATCGGCGAGGACGATTGGTCGAGGGGGGTCTGGATGGTGTATGTTGCGTAGTGAGATTCCGATGCGAGGATGTTATGCGAAGAGAGCGAGATCGGGAGAAGAAGGAAGGTGAGAGATGGAGACGGGTGACAAGGGGCGTGGTACTGCTCGTCAGTCGAAACCTTCGATTTCACTGTTGTGACCCGCCTCCATCAGGGCGAACGGGCGGCCTGCAGATTAGCACCCACAATGTTGACTCTACAGCGACGGCAGCTCACCCGCATTTTCTGATGACGAGGGGAAGACGCTGGCCATTGTGCCTGTGGATACTCGATGCACTAGGCTCTTCACGAATACGGCTGGCCGTCAGCTGTGAGAGACAGACCAGAACGGGTGGCGGACCAGCTTCTTCCAGCGTCTCGCGATGACGGCCGATCGAGGGCAAGGCCACCGCTTGGACTGCTGCCGCATAGAACACAACCCATGCCGCTGCGAACTTCATCTCGTCGACGGTGGGCGATGTTTGAAACAGAAATCAGACGAGAGCCGCGATGACAAGAAATTGCTAAGATACAGCACTTTTACAGCGTGTCCGACCGCCCAATGGCGGACAGCACGGCCAAAGTCATAACCGGCCGATCCACCCGAAACTATGGGACCCTCTACGCCGCTCAACAGGAGGAGACTGGGAGATATGCATGCAACTGCGGAGATACTTCTACTCTGTAAACAGGTAAACGAGGCCGATAAAGAGTCCATGATGAGAAGGAAGAAAGAGGCATGAGATTAGACTGGACTAGTCCTGGATTTGCACTTTGATGGCGCCGGTTGTCGGGTCGGCGGCGGTCTGGAAAGCCTCGACCGCCTTGCTGAGCGGGAAGCGGTGGGTGACAAGGGGCTTGAGGTTGATGAGCCCCTCGGAAACAAGACGAATGGCCTTGGGGTACTGCTCTGTCAGCCATTTGTCTATTCTGCAGCTTGTATGACCCACCTGGTGAGCATAGCGGTACTGAAGTTGCACGTCAATTTCGTTGATGCTGCAGTAGCCGAATGGCCACTTCGCGGTCAGCTCCACCCTTGCGACTCTGACTGAGACTCACGCCCTGCTCGTGCGGTCCCACACCAGTGATGAACACCTTGCCGCCGAACACCACCGACTGGCAATCAGCATACGCCAACAGTCCTGAAGAGTGGCTGCTCACGTGTATGGCTGTCCGGATGGAGCTCTCGAAGCCCGAGCATTCGATGGCCACCTTGAGGTGCATGCCCGCGGCCTCCCTGACCATGGCGCCGACAGACTCTGGGGTGGCATTGCGGGGGACACATACAGTCCGGACGGCAGGCACGAGCTTCTTGGCAAAGTCCAATCGGGACTGAACAATGTCGGTAAGGACGATGGGCGCGCAACCGGACGCGCGAGCTGCAAGGAGGGTAACGAGACCAATTGGGCCAGCACCGCTGTCTATCAGCTTCAGAGCAGCTCAACTGAAAGGCCTGCTTACCAGATGAGCACCGGGTCACCGAGTTTGGTTCCCGCGCGCTCGAGACCTGCCAGGGCGACGGCCAAGGGCTCGCAGAGGGATCCTTCCTCGAATGAGACGTTGTCCGGCAGTTTGTGCAGCCATGCGGCGGGATGAGCGTGGAACCGTGTCATTGTGCCGTGGTAAGGGGGAGTGGAGAAGAAGACCACACGGGCGCCTGAGAGATGAATCAGCAGTGCTCTAGTCCGTGCCGAGGAGACGGGGCGGCTCACAAGCGTTGTAGCGTCCAGTGTGACAAGGCATGCAGTCTACCTGACCACACGCGAGTCCAGCCTCAATGGCGACCTTGTCCCCAACCTGAAACTGCGTGACACCCTCGCCAACTTCAATGATCTCGCCAGCCGACTCGTGCCCGGCGCCAGTCTCGCTGTTGACGATAAGGTCGCCGATCCGGCCATGCTTCCAGAAGTGCACGTCGGACCTATCGAGAGTCAGCCACCTAATTCATGCCTCTTTCCATTAGGCTTCGCTCACCCGCAAATACCAGTCGCCTTGACGTGGACGATGCACTCTCCCGGACGAGCCTTGGGAACGGGCTTGTTCCACATGTTGACCTCGTGTGCGGGGTTGTACCCACACGCCAGGTTGGCCTTGTCATCTTTGAGCTCCGGGGCGTCCGGCGCGAGCTTGCGCCACTCGGGGCTGTTGAGCACCAGTGAGGGGTCGTATAGCGACTCGTAGATGGAGGGGTTGGGGGGGATGGGAACAGCCATATACGAAGCCATCGTGGCGGGTTGTTTCCTCTCTTGATGTTGAAACGGTGTTCAGAAGTCAAAAGTGTGATGGGGAAGAAGCGGTGTGTTCTAGATACCTCTGCAACTTTTTACACCACGCGGCCATCCACCCATCCATCCCATCCCATCCCACTAACGTCCCTCCGCCATGAACATGGACATGACCTGCGAGGGGCGCGTCAAGCCCAGACCAATTCGGACGCTCGGTCCGTTTCAACCGGCCTATTCCGCCGAACCTCGGTGAGATTCTCGCTGGCATTCCGCCGAACCGCTCTTTAAACCCACAGGTCCCCTCGGGTTACGTCGCCTCGTCAACAGCCGTTTCTGCCGTTGGTCATTCAAAGTCGGTCCTTCGCCGCGTGAAGGGCCATCAAACAGCGTGCACAGCGATGAGACGCATTGCGAACCTGATACACATATATAGTTGCTATGTCGAGTCGCTGGTAGGCCGACTCTCTTTCCCGCTGGGGCTCCAGAGATCTGCAGTACAGACGGCGTCAACCCCGCACCATGACTTCATGAGGTTTAACAGATAGATTGACGAGCCGGAGACAGCGCAGTCATACATCAGTATGGAAGACGGTCTTCTTGTCACGGTAATCCCACTGACCCAACACTGACTCACTGGACGCAACCCTACAAAGATCATCCAAACATGAGCACGCAGTCTCTGCTCCCCGTCAACTTCAAGGGCAAGCTCGCCATCGTTACAGGTATGTGGCGTGAAGCAGAGCTCCAGAATGATCAGCTTATGATAAAGGTGGCGGTCGAGGCATCGGATGGAACATCACTAGGGCGCTCGCCAAGGGTCTGTCAAGCCAAAGAACGTGTACTAAAGACGACGGCTAATGTTGTATAGTGGGCTGCGATGTGATCGTCACCTATGTCAGCAAAGATCCCACCGAGCACACTTCGGCGCTGGCGAAGGAGCACGGTGTCAAGATCATAGCCTACAAATGCGACACAGCTTCCCCCTCGGAGACGAGCAAGTTGGTCGAGACGGCCGAGAAGGACTGGGGGAAGAAGATCGACATTGCCGTGGCCAACGCGGGAATCTGCGTCCACTCTGATACCCATCTCCACACCGATGGTACGTAAATGCACTCAAGACGAAACACAGGCTGACCTGCACAGAGGACTTTGAGAATGTGCTCCGCGTCAACACCTTTGGGCCGTTCTACCTCTCGAGGGCGCTCGCGCGATCGTGGTTCGACCTCCCGACCGACGTGTCTGCCGGTGGTCCCAGATTGGCCCAGATCCCCAAGAAGAAGTTGAACAAGCAGATCCTGTTCATCTCGAGCGGGGCGGCTCATCACGTGCCTCACCCTCAAAACCAGGCGTCTTACAACGCCAGCAAGGCGGGCCTGAACCAGATGGCCAAGGTGAGTGACGACCGTCTGACGCTGCAACCGGCAGACCTGGGCTCACGAGGCAGAGCATGGCGCAGGAATGGGCACCATACGGTGTCTCCGTCAACACGGTATCTCCTGTAAGTCTCCTTGACGCGTACTCAAGCGATGCCAAGCTTATTGCTAGGGATACGTTCAGACCGATATGCTGAAGAAGAGCCGAGGGCACCCCGAGGAAGGTGCTTGGCTCCTAGAGTGGGAGAAGCGCGTGCCGGTAGGCAGGTTCGCCCAGCCCCAGGAGCTCGGCGAGCAGGTAGTGTTGGCGTTGACCATGTCTCTGTCTGGCTGGATGACGGGCACTGATATCATCCTGGACGGAGGCGAGGACATTTGGTAGTAACCCAACGAAGAATAGAAAGAATAGAACAGACAGAGAAATGCCTGCAGTTGAAGACGTGGATGCCACATGATCGGCGATATATTCTTAGTCTTGATGCCTACAGTAACGCCGGGGTCTTTCAAGTGTGCCACCGAATTTTACGAAACTCCGAGTCTATAACGCCGTTTGCTCGTCTCTCTCCCCTTGGCCGCTGGCTGGCTGCTTTGCCAACATCGAATCGAGGTGTGAATCTCTCTTTCTAGCCTTCAACACAGGTCGACGTTGCCCAACATGGTGAGTCTCGATTCTCGAGTCGTGTCAACACGGAGGCGGGTGGCTTGGGCCGAGTTCATGGAGAACGAAGAGCGGGGGGGATTTGGAGATTGTGGAGGATTGTGGTTCAGTCTTCAACGACATTGGTTGTGTGAAGGATTGCGATTGTGATCTATGGAGGAAGGAGGGAAGAGAGACTAGGTGCAGCGGGGGATGAGGCATGTGTCTGGTCAGAACGATCGTTGACCTCTGCAGGACCCGGCAGGCCCCGTCACCTTGCGCACCTCGAAATTCATCACCAACCGCCTTCTTGCGCGCAAACAGTTCCACCTCACCGTCCTCCACCCCACCCGCCCCAATGTCTCGCGCACCGAGCTCGGCGAGAAGCTCGCCGCCCTCTACAAGACCGACAAGGAGCGCGTCGTCGTCTTTGGCCTGAAGACCAAGTTCGGTGGTGGTTCCAGCTCGGGCTTCGGGTTGGTCTACGACGACGAGGAGAGCCAGAAGAAGTTTGAGCCGAGATACCGCCTGGTCCGAGTGAGTGTGGATCCTATATTGTCGTCGAGGAGGATGTGTTGGGATATGCTGTGGACGGGGCTGACTTGCCAGAGCGGCCTCGCACCCAAGGTCGAGAAGGCCTCAAGGAAGCTGAGGAAGGAGAGGAAGAACCGATCGAAGAAGGTTCGCGGAAAGGCCAAGTCCAAGGCCGGTGACCCCGCCAAGAAGAAGTAGAGACTGCTCTTCTGTTTGGCGCGTTTGTGTGTATGGGCGATCGCATGGCATGTACGCATGTTCTCATCGCGATGGATACGTTTGCATCTTCAGCCTCATTGTGGACATCGTTCCCCTGACTCTATGCTGTGCATCGCTTACCCACGTTATCGGTCGACTCGGTCCAGCAAGTGTACAAACATCCTCAAACCCGAAAGCGTACAAGACTTCAAACACTTTATGTGATCAAACAATCCAGCCCATCGCCCGGCCCCAGTCTGCTACTTCGACAGCCGAGTCGAGTGGCAAAGAACCCTTCTTGCCCTTTATGCAAGCCGATAAAGCCTCATCGATTTGGCAAAGCATACCGTAGGCTCGCAGGGCGGCATCGGTCGGGGGCTCGGGCTTGACGCGAGTGCGTGTCGATGCCCCTCGTCTTGCTGGTCGCAGTGGTCCAGGAGTGACCGGCTTCTTGAGCGACTTGGTCCGGTGTAGCATGACCCGCAAAATGTACTGGAGCCACTGTTCGTCAGCGTCGTGCAAAGTGGAGGGAGCATGTGTGAACCCACCAAGACATTAGTAATTGGGTGAAAGCCTTCCCATTTCTCTCTCGTCACGTCTCTCATCGCCCGATAGACGTCCCACTGTGCGCCCACACCTTCGTATACTTCAGCGGGAAGCTGCGCGTAAATGGGCTCAAAGGTAAATGGCTGGTCCAGCCTGGAGAGGCCGAAGTCAATCACGGTCGCCTGGACGCCAGATACCGACGGTGAGAGCAGGTTGGCGCCTTCCTCATCGACATCATACGGTACGAGAGATATTAGGATCTGCCCTTCGTGCAGATCACGATGCTGGAGATCAACTTAGGCTTGGCGGAAGAGCAGAAGCGTACTTCGAATCGGGCCCAGTCTTCCGCTCTTGACAGCGCGTCGGCGACTTGCCAGAACACCCCGGCGGCTTGCTCCCATCCTCTTGTGCTGTGGAACTTGAAATTCTCGAGATCGGACCCGCCGTCAGATAATACCAAGACGAGATATTGCTGAAGCGCGTCGAAGCAATCTGCAAACGTCAACTGACTCCAACATTATGATGAGGAGCCACGTACCTGGCCGCGTGCTCGCCGACCCCACTGTTGCTTTGTACTCGTCCCACGGTTCGAGCAGCTCCTCAGAGTAGACGCCGCGAGAGACAAACGCCCTATTAGTCAATATGCGCCCGAAGAGGATTCGGTGTCACTGACCCTCTGTAGTCGATGAATCCTCCGCCTGGCAGCTTCGACATACGCCTGGTGACTTCTAGCTCTCGCAAAACATCTTTTGCGTCTGATCTGTCGGGAAAGTCCCGTCCACCGTGGTCGGCGGCGTCCCACTCAAAAGTGCGACCGTCAAACAAAGGGATGATCTTGACGACCACTTCCTGGCCGCCTACACCCACAGCGAAGACTTCTGAATAGGTAGCCTCCCCGATTTTGCGTATCGAGTGATCACCCCGTTTGTGGGGGAAAAGGAACCGGAAGTCGCTAGAGTAGAAGAGGTCGTCGAGACCAATGACTTCGGTCGAAGTGCATGCCGATACAAGGCGGGAGAACTCTTTTGTCGGAGGGGGCAAGCTCTGAGGTACGGCAGCGGCCGTTAACTGCTGAGCTGCGCCGGTCAGATCGACTTGTGCCAGCTTTTGAGCGAGGTCGTTGACTGTATGCAACGATGGGGCGGGATGCTGCTGGGGCGCGGGCTGCTTGGGCACCACAGGGATCTCGACTACTAGCTGTTGCCTCTTTGTCTTGCCCGCCCGCCGTGAAGGACGGTCAGTCTTGGCTTGAGGTGAAGCGGCGATAGGCATGCCGACTCGTTTGACTGGCGTGCGCTGAATGACCAGTAATGAGCGAGATGAGCGTGAATGTCCCCATCCTCGCTTTGGCTCGTCTTCCTTCTCCTTGTCCGCGGTCGTCGGGACCTCGGGAGCCTTTTGTTTGCCTTCTATAGAAACCCCGAAGGCCTGCCTCTTGCCGCATGTGTCACTTTCTGTCGTAGCGGCCTTCAAGCTCTCGATAAGTGGCCGTTGAGACGGTGCAGCATTGGGCCCTTCGCTTGACGGTTTGGCCACCAAGGGAACTCGTTTAGCTGCAGTGGGTGAAGCATCGGGCTGAGCTATACCGCGAGGTGGAATGTTCTCCTTGATGGGTGTAAAGTCCTCGTGCACAGCGATGATAGCCTGAACATTAGGATGAATGAGTGGATCCAGACACATACGGTTCGTTTGCGCCCATAAGCCGTAACTTTCTTGGTCTGAAAGAAATCAGCCGCGCCTTTGCATTCGGGGTAACCTGGCACGAAGAGATTTTATGCAAGCACTTACCTTTGGACCTACGAATGACATCGTTTCCGAGTTGTCTGTTCGATCCTGGCCCCGGGGGTCGTACTGTCGCAATGAGTAGAATGAGAAGCGTCGAAAATGAATTGATGTTGACGCTGGACGAGGAGGCGACCATAGTTGATTTTCAGGGTCACACCACGTGGTCGGGTCCTTTGGACAAGGGCGAGTTGTTTATCTCGACGCTCCTGCTTTCTTTTTCACTGCAATCCGTCAAGCATTGTACATCGTTTCGCTCTGGGCTCTACAGGCCGGGTGGGACAGTATGTCGCAGACAGCTCTTATGGCCTCGAGCTCGTCTCAAAGCGCCATGCCCACGATGGACGACTACGCTTTCAATTTACGGCAAGGTCTTCGAGATGCAGCTGTCGCCAGCTTGACGTCGCTCGAAGAGATGATCAATGACATTGGGTACGGATGGTTGGACGGATACATGGAAGGAGTCATGCAAAGTGGAATGAGGTCCGGCCTTCCTGTGATGTCGATGTTCTAAGCTGACGATCAGGGCACCCATTGCCGAGCTGATGAAGACACCTTCAAGAACGGCAACCACCAAGAAGACTAGGGCCGGGACCGCAGCAGCTAAGGATAGGACCGAGAAAGTCAAGGGTGTTAACGCGAGGCTGGCGGCGGTAGCCAATGGCAGTCCGGTGTCCAAGTCTCCTGCCGTACGTTTTGCCCCGATGCTTTGGCTCTGTGCTGATTGACTAGTCCTCGCGACAACCGTTCTCTCCACTGCAACCGCGATCCCTCAATGTTGCTCCTGCATCACCGCTTGCGCTCAAAGGTGCGACTCCGGTCAAAGGCTCCAAATCGTCCCGGAGCAAGGGAAAGGCGAAGGCCGACAAACCAGAGAAGGCGCCCGTGGAGAAGAAGAAACGCGGTCGGCCTCCCAAAAAGAAGCTCGAAGCGGCTCCGGAGGGGGGAGAAGCGGAATCGATGGATGTTGAGGAAGACACCTCGCGCTCATCCCGCTCCACAGGCAGCTCTGCGCCCGCATCGCAGTCCAACTCTTCGCGAGAAATGGCATCACAAGCTGTTACGAGCCCATCGCGGCCAGTCCGCGGTGTCGACGACGTCGTGAGGAGTCCACGAGTATTGCGTTCGGCCCAGTCTCCAACAAAGGCTCCCGCCGCGTCCATCGCATCCCAATTGGAGACCGTCAAGTCTCCAAGCCGAAGCCAGGCGAAGCTCGGGATTCCACCTGCGCCCGTCCAGCAGGCGATTGATGCTGCACCGGTCTTGACTCCATCTGAGAAGCCCCTCGACCCTCTCGACCAGATTGCCACGACCGCGGTTTCCAATACGAACGCGGCCCCGGTATCCCAGCCTGCGCGCCATCCCCAAGTCCGTTCGTCCTGGCTGCATAAGGCACTCGGAAGCGGTCCGATACCCGCCGGCGATGTCAATGGCTTGCGAAAGTCAGTAGCGGCAGGAGCGCGACCGACTCAAGTCGACTTCGCGGCCCTTCGAAAGAGTTTGGTGCCTCCCAACGGCTTGAAGCGGAAGTCTGACGAAGGTCTGCCAGAGGAAGATGATAACGAGATCGAAAAACGAGCTGGAAAGGCGGCGCGAGTCGAGTTTGCCTCTCAGCCTACCAGACTCACAGAAGTCTCGGCAACCAGCGTGCCGAAAGACAAGCCGATTTTCCCTCGATCCACCATGGTCGTCGTTCCCCAAGCAGTTCTCGAACCGTCTTCAGCAAAGGAGTCGATCGCCCAGCCACAGGGCCATGGTGGGCAAGCAGACCTACGAAAATCGGTGGCGCCGGGGGGCGACTCTCAGCGCTCGGACATCAACAAAGTCACTAAAGCTTTGGATGAGCTCCGGGAGAGGACGCTAGCGAAAGAAGCTGCCAAGGCGAAGATGTCACTCGCGCCAAAGACCCCTGCTCCTGCTCCTGCGGCATCGTCGGGGTCAGGATTCCTCAAGGGTATCAGCAACATCGGCGCGGGTCTCGGCCGAAGTCTTGGCCTTGCCACAAGTACAAGAAGCGCAGAGGACGAGGCCACGCGGACTCAGCGAGAAATCGAAGAGGAACGACTGGCTGAGCTCGAAGCCGAAGAAGACCTCAGGAAGCTCATTGGCGAGGTCAATCAGGAAAACGAGCGTCAAATGAGTGCCGTCGGCGCGACAGCCAAAGTGCTCAACGAACCCATCAAAGCCGCGCCGCTCGAGGCGCAAATGGATCTCAACGAGGATGAGCATGAGGACGCTGCTTCAGCGGAGGAGTCGATGTTGGCGGAGGACGGCCATGAAGAACAAGCCGGCCAGATCGTCGATGCTCGTCAGCCTCCAGCAGATCCAATCAGCACCACGCCTCCAGGGACGCCGCCCAGAACGTCTCTCAATCGAGCGACTCTACAGCTGCCTACTGGCCACGACGAGGATCAAGCACAGGAGCGCAAGACTGTCGCCGCAAGACCTGTCGAGACTGCCAACGCTCTGGACTCCAACGCAAATGGCGACGACAGTATCATCGAGCTTGATCAGGATATGGTAGCCGCCATCGGATTCGGTGACTATCAGGAGGAGGTAGCTGCGCCCAAGCAGGTGATAATCAATCCGGCAGCACTCCGACCGGCCTCGGTCATGTCAACAGCGAGCAGCGTTCCGTCCGTCGCGTCATCAGCTGTGTCGCAGAGCAGCCTGATTTCCCAAGGCAACATGCTTGCCAGCAAGACTCTCGGCGTCAAGCCAACAGTCGCTCCCGTTAAGAGTGTCCAAGTAGCCCAACAAGCTGCGAAGAAGGTGAGCGAAACGAAACGGGGTATCGAGCTTGCAGCTGACTGTGCAGGACCAAATGACCGCTGAAAAGCGGGCGGAGATCAAGAAGCAGCAGGAGGCTAGGAAGGAGGCCGCAGTCAAACGCAAGGCAGAAGAAGACCGAGTCCGAGCGGAAGAGGAACGAAAAGTCAAGATCGCCGAGCTGGAAGAGAAGAAACGACAACGAGCCGAGCTGGAAAAACGCCGCTTGGAGAGGGAAGAGCGCATGGCGCAGCTGGCGAAGGAGAAGGCGCTCAAGGAGGAGCGTGAAGCTGTTGCTCAGCGTGCGGCTAAGGCAAGTCACATGCGACCATTTTACTCGATCAACACTGATGAGCAGATTGCCGAGGAAGAGGCTCGCAAGAAGAAGCTGGCCATGCTGCAAAAGAGCACCTCGAGCAATGGACTTTCGCAACTGAATCGGTCGCAGTCTAACGCCAACATCAAGAAGATCGCCGCGCCAGCTGCCCCTCAGCCTATCATGAAGTCGAAAGAACCGTTCAAACCTACCAAGCAGACCATCCCTCTCAGCAGCTCGACGGCGCATGTTCCTGCTCCGAGCCAGTCGCAAAATCAGAAGATGGGTCCTTCCGGTGGCTTCCGGACTGCCGAATTGGTTCAGGCTATCCAGCATGCTTCGGTGCATCAGAACCACGCGCAATCGAGCACCGTCTCTCTCGTCAATCCTCAACAGCCTCGTCCTCTTGGCCCGCCATCACGACCCTCCGCTACGCTTGGACACAGCGGTGCCATCCGTCCATCCACTGCGCCTCAGCCCGCTTCTGTCTTGGCTCAATCCAGGGTCGTGTTGCAGTCCCAACTGGATGAGAAAGCCATCGAGGTGCAGTCGGAAGAGATCGAGCTTCCCGATATCGCGTCCGAGTATTCCGACTCCGATGATGAGGAGAAAGAACCGACATTCAAACGGCCAGGCTGGGCAGAGTCGCCAGCTCTTCGCGCGGCCCTCGAGGCGCAAGCGACAAGAGACCCTGATGAGCTTTTCGGACCCATCAGGCCTGTCTCGATGGAAGAGTTGTTCAAAGTTCGGACCAACAAGTTCCGCGCGCGGACCTCGTCGGCCAATTGGAATGGGGGAGATCGACTTACCAGGGCGGAGGAGGTCGAATACGCAAGACGGATGGGCTTTCAGACGGGCGCGGGGATCGGGGTCGGGCCGTCCAATTTGGGACAGTGAGTGTAGGTGGGACAATGGCCTTTTCACGATGTACACAAGCATTTATCGCATACCACATGTCCACATATAGTCATACCTCGCATGGAATCGTATGTCCTGGTCATTCACCCCTTGCCACTTTGCCACTCGTCAATGTGGCCAGAAATCACTCGCGCCCGTGAATTCTGATTTCTGACGAGATGATCCGTTCCCGGCTTCTGGACGTTGTACTTTGACCTCATTCAGACCAGCAATCATGGTCTTTCAGGCTATATGGCAGTACATCTTCCCTCCCAGTGGTGATCAGCCGTTGGACCTGGCTACATTGAGGACTTGGGAACCTACACGAGTGCTGTCTGAAAGTGAGCTATCTTGAACGCTCCTCTCGTCAGCCCCCCCCCCCCCCCCGGGTTACTACCGGACGGCCGGGATAAGAGCTGACCTTGCAGGCCAAACCTCGACATTCCTTCTAGGCAAGCTGAGAGGGACAGATGCCATTGTGCATCTTCAGCGGACGACCATCGCCGCTGATACGGCCAACGAGCTCGTCACCGGCGGATTTGGCAGTCTGGATGTCTTTCTCGAGAACCGGCCGGTGAGCTCTCATCATCCACCTTGCGCCCTCAATCCGCAACCCCTGTAGAGCACAGGCCGTGGCCATTAACTGAGCCTGTAGTACTTCTCAGCGCATGCTTGGCTGGCCCGACCATGGACAGGCACCACACCGCCCGATGTCCAGATCAAGGTGATCTGGCCTGCCACCGCGACCCACATCAAGAAATACGCCAAGCAGGAGCGGGTGATGGTCCGCGAGACTCCGGCGCTATATCGTGATGTCGTTGTACCGTATATCGAGTCTTTTCCGCCGGACAGGCTGGACTGGTGAGTTGCCAGAGGCCGCTCCAGCGAGTAGCTGACCTTAGGGTGTACAACATCCTCGATGGGAAGAAAGAAGCCGAGCGGGTCTTGTACAACGATACAGATCCCGAGACTGGGTTTACGATCATACCTGATCTCAAATGGGACCAGACATCCATGTCGGCCTTGGTGAGTCTTCCTGCTCAACTCGAGAAAGGACTGAACAGGGAGTACCTTTCGGTGCTTGTCCGCACTCGAGCGATTAAGTCTCTCCGGGACTTGAAGAAGCAACACCTGCCCTTGCTCAACGCAATACGGACCGAGACTCGCCGGGTCGTGCAGGACAAGTTTGGCGTAGATGGCAACAAGATCCGTTTATTTGTCCACTATCAGCCGTCATACTGTGAGTTGTCTTGCAAGAGGCCTGTGTCTCTGCTCAAGTGCAGACCACTTCCACGTCCATGTGGTGCATATTGACCACGAATGTCTGGCTGGAATGATGGTAGGACAGGCGCACATGCTGGACGACATCATTTCTCTCGTCAGTGTCGCAGCTGGCACGCGTGACGTGATCTGACTCTCAGCTGGAACTCTCGCCTGAAGCTCCCGAACCGACCTTGCTGGAGCGTATGACCTTGACTTATGCGCTCGGGATCGAGCATGGCCTATATGCTGGCTTCGTCGCCCATGGCCTCGCTTCTTGAGCTACGTCCGCCGGCGGCGTGCGACACCCGAAGCGTCCATAATGCGGACGGCCTGTGCCTAAGGTCTCCCCGATCCTGTGCATGATCAGAATTACTTTCTGCTCAGAATGGGCAGTAACCTCGGCCTGAGGTTCGGAGCTGAGAGCTCCATCACGTTGTGCAGCTTCATTTGCTTCTGTACAAATGCTACTTGCTCTCGTGATCGCTTGCCTTGTAGGATGCATGCTGCTCTCCTCTTACAATTCTGACAGCCTCATTCGCCCGACCGACTTCGGAGCCTCCACCAGGCTAGTCCACTTGTCAAACAAGCCAAAGCCGCAAAGCCGGACGTCCGAGTTCTCAACCTCACTCATCATAATCCATTTGACTTCTCTTCCATATCGACGTAGCCCCTTGAGGATGCTGCCGTTGATATTGGCGGCTGCCATCTTGGCGCTGTTGCTCTTTCGAAGGTGGTATCTCTGCCAACCGGGACATGGGCGCGATGGGTCTCCGCTACCTCCGCGGATGCCGGACTGGTTGCCGTTCATCGGTAACGCATTCAGTCTGACGGAAGGAGACACTTTCTGGGACGCATCGCTGTGCGTATTCAGCAAAGAGACGATGATACCCGCTGAGATCCAGGCGTAAATACGGTCCTGCAGTCAAGATCCTTGCCATGGGCACCGAGAGGACATATGTCTCTACAGCTCCTGTCGGTCTCTGTCCAAGGACCAAAGTGTCGAGCTGATGTATGTACAGCTCATCAACCTGGTCTACAAACGTTCACAAGCATTGTTAGTCCCAGTTCCGTACTCTTGATGTTGCTGAGCATCAGTGACTTTTGGTTCTTCCGCAAGTCATACCAGGTCACGGCGTTCGGCATGGTACGGCTTTGCTTGTGCGAAGAGAGCAAGACTGATCAACATAGGAACGCAAGAGTTCATTCTCCCCTGCGATGAATGATCAGCTCTTCCCGTCCCACCACAAGGCCATGCAGCCAGGGGCGATCGTCGACGCTATACGTCGGTATGCCGATAGTTTGGAGGAAGAACTCGGATCGCTTTTGGCGGGCTTGGGCGACCAAGGGCGAGAAGTAGATCTCGAGTCGACTGTATTCAGCATCATCGTAGGCGTTCTCCTTGTGTATCAGCGGAGATTCGATGCTAACTGATAGTACACCGCCTCGACCAAAGCTTTCTTCTCTCCTTCGTTCCCAGCAGCCAAGACCCTGCAGCCTTTTAAGGCTTTTGACAAGATCATTTCCCTCCTCTTCCTCGGGACTCTTCCACGTGTGGTCTTGCGACCCATACTTGGAGTCCGTGACAAGCTTCTGGACCTGATGGAAGAATGGTATCGTCACGCGACGAAGAATGACCTCGACAACATGTCGGCCGCGTGCAAAGTCATGATGGACATTCACGCGGATGAGGGCTGGTCGGAGCGGGATGCAGTCACACTGCTTTTGGCTGAATTGTGGGCGCTGAGCGCTAATGCGCCATATGGTGAGCTGGATATATTGCGCCGCGAACACTGTCATCTCATCTGCAGCTGGTATATGGACGATACTCGAGGTGATGCGCCGGCCTGCGCTGCTGGAGTCATTACGACACGAAGTAGACTCGGCAGTATCGCGCCTCGACGCCCCCGAGCTGTCGACGCTGCTACGTCTGACTCAGCCGGAGATCGTAGGGGCTCTACCGACGATCAACGCGTGTTTCCAGGAGACTCTGCGCTATCACACATCCTCGTTTTCTCTCAGGAGAGTCGTTGAGGACGTTCGATTGCCAATGTCGACCGACGAAGGCCAGCGGGATGTCTTACTGCCGAAAGGCTCAGAGGTGGTCTGTGTCGGTCGCCCAAGTCAGATCTCGAAAGCAGATTGGGGTGCGGACGCGGATGTGTGGGATCACACGCGTTGGCTCGACAAGGAACGGCCGAAAGGTTCGGTGTATAGCTTTGGTGGAGGAGTATCAATGGTCAGTCCTCGGAGAGCGCTGTGTAAATGGCTGATAGGACTGCAGTGCGAAGGTCGTCACTTTGCCTCGGCGGAAATCCTGACGACTGTCGCGGCGTGGATCTCTATGGCCGACGCGGAGATCGTCGAGGGGAAGGATAACCTGCGGCCTGACCTGCAACGGGTCGGTCTGGGTGTGTTCCAGCCAAAAGGCAGCACCGCGGTACGTTTGAGACGTCGGCAACGGCCAGTATAAGTGTACGCTTGCACGCATCTTGTCAAACCCTTGGACGGCTAAGCTATCGTTTGACCACTTGTCGACTTGCACTGCTCAATATGTGTCTAACGCTCGGGACACAGCTTGCAAGCAAAATCTGCATGACGCTGGGTTCTGGCATACTGACCGCGAACAAGCTCTCTGACATCTGCCGACAAGCGCCTGCCTTTGCTCCCACACGAAACCTAGTAGGTCGTCTTGTAGAAGCCGTGTGGGAAGGAGCGACCGAAGGGGTTCATCTTGCCAACGAACCCACCAAGCTCAGGTTTGAGCGGCATCTACGAGTAAGGTCAGCACCTCGCAACATCGTTCTCGGGCGTGCTCAGGCTCTTCAATAAGGAGAGGCAGGAGACTGACCGGTCCATACTTTGGCCAACCATAATTGAACCTCTCCCCACCCACTCCTCCAAAATACCCATTCCCCCTCCCTTCGCGCATAGCCACCATCGCCGGCACCTCGCCCCATGCCCCCGGTCCGCCCGGTGGCGCGAACGGGTGGCCGCTCGGGAACTCCATGGGGACGTGGCCCCAGTAACCTAGGGAGTGGCCCCCGCTGGACAGGCCCAGGTGCGGTCCGTTCAGGTTGCCGTTGGGGAAGAAGGAGGCGCCCGGGTAGGTGGACAGGAATGGGTGAATGGCGAATGCCATTTTGCCGCGTCGACTTTATGAGCCGCCTGACTTGCTTGGACTTTCTGAGTCTGCTTATAGGGGTGACTGTGGGTGATGTGTTGATGAGTGAGAAAGCTTGGGTTGAGTAGAGAAGTGAGCAAGGGGTGGTCAGTGGGACTGGCCGCTCAATGGGCTTCGACAGGACAACGGAGTGAAAGGTGGACCACTTCACTGCGACTATGCTGCGTCATGCCGCCTTGACGAGGTGGATAGATGCCTTTGACTCGTAATGGGACTGCTCAGCGTTGACACTCGGAGCTGAGTCGAGACAGGCATAGGTCTACTCGTGACATCGCACCTCCGATTTGAGCACTCTACCAAATCCCGCTTGGTAGTACAGATCCGATTCCACATCTCAATCACATGTACCGCGGACCGCCGTAGCCCCAGGCATGTCTCTGCGGCCCGCCAGGGAATGTCGGGTTGGCCATCTGGTCAATCGGCTGATTACCCCACGCCACGCCAGACTGCGCGCCGTAAGTGTAGGGGTGCATTCCCTGCGCGTCAGCTCTCTTTCGCTTGCAGCGCACGGCTGTCGAAGCTCACCGGAGCCGCTTGCGATTCTCCCATCCCCATGCCGCCGCCCATAGGTACCACGCCCATCTGTAGCGGCATCCCACCTTGGCCCATGGCGCCAGGCATGCCCATCGCGCCGTACCCCGGCTGGGCCATGCCCATACCTGGTACCCCACCCATGCCCATCTGACCCATACCCATTTGGCCGGGCATTTGACCCATACCCATTCCCATTTGGCCGGGCACCTGGCCCATGCCCATTTGACCTTGCATCTGGCCGGGCATCATACCGGCTCCACCGCCGCCGCCGGACATCATCGGCGTCATGCCAGCTTGCTGACCTCCATAGCCTACAAGTCAGCATCAACATTGCCATCCTTCGTCAGTCCGGAGAAGACTGACGATACGCTCCTGACAGACGGCGGCGGCGCGAGTCCCCTGACGCGTCGGAATCGTCGTCGCCCATGTATCCAGAATTGCGGCCATGGTGATGATGGTTGTTCCCCACCAGTCCGTAGTGCTACCATCAGCTGATACGTCTTTCTCCTCAACGAAGCTCACTCGGTCAAAGAGCCACTTGGCGGTCGCCGCGGCGTACTGAGCGGCTTCTTCGGTGTTGGCCCTCGGGTGGCGAGGGGAGATGGCATCCCACAAGCGGAACACTGCCATCAGCGAAGATAGTCTACACATGCATTGACTCACATTCGGCCACTGCCAGCCCGACGAGACGCTCTCGGTTTTCGGAAGAAGGGTACGAGTGGTATTGCGAGTAATGGTCGCGGTCCCAGTACCTGTTCCTCAGCTGATGATCATCGATAAGGCTAAGCGGTAGACTTGCAAGTAGGCCTGGTAAGCCGCTGCGCCGCCGAGCTGCTTATTGTTGGCATCTTCGCCCATATTGAGCGAGTACACGCGGCGATGCGCATCTCGGGCTGCCTCTTCCGACAAGTGGCGGTTGGAGAAGAAATTAGTCAGTGTCGAGATCTGCCGTCATGAGCGCACGGACTGGTGGCGATGGCGGGGGCCGCCGTGTGGAAGAGAAACCTACGATATTGTCGAAGAAGCTTCGGTCGAGTCTTTCACCTCCATACTGCGCATTTGCCTGTGTGTGAGCGGCCATCGGAGCGCAACAATGATCATAGAGAAGAGACTTGCGATTTCCCAAGGGGTCCAATTGGCTTCGGGGCGATAAGACAGTGTGGGCAGGTTATAGTCGTACCCCTGCCTATCAGCTGATGATAATGACGCACGCAAAGGCGAAAGCTGACAAGGTTGCGGTAGGCCTGACCGTAATTGCCCATCGGCATGCCGCCCATCGCCCCCATTCCGTTCATCCCCATACCGCCCATTCCGCCCATAGCCGCCGCCTGAGCCTGCGCCTGGGCTTGAGCTTGGGCTTGAGCCTGAGGACCCATCATGCCCATTCCACCCATGCCGCCCATACCGCCCATACCCATCATGCTCGGCTGCTGCATCCCCATCCCCATCCCCATTCCTCCGCCCATCGGCATGCCCCCTCCTCCCTGCATCATCATGGGGTTCATCATACCCTGCGGGCCCATCTGACCCATTTGGCCCATCTGACCCATTTGGCCCATTTGGCCCATTTGGCCCATTTGGCCCATTTGACCCATTGGCATTCCGCCCTGCATATATGGGTTCATCCCGCCGTATCCACCGTATGCGCCGTACGAGTAGGGGTAGGGATATGGGTACGACGTGTTGGGCGGGTTTCCCGGTGGTGGGAGCGGGCGGTACGTATATGGAGAGGGCGAGAAGGCGTGTCGCTTCGACCTGGGAGTGGCGGGTCGACTGGCGTAGTATTGGTATGCCGTCTGCATGCAGCGTGCTCAAGGCGAGGCGAGGCGAGGCGAGGTAATCTAGTCGTCAGATGTGTGTGTGAGGGGTGGTCGGTGGCAAGGGCGAGACAAGTCTTGCTTCTTCCGTGTCGTGCCAAGGGTATACCAGTAGGGTATCTATCTGTTCAGATCTGTCTGTTTGAGGATGAGAGTGACCACAACTCGCTCTGAAGATGGACGAGAGGGGATAAGAACCAAAAGCCCCCCTCTTGAAAGTAGAAAAAGTAATGATGAGACGCGAGGACAATGCGCACAGCCCATCACTGCCACCATCACCATCAACACCTTCAGGGCGTACGAGGGGGTCCTTTGGCCGTCAACACACACACAATGTATGTAAGACGCGTCAGGCCGATCAGTACATCTCCTGCCCAAAATCACAATGCATGCGAAGAATAAGACCGACCCTCGTTGCCCAAACGAACTCCCAGTGACGCTCCTCGCGGTGGGCGCGGGATCGGCATGTGCATGACCGGCCCGGCGAGAGAAGGAGCAGGCTGTACCATTGACAGAGCGGGACGTGAGGCTCTGGTGTAGTTTGACGGAGCCGCACTCGACTGAGAGTACATCGACATGGTCGGTGCTGGCGGGTGGTACGCCTGTTCCGGTGGGTGTGGCGGCATGTATGCGTGTGCTTGCGTCAATGCGTATGCCACACTGCCGCTCATGGGCGGGGTCGATCGCGAGGATGGCGCTGAATACATGGACCATCCGCCTGGACCTGTTGGTGCCCACGAGCCAGATCCTGATCCCGAAGTCGATGCGAAAGAGGTCGAGTATGAGCGCGAGGGATGACTAGACTGTTGGTGGGTGTCATAGGACCACTGCGATGCGCGAGAGGGACCCGCAGGACCAGGCGGAGTCGAGTCGAGTGAGTAGTGTGGCATGGGCCCGGCCGGAAGAGGGGATGGGAACTGAAACGAGCTGGCGGGGGAGACGAATGTTGATCGACTGCGGGGATCACCTTCTTGAGGGGGAGGCGCAGTAGGTTGGACGTCGGCAGTCGTGCTGGCTACAGGGGCCGACGCTGATCGAGTATGGGTTATTGGCGGCTGACTGGCCAGCGGAGAGGCTGGTAATGCTGAATGCTCCTTGCGCGACTTTTTCAGTAGTTTCTTCCCACTACTCTTGGACGACGGGGTGCTCGGCGTGTTGGGAAGCTGAGGGTGTGCCGTGGTGGGCGAGGACAGCTCCGCGTTCTCGCGGGACGCTTTGACATACTTCAGGTCGGCCAGGTAAACTCCACCCGCTTTTGCACCGACTTGCGACCCGACTACAGCGGCGCTCGGATCCGGTGCCGCGCCTCCCTCCTTCGCGTTAGCCCGACTGAAGCAGGGGCATTTCAATCTGTGATCCCGCCAGAGAAGCCATAGACTGATGACGGTGACAAGTGCAAGAACGCCACCCAGTACAGGGTAGAAGATTTCTACGCGTCAGCAGGTTGTGGGCAGGATCAAGGTGACTCACGTGGGTGATTGTCGAGCCAGTCGGTGTCGGGCACTTTGTTCGGCGGCTGATTGTCGTGCCGCGCACTGTGTATTCTCATGACGGGGACGAAGGGCTATGGAGCGACGACATTAGCCGTCAGAAGTGGAGCAAGAGGGGTGAGGTCGATGAGTAGGAGACACTCGTTCGCAATGTCAGACTGATTAGCGATGATCGATAGACGAGATCAGCTAATCCATGGGAATGCAGAAGCACAAGGGCGACAAAGACGATTGAGAGACGGAAGGACGTCGACGATCATCCCTCATCTAACCCCCGCTATACTGCCTGGCGGAGGGTGAAAGGCCGCGACGCTATTTCCCCCTCTGACCGCGCCTATCAAAGGAAGCACCGCGCTCGATGCGTCGTCGCCGTTTCAGCCGGGTCCGCGGGTCGACAGACTACGCTCTTTCGGCCGGGTCGGCCCGTGCAGCTTTGCGATGCAGCAAGGGACATCAAATGAAGCTCGACCAGTCGCTCGATCTGGCGAGGATGTCCACCACACCTTGCAGCCCTGCCCGGTCGTCCTCGTCGAATGTTGCGAGTACTGTTGAGTCGAGATCGAGGACGCCGATATTCTTGTCTTCCGCGACGGTGAGAGGCAAGACGATCTCGGCTTTGGTCTCGCCGTCACAAGCTGATTTGAGCTTGGTTGACCTTATGATGTCCGAGACATACCGATGTGCCCCGGAAAAGCATCTACGTCGGGCACTACCACCCCGCTGGCTTCTCGAAAGGCTGTGGCGCAGACTCCAGCGCCTGCCGGGTTGATCGTTACACATGCTGGACGTCCTTGGTACGGGCCAAGCACGAGCTGCTTGCTGTGGAGGATATAGAAGCCTGAAGGTCTTTAGAAGTGATCTCGCGAGCTACAGAAAGACTGACCGACCCAATTGACCACCGGTGAATGCGCTAGCTCAGAGTGAATACCGTACAGGGGAGAGGAAATGTAAGCGTGGTAGAGCAGGGAGCTAGCCTGGGCGAGGTTGGAGACCTGGAAAGCTCAGTACCGTATCGAGTCGAGACACGGCTGCATTGCCATGCCACTGCGAGACTGTCGGGCAAAGCGACCAGCGACAAGACAAGGTGGACAGGACATACCCAGAAAGTCGAGCCTTCCAACAACGCCTCGAGCTGCTCGTGTATATGTCTGTAGAACTCTTGCTTTCTACATGCGAGTCAGTCCGAAATCAAGATACAGGCACATCGGCGTGGCGTACGCAATACGAATACCTGCCGCCTTGGACAGATCTTATGGGGAACTGGACGAGGAGAAGTGGGGCTACACGCACGTCGTGACGTCCTGCGGGATCGAGCTGGTATCTGCGTGGGGCATCGCGATGGCTGGCGTGCTCGCACTTCTCCTTACAGACTCGGGTGGCTCGGGTGTCGTGAGACTGTGAGGGCACGAGTGAATTTGCTGGTGAAGGAGGACGACTGATAAATTCGCTGAAACGCGTGTGCAAGTTGACTGGAGAGTGGGGATTAAGCGCCGGCAGAATCGGCCCGGCCCGCTATTGAGAACAAGTTTCAAATTGGACTTATCTCTCTTCTCTCAGTGGCAAGGAAGGCGTGTGGATGGGGATGCGTTGCGCTTGTGCGACGTCCCCACCACATTCGACGAGCAGTTGTGGGATATGTGGGATGTATGGTGTGTATGGTCGTGTGACCTAGTCGGCAGGGTGCCGATCAAGAGACGAGCCTGGCCAAAGGTGGTTACAGACCGCTGAGAGCCACTCATCAGTCGGAGGTGTCCCGACATTCTCTGCTGCTGCTGCTGCTCAAATCCGAACGGTCTCTGCGCCAATGCCGAAAGGGGACATCAACAGGAACCCAACCCCCATGGCGCGTGCATAACGCCAGAGCAAACCGACCAAGAACGATTCGAAAAGAAGTGGACGATATTCGAAAATCAAGACCCGAGCTGTTCCGAGCGCGGTCTAAACCGATGGTGGAGGCCCTGAGCGCATCTCTCTGTTGCAGTCTCTTTGAGTCTTTGTGCGGGTAACCTCGACTCGTCGACATGCAACATGCACTTCTGGTAAACCCCTGGCGAGCTCATCCTCACTTGTATTTTCGAATATGCGGGCGATTTCGCGCTCAGCAGTCTTGACGACACACCCCAGCTTATCGCGCCTCCTTTCTCTCCCATCCCCATCCCCGCCCAAATTGAGACCACCCCCAGCCCAACAATATATAACCACCTCTTCCCCCCGTCTTCTTCTTCCTCAGTACTCCTCTTTCTCACTCCCAACAACACCTCACACCTTGCCTGCTCGTTCACGGCGGCAACTGCACACTGACACATCTCCCACACCACAACCACAACCACTACCACTACCACCAGCCGACATGGCCATTACATCATTCCTCCCAAATCAAGCAGGTATGCCCACACCGCCCGAGACCCCCCTCGAGGGCAAGGTCACCAAGCCCCTCGGTTGTGAGTCCCGCTCTTCCCCCTCTTCTCTCCTGAAAGACCCCCACTCATTCCCAGACAACATGTACCCCATCGCGAGCCCCGCACAGGACCTCGCCCGACTCAAGAACCACCTCAACACCCTCACCACCCCGCTCCTGAAACACATGCACCTCTCGCGGATCCGCAGGTCCGACCCAAATCTCTTCTTCGCCGCTCTCAAAGATGACCTCGACGCGATGGCACCGCTCGTCTACACCCCTACCGTCGGTGAGGCGTGTCAAAAGTACTCGCAGATCTACACTGGCCCCGAAGGCTTGTATCTCTCCATCGACGACAAGGGCCACATAGCCGATATCCTCAAGGCATACGCCAGCACCCTCACCCGCACACCGCAGATCATCGTCGTTACTGACGGCTCGCGCATTCTCGGTCTTGGCGACCTCGGAATCGGCGGTATGGGTATCTCGGTCGGCAAGCTCAACCTTTACGTTGCCGGAGGCGGTATCGACCCCAACGGCTGTCTCCCGGTTGTCCTAGAGTAAGCCTTCACCTTCCCCTCCGGAAATCAGCTGATCATTAGCATGGGCACCAACAACCAGACCCTGATCGATGACCCGCTCTACATCGGCCTCAAGCGCCCCCGTGCCTCTCTCGCCGAGGCCGAGGAGCTCATGGACGAATTCATGGCCGTCACATCATCCACCTTCCCCTCCACCGTCATCCAGCACGAAGACTTCTATTCCGAGGCCGCCTTCCTCTTCCTCGAGAAATACCAGACCAAATACCGCATGTTCAACGATGACATCCAAGGCACCGGCGCCGTCATCCTCGCCGGCTTCCTCGCCGCCGCCCGCAAGTCATCGGCCATCTCCGGCAAGCCCCTCAAAGACCACAAGGTCGTCTTCCTCGGCGGTGGCTCGGCCGCCGTCGGTGTCGCCAAGGAAATGATGAACTTCTTCAAGCAGCAGGGTCTCTCCGAACAGGAAGCCAAGGAGCGCTTCTGGCTCATCGACACCAAGGGTCTGATCACCTCGACCCGCGCCGACGTCGTCTCGGACAAGATCGCCTCGCACAAGAAGTACTTTATCCGCTACGACACCGAGGGCAAGGAGTACAAGTCGCTCGCCGAGGTTGTCGAGTACGTCAAGCCCACTGCCCTCGTCGGTCTCTCCACTACTTTCGGCGCCTTCGAGGAGCCCGTCGTGCGCCGCATGGCCGAGCTCAACAAAGCCCCCATCATCTTCCCCCTGTCCAACCCTACCTCCAAGTGCGAGCTTTCGTTTGCCGACGCCCTCGACTGGACCGAAGGTCGCGTCCTCTTCGCCTCGGGCTCGCCATATGCGCCCATCGTGTACAACGGCAAGCTCCGCGAGGCAGCGCAGGGCAACAACTTCCTCGTCTTCCCCGGTATCGGGTTCGGCGCCATGATCTCGGGCGCGACCACCATCACAGACAGCATGATCACCGCCGGCGCCATGTGGCTGTCCGAAGCGATGACCGTCTCGGAAGAAGCAGACGAGCTTCTCTACCCCCGTCTTGGACGCATCCGCGAGGTGTCAGCGCGTGTGGCGGCAGGTGTGGTCCGTGCGGCCCAACAGGCCGGCGTCGACACAGCCGTCAAGCTGCGCAGTATGACGGACGAGCAGCTCATCCAGACCATCCTTGAAAACCAATGGCACGCCACATATTAGGCTGGCGTTGACGGACATTGGAACTTTGTGTATAGCCCCTTAGACTTTGCTTGATACGGAATCCTGACTTTTCGGGACACTCGGGCGCCGGCTCTTGGCCATTGTATATACATGTTGCTCTTCTAGCGACGCAGCGTACTATAGGTGGACGTATACAGTCATCAACATCAACAGATGCATACGTATCTATCACTGTCAATCCTACCAAGGGTTGGGGCGGTATCACACATCGCCAGTGCAGCTGCAATTGCCGTTACCATTGCTGTGGCTGTTGCCGTTGGTGGCGGCGGCGGCAGCCTGGGCAGCCTCGTGCGCCTGGAGGGCGCGATACAAGTTGCCCTGCATGCCCAGGGCATAAGTCATGGTCATGCGGGACAAGATGGACGGCTGGGGTGGGTCAGGGGACAGTTCGAGCTGCCTCACATCAGCATGCATTGCTTGGCAGGAGCCGCACCCGGGCCGGGGGGGGGGGGGGAACGTACCAGAGAGATGAGGTCGTCTAGCATATGCGCGTCGCCTACTTCCATACCGGGGAAACCGGTATTCTCAATGTGCACGACGTGAATGTGGACGCGGTCTGTCGTCAGCGGCGCCGAGCTGAGCGCAGCGAGGATCATTAACAACAAGGTGCAGCGAGGCGACACCAAGTCGTGGCCAAGTTCGACATCAGGAGAGGTGAGGGGAAGAGAAGGAAGGGAGGAGGGGAAGACCCACAAAAGGTCGGCTGACAATGCACAAACACCCTCAGACGATTAGCCGGCACACCATATCTCTCCTCCGCCAAACGAGTCGTGGAGCGCTGAATGTCCCTCAAGAGGGGTATTTGAGCTTTCCCGAGGTCCCGCATACAAGTGAGCGAGGGGTCGCGCACCCACGCGGCGATGTACTGCTCTCAGTACACCCCGGCGACGTTCGTTTTCCCAAGGTAAAAGGGGTGGACTCACGGTGTACTTCGGGTCTACTCCGTCCCATTTAAGATCCTGAAGTACGACATACCCCTCTGGACCAGGCTTGGAATACAAGACTTCGTTCGCGATGACCGGGACATCTTGTCCTTCGGCAAGTTGGACCGGGTTGTCCGAGTCCAGATGCGCCGTCTGCGCCAAGATCTCCAGAATCCTACATGTGAGTCGTCGACCAACGTGTAGTCGACAGCCAGCGTGTGCCACTCACCAATTCATCGGGTTGGCCCCGCTCGACTTTGAAAACGGCACCACGACATCCCGATGCATCTCGGGGGTATCGTGGACCAGCACAGACTCTTGTTTGGAGTACTTGCGGATGATAGATGGCGCCGCTGGCCAGTGCAGCCTGATTTCGAGATCGGGCTGCTGACGGGCAGGACCCTCATGCCCGCCGAGCCAAGCTCTGGCGGCGTAGGTCTGACGATCAGTTTCCCCTTACATGCCTCGAGAGATAGCTCGACTGACTGGGTCGTTGCAGATAAACACATCGAGGCCGCTGAGGTTTTTGACGACCTGGGCGATCTCACCCATGGGCAGCGCGGCACGTACGATGTGCACAATGGCATCTTGTCCGTCGATCTTGCCAAGCAGGTAGACGGCCTTCTCGATTGGGCCTTCAAGTCAGCACGTTGGCTCGTTAGCAAATAGTCGAAGCATCAGCTTGACTCACGCTCTTGCAGCACCTCGACAAACTCGAAGCGCTTCAGCGTGGCGGCGAGATCCATCTTGTCGACATCGTCAGGGACAATGTCAACAGCATCACAGACACACTCGTCAACGGTCATTGCCAAACAAAGTAGATTGTCTCGTTGGAGCGGTGAGTATGAGAAGTCAGGTAGGGGCTCAGTAGTACAGCTGTATGTAGTCTCACATCGCCCCACATATACCCACTGGAGTGTGAAAGGAGCCGATTCCATCGAAAGGAGACCATAGATCTCGACTATACCAAGGAGCGTCTTCGATCGAGGCCAGACTTTCGCTAAAACGGTCTCGACGCCACAAAGGTTTTACCTACACTGTTCGAGACGCTCCAGGAGCCATCGCGATGCGGGAAGCACCCTTGTTGGTCTTCCAGGTAGGACCGAGACGACCGGGCGCGATAGCCTCGGCTTAAAGAGGCCTCCGATTTGGCGATTGGCTATTCGTATAGCTGGAGGCAAGTCGCCAAGGAGCAGCCTCTTGGGAATGACTGGCCAGGAGCCTTATCTGCCGTCTGATCAAGACATGACTTGCAGATGGTCGACACCGGTCTTTGCCACACATTCCTGCACCATGAGGCGCATCTACGATCAGCCCAGATTCTGAACGATTCTCAGAGATGCTTACATCGATGACGCCCGTCTCGACGGCCTTGATGTGAAGCAGAGGCTCATGCTGCTCCGCCGGGCAGCCAGGCTCGGGCGGTCGGAGGGTGTCAGCAGCCATGGCTGGAATCCATGGCGGCACCGTCTGAAGATCAGCTTCTCAAGACGCAAATTGCTGCGACCGGAAACGCACTCCGTCTGTTGGGTGATTTGTCGATGGCTCGAGATCGTCATTGGTCTCGACAATGATCGCGTAAGTCACCTCGCCTACATATCAGTATAACTTCCACACATTCTGATAGACTCACCCTGATTGTCCAGCAACTGCGAATCGAGCGCCGTCAAGCGAATGAGGAAGCCACGGAGAAGGAGACTCAAATCGTCCGCCGTGGGAGCGCCCACCAGCTGCGCCTCCTTGTTGCCTCCAATCTTGTCGAGTCCCAGGTATCCCATATCTACGAGGAAGCGCTCGAGTGGCAGACCGTCCATGCTTTTGATGACGATAGTCACGCGCCGTACGTTCCCCTTGTCCATCTCTTTCCCTATGAGGGCGCAGACTTCGGCTACGTATTGCCTGACCTGCGGATGCCGGCTCTGATAGACTGGCACGGAATGTGCTCGCCGGCGCGTGAACGTGTGTGCTGGGTAGACATTTCTGATGCAGAGGATGGTGTGGATGACAATCTCGACTGCTGGTCAGTTGATCTGAAGCACAAGAGCGGCGCGGCTCACGAAACGAGGTCAAGACCTCCGCAGTCTCTGAGGTGTCAGTAGCTCATGGTAACCGAGTCCTCTGCTCACCCTTGTAGCTCAGTCCAGCTGCTGTGGACATGGCTCTGTGTCTACGTGAACGGGCATATGCTCGACGATGCTGATCGGACCGGATGTCTGATGTGCTTTCGGATCCGAAAGGAGACGGAATAGGCACGTGATCTCCATTTGGGACCTGACGTCTCGGGTCCCTGAACGACAGCTCTGCTTCGCATTCTTCTTCTTGCTCGACATCACAGCTTTGAGTAGCTGCGAGCAAAAGGCAAGTAGAGCTTCAGCACAGCCCACAACACCTAGAGAGCTCCGCTGATCGGCCAGACTGGCGATCACCTCATCAGCAGCAGCTCCTTTGCTCCCGTCTACCTTGTGCTCGCTTGCCACCTCACCCACTCGCACACCTCTTCCGGCAACCAGCGCCTCGTGCCATCATGCCCCGCTCTGCTCTCGCCGTCTCGTCTCCTTCCACCCCCCAGCCGTCCTCTTCCGCTCGGCGCTCTACTCGTGCTTCCTCATCGAGGGTTCGCCAGACCCCCTTATCGCCTTCGTCTACGCTTACCGCTGCCCACCACCCTCAGACCGCTGATGAGCTCGCCGCCGAGGAAGCTGCCCACCTCCTTCGTCTGGATGATGGACCTTCGAAAGCGCTACGATCGAGGGGAAGCGCGCCCCAGAGTCCACGCGATCTGCGCCATCGTCATTTGAACGAAGCGCGGGAAGTCCTTTCTCCTCTAGCTGGCAGAGAACGAAAATCTTCTGCGGACGGGGGTGGCGACGATGAGGAGGACGGGGAGATAGCACAGGCTTCTGCTATCCTAGACGGTATGGTACCGGGTGATGAAGAAGACGAAGACGATTCTTCACCGCCGCCCACAGCTGGTCGCCTCGAGCCGCTCGTCAGACGGACTCCCACCGCTTCCCGACAATCGATCATTGTCCCATCACAGGAACCTCAGACCGCCGAGCCTGAGCGTTCGGCACCAGTTGCAGAGGAGAGTGAGGACGACGTAGAGTCTGCAGCCTCCAGCTTCAGCTCAAGCGAGGACGACTCGGATTCCGATGCATCTACCGAGTCGGAAACGACTTCGGACAGCGAAGCCGACAGCGATGATGGCCATCTCGAAGCGCTACTTGAGAAAGCCAAATTATCCGCTCAAGCAAAGCAGAGCTCGAAAGGAGCAGAAGCAGCTCAAACGACTGCTAATGGGAACGGCGAAGTATTGCTCAGCTTTGACGACGAGGAAGCATCAAAAGAACGGTAGGTTTCCTCTGCCCGACTCGAATAACTATTGACGCATCAGGCCTATTCCGGACATCTCGGTTGGTCGTCTTCCGCGCCAATACCTCTCCTTTGAGACGGACGGCAGCGCCAAAGCCGCAAAAGAGAAGGTCGAGGTTCCGGCTGGTCCTTCCAGGCCCCGCAAGCAGCAATCAGATCAGTCTTCCCGACAGCCCGAGCTGCAGCCTGACAATCGTCCGTATGAACCGGAGCTCAGCCGAAGGCAGAAGGCTGCTGTGAGCGTGATCAAGAGAGCATGGGATAATGACTTACCTTCAGCAACCACGGAAAGCCACTGCATCCGAGCTGTGGTCGACATTGCCAGCACCTCGTTCGGAGTTGCTGCCGCAGATGCGCAAAGACTATCAGGCTCTTGCGCTGGCAAACAGTCTCGATCCCAAGCGGTTCATGAAGGGGTCGACCAAGCTGAGCAAAGTGCCACAAACGTTTGCTGTGAGTTTACGGGGTTTCTTTCGTGGCCAATGACCGGCCCAAGGGGAATCATGCTCACTAGCAGATTGGCACTATGACGGATGCTCCTCGCCATCTGCAAGACTCGACCCTTGCCAAAGAGCGTAAATACAAGGCTGGAGATATTGTCCGCAGCCTCGTGGACGACCAGACGACCGGAACATATGCCAAGCGCAAGTATGGGGATTTGCAGTCCACGCGTATGGAGAACGGGAGAGGAAAGGGCTGGAAGAAGAGGTCCAAGTGGTGATCAGTCGTTGGAACATCATTCTTGGTAGGCACTGTCTGTTCGGCTATCAGTCGCTGATTGAGACCAGTTGTACATTCTTGTGAGCACTTCGAGCAAGCCCACCCATAGTAAGTGTCCAGCTGACTCGATTCCCCAGGCATAGCATAGCATTTTTTCTGTGTGTTCGGTACTAGCTCGGCGTCCCAACACATCTCTAACGACTGTGACTGCTGATGCGTCTTTGTCGCACCCATCCATGTCATACACTGGCAGTAGTGGTCCAGAAGAGATCGCCTCGTTCGGAGTTAAGTCGGCATTATAACCATGCGCAGCCGCAGATTTTGTAGTCGTTAGCCCTGAATTTGCCACCGCGGCAGAGGGAGGGGGAGGGCTGGGGTCTCGAGTCGCGCCCCTCCCCCCCTGATACCCCCCTGTGACGGCCCAAAGTGGACAGGCATGGCTGGTGGGCGTTGATTGGTGTCAGCAACCAGGCCTCCTCCGCCTTGTTCCCAGTTTGATCACCTGGGACCCCTCTAACGACGGCTATAGCGAGCGACCAGACGCCTTGACTGGCACCATGGTCGTCTCCAGCCGGAGGGCAGGGCGGGTCACCAACAAAACAAAGCTTCTCATCTATAGAGGCTCAGACAAAGTCGATTTGTCAGCCGCAGAGACCATCGTTTGGGATCACGATCAGTCGACCTCCTCGTCTTCCGAAGCCACCAAACATCAACACGTAGGAGCAAAAGGAGTAGAATCAGGTGAACTATTGGTAAGTCGCGTCTCCTCTTTCCAACGCGACCACTCTCGAGGGGGGTATGCATAGGCTCAACACCGTCAAAAACCGCCTTGATGTCGCCTGGGTCCGTGGGAAAAAAAGAGAAAAGGACGGGGGGCTGTGCTGTGACGCGGTGTTGGCCGGGAAAGGAAACACTTTTCCCCCACTCACTCGTCGTCGCGCTCTCGATCTTCCTCGCGATCGGCCAATCTACAAGGTCTCGCTGGAACCCGTCTCACATCATGCTGTCACCTTGCATGGATCGGGCAGGTGCATGCATGCGCTGGGCAAGGCTGGATGTTGGAAGGAAGGGGGCACGGTGTTATTGCCTCTTTGGGCAATTAATGGAGAGGATGACCTCGAGACGTGACTGACTTTGCGCAGGAGCACCATCTTCAAGCCGCCCTCTCGTCAGCTTCGCTCTTGCATTCATCCCCCAAACCCCCATCCCCCACCCAATCCACCACCACCAGCACCACCACCGCCCACCGCCAACCGTCAAAACCCGAACCGACCGTTTCGCAGACCCTCAACTACCACATTCCCACTCCTGATGCCACCGGTCTCGTCGAGAATGCAGACTACGCAAAGCTCTATCAGACCCACCGCTATGCCGAGCCACTCAACTATATCAAGTTCTCTGATACGGTCGAGGAGTCGTCTGGCGGCTGGGGAGGTCTCGGCTACTGCATGGACGACGACGATACGGAATGGCTCAACTCGTTCAACGCCAAGGCCGAGGGGAGCAGCGGCACCGCCAACGCAGAGGGCAGCCCGCTGAAGGAGACTTCGCAGAACCAGCCGCCCAGTGCGAGCCGTGAACGCAGGAATCCCAAGGGAAAGGACAAGGAAGAGAAGGCGCCCACACCCATCTCCATCAACCCGGACACATTCGAATATGTCATGGGCGTCATGGAAAAGTACGCAGAGGACAGGGTGCCTACACTTCACACCGTAAGCCTCACTCCTGGCCCATCGCTACATTGCTCATCTGCAGAACTTGTCCCTACTGCCGACCTTTGCCGATGTCGAATCTCTCTTTTCCAACCCCATCCCTCCCACTTTCCTCCCTTCCACCGAGGTGCCCAAGGGCCTGCCCGAGCTCAAGGTACTCACTCGAATCGCCCGATGTATCTATCCGCACTGGAAAGAACGTCGGGAGCTGCGCAAGGGCAAGTCCATCATGCCGATACTCAACGTGAGTTTGCTCTTCCTCTACGCGACCGGAGCTCACCAATTTGCAGTTCGACGAGACAAATGACAACGATCCATATGTCTGTTTCCGTCGGCGTGATATCCGAGCCACCCGCAAGACTCGGAGAACGGACAACTACTCTGTCGAACAGTTCCAAAAGCTCCAGTCCGAGATGCGCATGGCGCATCAGCTCTCCGTCCTGGTCCTTCAGCGCGAATTGCAAAAACGCGTCGCATACCAAACCGAGCGCGAGCTTTGGGAGGCAAAGTGGAAGCTGTACGAAACCAAACGACGTTGGCCTTCCCTTGGCGTCACACCGCAGGAAGAAGAGTTTATCACCGGCCGCCCGCAAGGGGGCGCCGTGGCCGCGGTGCAGAACGCTTTCAACGGTCACCTGGCTTTGCAGCCTCAACAGACGAACATCCCTCAAATGCGCAAGAAGATCACGGAGAAAGAGGAAAGGGAGAGAAGAGAACAGCGGGCGCTGGAAGCTGCTCGACAAGCCGAAAGAAATCACGCAGGTGTCGTCAAGGGCCAGAGCGAGCTCGAGCAACTCAAACAGAGGCTGGCGGCCCGCGAGCAAGCTCGGGCCGAGGCCATTGCGAAGAGAAAGCAGCTGGACGCCGAATGGGACGATTACACCGATTCATCCTACAACCCTCTACCCACTCGATTGTCGGCGCATGGCTTTCGCAACATCGATACGCTCGATCCTTCGCTGGGCGACGACGATGACGACGAAGAGGGAGAACAGGTGAGACCTGCTTCTTTCCGTCTCCGAAGAGGTCGTGGCGGTCTTCTGCATCTCGATCGTAGACCGGCAGTCTATCGCCGTCATCACCAGTCTGCATCTGCCGAACGTGATTCTCAGTTCGCGAAATGGTTATTCCCAAGTCTTATTCCGTCCTCGTCGACCATGCTTGGCAAGAGACGCCGACCACACTCCATTGACGAGGTTGAGGATGAAACAGAAGCCGATACTGCTGTAGACGCATCAGATTCTACGCGTGACGCCAAGATCAGTGAAGTGTGGCGGTACTCGGCAGAGTCTGGTGGAGCGGATGGCGTTGGCATGGGTCTTCCATCTTCCCCATCTTACGTGCTTTCCGGCCAGTACACAGTGATCGACGACCACGATCCGGCATTTGTGCGTCTGCGAATAGGCCTGTTGAATCAAGACGACATCAGCAAGCTTCAGCCAGACATGTCTGTCAAGGACATTGCCCTTGCCGATCTGGCCGCGCCTGTCGAGCTCCCACCCACGCCTATGTTTGTCCGCCCATCTCTGCCACCCCAGTTCATGCAGCAACAGCAACTCTTGCAGCAACAACAGCAGCAGCAGGTCGAGCAGTATCAGCGGTTCCAGTTGCTTGCGCAACAACAGCAGATGCTGGCGCAGCAACAGATGGCCCATATCGCCGCGGCACAGGCCCAAGTCGCACAGGCGGCTCAAGCTCAGGCTCAGGCCCAAGCGCAACAGCAGTCTCAACCGCATGTGCAGCGAATGCCGTCCTCCACCGCCGTCCCCGTTGCCAATGGCAATGCGGAAGGCACGCCGCAGCCCGCTACCCCCGCCGGGGCCACTCAGATGCCTCCCCCTCCCACCGCTCAACCGCCTAATGGTCGTCCGCCAGTCAAGCGGCCGCCTTCTTCTGCCTCGAACCCTGCCCAGCCGAACGGGATGCCCCCTCCTTCCCAAACGGCACGCCAGTCTCTGTCGCCTACCAATTCGATTCACCCGCCTCCAACACCGGTTGGTCAAAATGCGGCCTTGATGAACGGCCAGTCACCGCAGTTGCAGGCAAATGGCATGCCCAACCCAGCAGCTGCTGCCGCTGCTGCCGCCATGATGAACGGACGAACGATGCAAATGCCTCAGAACATGCAGAACCTACAGGCCATGCAAAACGCTCAAAACCTGCAAGCGATACAGGTTCTGCAGCAAAACATGCAGAACATGCAGAACATGCAGAACGTGCAGGGCATGCAGGGGCAAATGCCGATGCCGAACATCCAAAACCTCGACCAGGCGACTCAGCAACGGCTCATCCATGCCGCGAGGCAGCATCAGCGCGCCCAGCAGGTCGCTGCGGCTCAGGCGCAAGCGCAGGCTCAGGCCCAAGCCCAAGCTCAGGCAGCTGGACAGGTTCCTCCCGATACCGGCGCCATCAATGTCAACCTCGCTCAGCAGATCTTGATGCAGCAGGCACAGGCGCAGGCTCAGGCTCAAGCTCAAGTCAACGGTTTCAACGGTCATGCCGTGAATGGCGGCACGCCCAACGGCGGTGCAGGGGGGTTTCCGCATATCGATGTCAACGACCCCAACATTCGTCAGAAGCTCATGAACATGTCGAACCTGCAGAAACAACAGCAAATCCAGCTCGTGCAGCAACAACAGGCGCATGCGGCTCAGCAGCATGTCCAGTCGCAGAGCAATGGTCAAGTGGTCCAGAACGGACAGCAAGCGCCTGGTACGCCCAACTCGAATGGACAGACCTTTTCGCCTGCCGTACCGAACTTGCAGCTCAAGCTGCCACCCAGGGCTCAGGCGAGACTTGGCGCCGCTCAGACGCAGCCTCAGCCTCAGCCGGCGGCCGCGGGTGCCGGAGCTCAGAGGGCCTAGCGGTGATGTTGAAGCGAGATCTTTTTGAGGGCGTAGAGGAGTATCTCGGCCTGTCGGACAGGATAGGCGACGTAGTTGGTTATTGGCGACCCCTTTACCGAGAAAGAAGAAGCAGTAGCTTAGCATGGTATATGACATGCAACCACACATCAAAGCTGATTTAGTGGCTCGCGGGATTAGGAGCGTTCATGTCCAGTATCGACTATAGAGGGGCTGCTCGGGAACCAAGAACTACACTATAGAAACCAGTACTATGGACACACTTTACAAGGTGGTAAGACTGAGACATCGGGTCAGATACCAAGGCCCATTGAGCCCCAACTCTCTGCCCTACCCCTGCCTGTCGCCGGTGGACGTTGCGCGTCCTCCCTCGCCCGTATGCTCCAACGCACCTTTCTCCTCGCCTCTGCCGGATCATCATCATCCTTCTTCTCCTCGTCGCGCTGATCCTCATGTCGCACAGATGGCGCATCAGGCAGTCGTTCCGCCTTGCCAACTTCGCCCGGTGTCCCCGGTGTCCCCGCTGGCGAATGAGGAATGTCGGCAAATGCATGAGGGAGCATCTCCCCCGTCAACGCGCCCATCGCCACGAACGCAGCGACCTCCAACCAGTCGTCCGTCGTCCACGTCCCCTTTCCACCTGTATCGTTTCCGCTGCCGCTCCCGCGGTGGAGGATGACGAGGTAGAGCCATAAGCAGGTGGTGGTGGTCGTGGGGATGTACGTCAGGAGCGTCCATATGGCGTGGGCGCGCCTGTCCACGGGCGTCTTGGCCATCGAGCCGCGGAAGAGCGAGTTGGCGAGGATGGACGTGAACAGCGTGTGGAGCAGGAAGAGGGCGCGGCGGTGAGTGGCGAGATGGCTTCTTCGTCAGTGCATCCTAATCCTCGCATAGGGTGGGGACATACGCTATGATGCCGCCGCTGCTACTGCTTGGGTCGGACATGCTGCAGACTATAGAACTGAGGAGAGGCACCCAAAGTCGAGCGGCGAGTCGACTCTTCGTGCTGCTGCGTACGCGTCCACGGTTCACCACCGAGGCTCGCGCACCCACAAAGGAAGGTGAAACGCGACGACAACGAGGGCGAGGTGTGTGTCCTCGCTCGTCCTCGAGCTGTCAGATATCAGAAGTCATGTGCTGAAGTTTTTCGTTCTTGTGGACGCGCCCGCCCATGCGATGCTGCACGAGCACGGTTTACATGCGTTTCACCTTATGTGTTAGTTGCGCGTTTGGGTCTATCCCGTCGGTCATCTCGGTCACAAACGTCCTAAAGACAGTCGCGCCTCCTTCTTCACCCGCGTCATGAATATAATCATGTCCTTAGGCGGTCACAAAACGCGGCATGGCGCAGCGGTTACGGTCCATGAGTATGGCGGCTAGTACATTCGGTTCTGACGGTTCTGAACTGAGACACTCGTCTCCGAAAGAGGCAGGTTCGATTCCTGCATGGACCTTTTTGGTGGATGCTTTTTCTCGGGCTCTTAGCGCACGGTCAACGCACACGAACATGAAACTCGCCCGCAGTGCCAGCGGGGAGGACAGGGGGTGGGGATTGCCTGTGTCACCTCAGCGAAATTCTTTGCCAGTCATTGCTGGGTCGAGTCAGTCATTCCTTTTTGTCCAACGCCATCGCAAGATGGAGGCGTTGATACCTGTCCGAGACTCCCTTTTGCCGGTGACCGATCCAGCCCTAGAACGCTACCTCTGCGACTTAGAAATCGGCATTGATAGTGTCAGTGCCGTCATGAGAATGCTGCTAAAATTATCAGAGGATCTCCCGTGCTCAAAGTCACCTGCGACAATGGAAGGAGACGACATCAGACGTCATAAGGGATGAGCTGTTCACTCAATTCATCAATGCCGAGGCGGCGACAAGATTCGAGGAACACATCACCATCGAACAATCAGCCCGCTGTCGACACATACAAGAGCTATGTATGGAGCTTGCCAGACACCCTATGGTGAGGAACCTGGAGTTCATCTCCCGCCATATGGCCCAAAGTTACCTCGTCCATCTGCCAGCCCATTCCGGGCAGCCCTCGGAAGTCGCATCGTCAGAGCAACGGTTCCCCCAATGGGAGCATCGGGGATGTGACAATGTACACTTGGACACGACACTCCTGGGTCCCATCGAGACGGCAGACGTCCCGGTGGTGTACGTTCTCCGTCCAAGATTGGCAGCCAATCTTTGGAGTCTTTACATACGCGCTGTTCACTATGTTTCGCCACGGGCTCTCTTTGAGGACCTATGGGGATACGCCAAAATTTACCCGAGTCAGCTATTCTAGTGTCTTGTGACGATGCTCAGTAGGTCTTTCGGCTGACTCGCAGATGACACAGCTTGGGCATATAGCATGATGACCATGTGCTTGAGAGAGATGGATGATGATGGCCAACGGACTCCCATTTGGCTACTGTACTGCGGTCAGACTGTCTCCTTCAGGTCAAGCAAGAATCCAGCAACCAGGGTTCGGGACGACGTGCAGTACAGTCAGACGTCTAGATTCTCCCGCTTGTACGGTTCGTCATCCCCCTAATGCCGATTCACCCGCGTGCTGATAGCTGTCAAGGATTTCGGACTCGCCCCAAAATTGACGAGGCGGTCAAGACCAGGTTCGGCACTTGTCGCCGACCTAACCGGATAGCCATATTTCAACTCGACGAGTTGTTAGACGTTCATGTGGAGACACCACATGAACAAGGAGCAGAGTATGAAGGAGCCAGCAAGACCGTATCGCTGAGTATCGACATCGAGCGCGCCTGGGACGAAGAAGCTGAGACGGAAACATTGGGTCCGGACCCGAGCGACTGGTCCGTAGACGCTGAACGAGCCCTTCCTGGGAGTCTCGCCGACACAGGACTTCGGGATTGGCAAGAGCGCTGCTTGATAGCTAGCGCGTGGCCTTGTTTGAATGGAGAGAGGGGAGGACGCTTTCTTCAATGTCCCAAGCATATGCTCACGCCTGCTTCCCGGTCTCCATTGCTCGACTTTCGATGCCAGAAGTTGCCCGCGTTGCCAGTGCTCATTCGCCGCATGTTCGAGGACACATTCCGCGCTTGCACTTCACTGTACGGCAGGGAAAAGTGCACATTTGCATCTCAGCCTGCCTTGAATGAGGCGATTCGTGCCGCGAGCGATTGCGCAGACATCAACGGCGGGACGATGGGCGTTGTTGTAGGGGAAGCTCCTTCACTACAAGCCCTCACCAATGTCGAATGCTCGTTCTATGGGCACGATGCCGGGGCAGGTCCCAACGTCATGATCAAGGCACGACTCAATGCTCTGCACCTTTCTATCGGGGATCAATCCCGGGACAATCTTCACATTGTTCGCTCAGCTTTCCTGAACTTTTGGCCAATCACCCTCTTCAGCCGTCGGTACCTGTGGTTCTGGAGTGCAATGTTCGTTCGACACATCCGCGCACTGAGACCCGTATACATCTTCGTCCACTCACGCAAGATTGTGTCTCTCATGATCAGAGGTCATTTTGCTGCAATCATTCGTCACGACTTGGACCATACGGCACGAGGAATACGCACCGAGTTCCTCCACGGCAAATCGCCCGAAGACCCAATGCGCCTGCGGGACATCCTGGACCCCTCTCAAGCGGATATATCTACTCCGACAGCGTTTCCAGAAGGTGATTGGACACTGTTACTCGGACGCCCATTCCTTGTTCGTATTTACGACACTTCGTACATCGTCATACCGTCACCGCATGGCGGGGCCCTCAAATACAACGCCTTCTTCAGCTCTATCTTAACGGAATATCTCGCGATTAGCAATCTGGTACGCCGTCAGTTGGACGAGATCATTGTCAGCCATGCCGCCCAGGGGCGGCAAGTCCCCGGAGATTCTACGACACGAGAATCTTATCTGCGTGAGCTGATTCTCGAGCTGAAGAGCGAGCTTGATCGGCTGGGCATCGCAGACGCGTTGGGAAAACTGGACGCTCGCGTACAGCAGCTACGTGGGAGCCTGCTAGTTCTATCACGTCAGAAGTTGAGAGCCGTCAAGCATGCTAGGTCATTTCTGGCGACCGTAAATAGCTCCTCAAAAGTTGTCGGGCTTTGCTCACAGTGCAGGTCCTGATCGAGAGGGCGAAGGCCATGGGCTTCGATGACATACCTGAGCTATGTCTCCATATTGCCCATGCCTTGCCAGATGCGGCACACAGCAAGGAGCGGAGTCTACTTGCCGATCGACTATTACGCTTCGCGGCATTTTGTACCCAAGCAGGATTCGACTCACTTCCCCTGTCAATACTACCACGTCCCGACGGTTGCACAGACGATGAGAGTTGGCGAGAGTGGTTCTCGGGTCTGAAAAGGAAGACGATACCCTGGCGAGCTGCAGTGGCGTTCAGGCGTACCGCCAGCAGGATGCGGGGTACCGACGCTACTACGCTTTATCGTGACCCAAACCGCTCAAAAAGACTGGATATTTTGTGGTCCAGCGAGCAGAAACTGGAAGTTGCGCTCAAGGCCTTTCTCACGGAGAAAGACACAGGCAGGATATGCGACCTGCCTCAGGTCCTCTCTTGCCGATACTGCCTTGACACCGTGATCGGCACGCGCAATACCGAACATTTCTGCCCGCAAGACGCAGGAAAGGGGATCCCCGATCCTCTGATGCGAGAGACCCTTCTGTGGCCGCACGAGCTAGCCGAGCATGCAAAGGTTGGATATTTCGAACCTCAGGCAAAGATAGCCACGACAGCACTGGAAGCAATCGGGCTACAATGGCGACCAGCCGCAGTCATCTTGAGGGAGAATCGCTTGTACCTTCCAAACCTGATCCCCGAGATCCTGCCCCAAAGCGTCGGTCCCATCCTCGACTGGCATGACGCGACCTTACGTGATCCGGATCTGGAACTGGGCATGGCACTCTCAAGACTGTGTGGGGTATGGGCTGAGAGCGATAAACGACCGCCATTGTTTGAGACTATGAGCGGAGTAGGAGAACGTGGGTCGACTCTCGCAAATCTATCCCGGGACCTTCTCATGCCGTTCTCGTTAGGGATGCATGTGTGTCACGAAGAGCCACCTTGCCTCGCCAAATCAATTCGATCGCTGGACGGCCGAGCCCGCAACCAACACAAATGCGATTCATCAGGGAGGAAAGTCGAACAACCCCGTTTGAGCCCAATCGGGGACCCGATGAACTCGTTTCGAGCGTTGCCGTATCTCCTGCAAAATAGGCTGCTCGGGTCAACTTTCCGCAGACCTGGCGATCGTTCCGAAGAGCCGCAACCCATTGATCGATCGCAAGCGTGGCTACCGGAGCATGCTGTCGCATTCCAGAGGCAACACGGGAGAGGCGCCTCTCATATGCCCCCAATGACCCAGCATCAATTGAATTTCCTTGTGTGCCCCCAGCCAGGACAAGTCGGTGTGAGAGGGGAGAAGAGGCCTCAATATGACTATCACAAAGACCCGGGCGGTAAAAAGAGGAAGGAGCAACAAAAGGAAAGTCCAACCCTCTTGTCCCTCCCTGTAAAGAGTCGGGATAGTAGCAGGTCAAGCGGTTAGGGGAAGATGCTGCAACCGAGACGGAATGCACGAGTATCTCTAACGCCGTAGAGGGCACTCGCGAATCAGCAATGCATTATACCGGTCCCAGCTTGCTTTGCTGGTCTCGTATGAACGCTCTAATTGCGTCCTTGATTTTAGGGTCCATAAACAAAATCTTCTCTTTTGGCAAGCTGTGCAGCAACCCGTCGTAACGCTTCGCCTCGGCTTCTGTATCCTCGAACAAGTCTTTCGAGTTGAATTGTAGCATCTCGGCTGAAACTTGAGCGGCCAGGCTTTACTCGAAATTCACAACCCACCTTCTTCGGTCCGAAGACGGTTCCGCTCCTTATCCCAGAGATGAAGCTGATCGACAATGGTCGTATGCAGCAGAGGGGGCGGCTAATGCTCAGGAAGGTGCCACAAAATCGTACTGGACTGACTGAGTTGTACATTTGTGGGTGTGCGTGGCTTTGAAGATATGAGATGATCTGATTGTCGACTATTTCCTGAGCTGGTCTTGAGATGACTTACCTGATACGCCGAGATGCCCTTCTCCATTGCAGCCTTGACATGCTGCCTATCTAGCTTGCCAACAACCAGATTCTGGTATCTAATGCGAATGTCCACAAAGAGGTTGAGAATTGCAATCTCGAGCTCGTTCGAGGTATACGCGTAGATCTTGTAGTTCGTCTCGAGAATCAAGAACCGCTTGTCGTCCCCTTCGTCTTTCTGCGTGCTGACGTCTCCGGAGCAGAGCGAAGTGGCCAGGTGGGTCGGGAAAAAGTGATCGGCTCGTTCGCCTGTCGAAGGATCGGTGGGGCGGTAGATGAAACCGTACGATTCGATATCATCCAGTGCAGAGGCGGAATGCGGGAACGACCCAGACACTGAGTATGGCTGACCGAGCTGCATGCACGCGAGGGAGAAGAAGAGTGATAAGACAGGCGCGGAAGATTCGCCTCGAGCCTGTACGTCAGCTATACGTGGGACAAGCGTAGTGCATCAGCTCGCCTCGATCGAAGCGAGGTAGAACATGAGGATTTGCCATAGCTGGGTCTGGCGATCCTCGAGGAGGAACTGAAAGCCCTTCGACGTGATAGTGAGCCGGTCGAGAGAGGGTCGTTGGCCGGAGGAATCGGAACTGTAGTCAGTACGCTTTGGCCGAGGGATGTTGAAGAGACGTACAGATCGGTCATAAGACCCGAAGTGTAAAGAAGCTGCAGCACTTGCGGCTGCGGTCGGGCGGCTGCCATACCCCTCTCCAAGCCCGAAGACACCATGTACTTGAGTATCGACTCCCAGACGTCCTCGCCGTACTGCACGAGCTCCGGGCCAGATGGGATCTCGTCGTCGCTACCAAGTTCATGCGGGACTCCGAACGAGTTTGATGAACCTCTGCTTGTCAGACAAGCGGCGCGTAGGTGGATCGTCTCACGATCCCGTCAAAGCGTTCCTCAGCCCTTTCTTGAAGACATCGTTCATAGGGGTCTGGTTGCTCCGCTTTGCCTGTTGATAGTCGAGCCGTGAAAAGATCTTTCTCCGCATGGCAGGTCGGATGACCTCCTCGACTCTACCCAGATCAGCCCACAGAACTGTTTGATAAGACACCAGCTCACTGGGTCAGAGGTGCCATGGGGTCCATACGAACCAGCGCCCGCAAGTCGCCCGCCTTGACCGGGTGGTGCGACCACAAGTAGTGCAGAATGATGTGCCGGCATACCGGAGGCAGCAATCGTAGCACGCACAGACAAGCCGCTTCGTTCTTGTACACCTCCTCAAAGTACGATTGGTGCTGATTATCGAGGAAGGCATCGAGTGCGGCGGTCGGCGAGGGCGAGAGCTCGGCCTGAGCCTTGCGGGAGGCAAAGTCGGGCTGGACCATCTTGGGCACCCTTATCTCGCAGACGGGGCCCGCTGCTCGCCTCTGAGCGTGGGAATCGTTATATGCAAGGCAACATGAACAGCGAAGAGCGAAGAGTCGGATGCAAGGGGAAACGAAGCCGAGCGGCGACACAATCAGCTTCTCGTCAGTTGCCGGAATGAGATCGTCATCGCTGGTGAAATTTCAAGCTGTCTCCTCTTTCGACTCTCATATAATCGCTCTCCGGGTCAGCTTGAGCTCCACTACGACCCTCGATCAGATCAAGATGCCCGCGTGGACCTCGCGGCTGTCTCTGAACCAGACGCTCGCGCTCACTGCGCTCGCCTCGGCCGTCGCTACCACCTCGCTCATCCTCTCTTTCCAGGCACTTCGGCGCGAACATCGGACCGAGAAGCTCAAGAAGCAAGTCGGTGAGGATGTGGAGGAGTGGGAACGCTCACGGGCGGGCACCGGCGTGGCGAGCCCCGAAGAGCGCGCAGAATGGCATGCGAATGGGGATAAGACTGCAAGAGGAGGAAGGAAGAGGCGGTCCTGGGCCGAGGGCGAGTTTGACGAGGGCCTCATTCGAGAGCAGGTGAGTCGGCATTGTTGTCTTTCGCGGGCATATGCTGCACTAGGTGTATGCATATGTATGTCTGGCTGACTTGAGCAGCTCACGCGCAACTACAACTTTCTCGGCGAAGAGTCCATGGCGTTGGTTCGGAAAGCCTATGTGGTCGTTGTCGGTTGCGGCGGCGTAGGGAGTTGGTGTGCTCTTATGCTTCTACGCAGGTGCGCGTCCGGTCCATGGAGAAATGAAGCAGGCTGATCGAGAAGTGGTGTGGGCCGCCTGCTCCTCATCGACTTTGACATGACCACGCTCTCCTCGCTCAACAGACACGCCTCCGCGACGCTGGACGATGTGGGGTCGCCCAAAGTTATCGCGATGCAGAAATATCTCAAGCAGATTGCCCCGTGGGCCAGGTGAGAACACTACATCTCATCTTGAATGATCTGACGCTGCAGAGTCGACGTGCAGGTCGGTCTGTGGCGCAAAGGTCAGGGCGAGCAGTGGCTAGAGGGTGCCGACTGGGTCGTTGATGCCATCGACAACATCGACACCAAGGTCGACTTGCTCACGCACTGCCGGAAAGCAGGCATCAAGGTATTTGCAAGTATGGGTGCAGGAGCAAAGCGGGATCCGACGCGGATACAAATAGCGCATGTCTGTTTCTCCAGTCCAAGGTGCAACGCTAACAATCAGAGACATTTCAAGTACACAGGAAGATCCGCTGGCTCGCTCAGTCCGACAACGATTACGCCGTAATGGCGTCGTCGGTGGTATCCCGTTCGTCTGCCACCGTCGCAGCTGTCAAGCATGGCTGACTCACAGCGTGGTGTACTCCACAGAAGTACCAGAGATCAAGCTGCTCCCGCTCCCAGAGGAAGAGTTCCAACGTGGAGCAGTCAAGGAATTGCAGGCATTCGACGATTTCCGTGTACGCATACTGCCCGTTCTCGGCCCGCTACCAGCAATCTTTGGCCTCAACATTGCCATCTACATCCTGCTCGACCTAGCGGGTAAGCCGCTCAAGGACGGCTTGGAAGTGAAGAACCGGCGCAAGCTGTACGACCAGCTCATGCGCGGATTGTCGGAGCGGGAAATGAAGCTCAAGGGCGCGCAGATCCAGGACAAGAGTCCCATCACGTCGGACGACATGGGCTTCATCTTCGAAGAGCTATACAGCGGCAGGTCGACAATACCACCGCGGGTTGTCCTGCCCAAACCATATGCCATCCGGTGGGATCCGAGCCGGGGCATATCAGAGGACAATGTGGTCATTATGGGCAGTGCCAACGCGGAGAAGCACGAGAAGGAGTGTTTGCGGGGCGGCAAGCGACCGGAGGAGGTTTGGGACAAGGAGACGGTCGAGTTTGTGGCGACCAAGTCGGAAGAGATGAGGAGAGTGATGAAGATCAGAAGAGGGTAGATGCATCGCACCACATCTCATCGGTAGTCCCACTGACCTCTCTCGCCTGGATCTGACTCGCCCCTCTCATCTTCGCTCCACTCTCCGTCACTTTGACCATCGTGGAATCCCACCATGTCCTCGTCTGCGTCCTCGTCTTCTGGATAGTCATTGCGATAGTAATCCTCGTCGTTGGAATCCTCGTCCGCCTCGTCTTCCAGCTCGGACTCTGCGTCGGAGGACGGAGGAGACAAGTCTTCGTATCCCAATCTGCCAGATCAGTCGCCGTCAACTTCACAACCTGGTCTTGACTCACAGAGCACCGATAGATTGAGGGGTGATCCCATCCCCAGCACCAAGGTATATAGTGGCCGGGCCGGTATCCCTGTAGTACAAGTCGTACACATACTCGTCGTGCTCCTTTGGCGTAGTCTTGGGTTCTTTCGGTTCCACTGCAGAGGACGTCAGTCGATGACTCGCCGGGCACATCATGAGACACACTCCGTAGGTACTCCTGGAGCATCGGCAAGAACGCCGCCATGTCCTTCTCATCTTCTGCGTCCTCGGGCTCGATCGGGACTCTTCCTGAAGGGACAATCGGAGCAGACACGGCATGGGCATCGACAAAGACCAAAGAATGCGACTTTTGCTTTTCGTACCTACACGCATCAGCTACCAGTCGTAAAGAGACACGAGAGGCGTCTCACTCGGCCGCACTGAGCACTTTCGGTGGGAGGAGAGGGTGCTGCTTTGTGCTGGGCGGAGGGACAACGCGGTACTCGACCTTGGGCACTTTGCCCAAAGAGGAGCCGCGCGCAGGTAATCGGGACAACGGAGGCGGCGGCAGTGGGCTCGCAGGTACAGGATCAGAGGCAAGGTCGCGTAAATTTGTTGTAGCCTCAAGAGGAGCGTCACTAGTCGGGAGCGTCGGACGAGCAAGACTGCTGGGACTGGCAGGACTGGAGGTACTGGTCGGACTGGCTGCCGCTCGCAACGTTGCTATTCTGCTCCGCAGCGCATCGCCCTCGATTCCTTCGCCCTTCCAAGTATCCGGTACAGTCTCAGCTAGTCGAAATACACCTCTTGATCGTGCAGGCAGGCCTTTGCGGCGTTTGTGACTCGACGAGGATGAAGGGTCTTGAATGACTGATCGGTCAGCTGAGACGGGTGGGGGTCGAGGAGATGATGGACGGACCGAGCTGCTCTAAGCGCGCCTCCGTCGCTTTGCGCTTGATACGGATGATAGTGTTGGAGGGCGAGGGCGAGCTCATCGTGCTGCCTGACCTCTGCGTCAAGTATGAAGATGAATGGAAAAAGTCGGAAAGGGGTGGTGGACACTTGTGACGCGTTGAGTGGAGGCGAGTTGGTGGCAAAGTGGCAGCGGCCTGTTACATGGGAATATACATGGAAAGCATGATGGGTTCGTTGCATGTCGTGAGGGGTTCGTGTGCAGGGCTCGTGGTATAGTGATCAAAACACAAATGTCTCCCGATAGCCAATGATGATGCCTAGACTGAGACCCTCTGCTTCTCCACCACCGACTTTTGATGTTGATCTCGACTGACACGCCTGAAGGGCTCAGCTGCGACCACAACCTTAGTGGAGAACATTATTCACCAATAGTACTCGAGGACGTCTTGAGACGCAAGACGCTGCAGGAAAGCTTCATCGTGCGTGATGATGATCAACTGGAAATTCGCCTGTCGACGACGCTCTCGTACGATTCTACCGATCAGCCATTGCGGTATCAGGGACTTGTGTGACATACTCTGCAAGGGCTTCCGACAGGCTGGTGATGGTTTCGGCATCAAGGTTGCAGGCGGATCGTCAGCAGTTTCAACAACCAATCAGACGTCGCTTACTTGGCCTGAGATTGTCAGCACGATGAACAGGATAGAGGAATAGAGCTCACTCGTCTAAGGCTAGTACGCCGCATCCCTGACCGAACGATTCTGCCAGGGCCAGGCGAATGATGATGCTCGCCAGCACCTTTTGACCGGCGGAACACCGTCCTCGCATGTCCATCTCAACCTGATTCTTGACCATGACAACGCGATAGTTGTATGACTTTCGGGTCGAAGTCGACCCCGCTTCATCGTGGTCGGAGACTATACGAATCGAGTCAATGTCTGCAGTCAGTTTCGAGCCGTCGAGACTAACGAGCATACCTGTGCCCTGGTATGTGGTTGACCAATAGTGCGAGATGTTGGCGTTGATCTCGTCCATCTTGATCGAGTGGTATTTGAGAATGGCACTGACATGTCAGTCAAGATTACACGACCCAGGATATACAGACTTGTCGAGCGCCTTGCCATATTTTTCCAGGTCGTTGTTCGCCGTCTCGCTGACTTTGACCTTGATCATCTGCTCTTTGAACAGCCTTTTGATGTCTTTGTAGTCGGTATCGAGGGTCTTTTGCAGCTTCTCACGATTCGCCGTCAGCCCAACCAGGATACCACTCGCCCTCTGCCAAGCATTCTGCGTTTCTGACTCCTGGTCCAGCTTTTCGCGATACTTCGTGTTGAACTCTCTGCGAGATTTGGCAAGCTGTTCCAGGTCGATCGTGTCGAGCTCTTCTTGCACTTTGGCAATGTCCCGCTCGGCCTTGCGGTAACGCAAATTCGATGAAATGTTCGTTTTGACCGAGTTTTGTCTGGAAAGCTCGTCTGCAAGAGCGGCAAGCGACGCTTCCAGAGTCGCCCGAGCCGCATTGGAAGCGATGATTTCTTGCTTGATAGCCTCCATTTGCGCCTCATTCTCGCGCATCTTGCGCTCATTGCCCTCCGTCACGTAGCTGTCGTCAGCTACTGGGTCCCCAGAGGAAGTCATATTTACTCGGTGCACGCCTTATGCTTGGCCTCCAGCTCATTCAGGCTAGATTGATAGACTCCGACGTTGAGCGAGGCGTCATTCTCTGCGTTTTGTCGCTCGGTACGATATCTTGCAAGCGCGTCATTTGCCTCTCTCCAAGGAGCATCCGCAGCCTGAGCTGCAGCGTCCAGATCCTTTGGCGTCAGAAGACGATCTTGAGGACAATACAAGTGAACGGCTGACCTTGAGTTCTGACTGCAGCTGAGCAACCGAGTCTTGAAGTTCACGTAATGCGGCCTCTTCTCTTTGGCGCTTCTCCTGTTCACCTTTGAGCTGTCCGAGGCGGAGTGTCTTCCGACTAATATCATCTTGATGTGCTCGCAAGGCATTTTGCTTGAGTTCCTTGTCAGACACCAAAGCGTTCTGCTCTCTTTGAAGAGCTTTGCTACGCTGTGAGTGACATGACACCGGTATTTTGACACTAACATCTCGTTTGTGATCCGATCGACATCCGCCTGTACCTCCTCGACGGTCTTCAGGGAGCCAGAGCTCTCAAGGTCCCTTTCCAACCTCTGAATATCCGCCTTGAGATCCTTCACCTCCCCGAGCGTACGAGTAACCAAAGCAGCAGCCCCTTTGAGGGTCTGAAGGTCTCGCACGGCTAGTTTGGCGCGCTGCACTTTCAATTTGGCCTCTTCCACCTCTTCCTGCTCTCGGTCCAGGGCGGCCGACTCGTCCGCAATCTGCTTCTCCAGATCTGGGATGAGGTTATCGCGCAGGTCGGCTAAGTTGGCGGCTGAAGGTTGCAGTTTCTGCAACTTATCTAATTCCCCTCTCCAGGAATCCTCTTCCTCCTTGAGTTCTCGAAGTCCTGCGGTCGAGTATCGCCCGAGCTGTCGCTGGACATACTTCTCGAATTGCTTCGCATCTGAAGCTGCTAGAGCGCGATCACATCCCAGGCATTTGCCTTTGGTCTTTCCTGTTTCAAGGAGGCTTGACCAGAACTCTCGGTTTGCGTCAGCGTTGGACAGCTGTCTGCAGGGTCAGCCCAGCCCTCATACACCGAAAGCAGCTCACTTGGTCCTATACTCCAGCTCTTCCAATGCTTCTCCGATGGCATCTTCGATTGTCGATTTCGACGATTCTGCCAGTGCCGCCTCGACAACAGCTTCCAGTCGCGTGACCTCCTCGCGCTTGGCCGCGAGAGACGTCTTTGCAATGTTGACGGACGTCTGAAGTTGAGACAGAGTCCTATTTGAGGCTGATGCTGAGGATTCGGCTTCGTGGAGCTCCCGATCCCGCTTCCTATTGCCTCAGGGGCGTATTGATACCGCAGTGACTGGACTTACGATACCGAAAGAGTAACTTTCTCCTCCATAGTGTCCGCGTCCAAATCACTGCCGACCAAATCTTTGAACTTGGCCGCATGGCTTGCAACGCTTACGGATCAGCAGAATATCCAGCGTGGTTAGTTGTACTGACGATGCTGCCACTTGACCCATCTTTGACTGCAGCTCGTTCCGTTTGATTGACAGTTGAGCTCTCGAGTCCGCCTGACGGTTGAGGACAGATAGCTCGGCCGCAACCTTGTCTCTGTCTAGCTCCTTTTGACGAATAGCAACAGTTCTGTCTCGCAGACTCTCGTCGTACTTTGCTTCGGCGATATCTTCCTCAAGACGCGCTCGAGAAGCTTCCGCCTCTGCCAACTTTCCTTCGAGCAGTTCGACCTCGACATTGACCGAGCTGACAGATTCGAATTGAGACTCTTTTAGCCGTATGCTGTCGTTTAGACGGACCTGTGGCATCAGAGGAGCTGCCGCTTGTTTCACAACAAAACTTCACAATCTGCTCTTGCTTGCTTTTCTTCGTCGCCATCGCTGCCGTACGAGAGCCTGCCAATTTGTCCAGCTCAGCCTGCAGCTCCCGCTCCTTACGGGCACCATCGGTCTGTTATCTCAGCATGGGTGATGATGGCGATACTCGGGACCGACCTGAACTTTTCGAAGATCTGATTGAGCCTTCCTGACCAGATCGTGCAGAATGTCGATGAATCCTACGATTTTGCTCTCCTCGAGTGGTGAGTAGTCATAGCCGGCGTAGTTATGTGTTCGAGCAGCCTCCTTGACAGCAGCCTCTCTTTCCCGCAGATTTCGTTCATAGACCTGTAACGTTAAGGGTGTTACACTGACTGCAGCTTACCTTGCGACTCGCGATGAGTCCACCCTGCGTACTGGCAAGATTTCGCTCGCGTCGCCTCAACTCGTCCAAAGCCTCGTCCTCCTTGTCCCTCAATTCCAGCTGTCTGGATCGCTTGCCCTCGATGGTTCTGAGGTGAGAATCAAAGTTGGCCAACATGCTCTCGAGTTCGGCCGTCGTCTCGGACATCTCTGTCATGCCTTCCAGCATGTGACGTCGATTGTCCTCTTGCATGGCCTTTTCTTTCTTGAGCGCTTCGGCTTTCTCGAACATGCTCTGGAAGCCAGAAGCCTCTGCGTAGAACTGCACGTTGATCTTCTTGATTTCCTCAAATTCTTCCCGCAAGCGCTCGACCAGCTCCTTCTTCTCTTGCTCTTCCGAGATGGCCGTCTCAAGCTCCTTGCGCATCTAACGTCAGCTTGATAAGAAAGGTATTCACTCACCCTTTCTGCCCTGTCTCTGTCTGTCTTGAGAAAAGCCAACCGCTCCTTGTCCACTTTAAGCTCCTGCGTACGCTCTTTCCGCAGAGCTTTGATGTTATCCAGAGCCTTCGTGTACCTGATATATGAGCTTGGTGAAGAAGATCACTGCAACTCACTTTGTCGCCTCGAGGATCTCGTCGAATTTCTTCTTCAACACGCTAGGTTCAGAAAGCGGCCAATTCGATTCTTCCTGATGGCAGAAGATGACGTTTTCGAGGATAGCCTTGTTTGCACCAAGTAGCAGAGGCACCTCCTCGTCCATTTCCGAGCACTTGGTGGATATGGTATTCCTCTGCCAATCAGCCATCTCCTCAGTGCAGCGAACGCACCTTGCCGTCGCCGCCCCCTTCGTCATTCTTGGCCAGTATACCCTCTAGCGTTTTCATCGTCAATCCGCCCGTCTTCTTGACAGTCACCTGAAGGTTACGGGTCGCCGTCATCCGCTGCCTATTGACATTCCAGAAACGAAGGCGGACTTGCGCTTTGACCTCTTTCTCGTTGGCCATCTTCGGATCGTGGATGAAAGCGCCGCCCTTGGTGTTGGGCGGCATCTCGCCGGTGGTTGCATACTTGAGGCATTCGATGATGGTGGTCTTTCCTGAGCCATTGTGGCCTACAATGACGGTAAGAGGCGAGTAGAACTCGATTACCTGGACGTGCTTGTCGTCGAAAGAGCGGATCCCGCGTATGGCGAGCTTGTTGAGGGACGCCATCGCCGATGTCTCAGCCGACTCGTTCTGCCCCTGACTGAATGGCTAGCCGGGCGAAAGACGAAGGTCTCTGCCTGCTGCCGGTCGAGTCCTGCACACTAGATTGTTGGCCACCTGCTGAGCTGATGATGTACTGAGAATGCAACGCCCAAAGAGATTTCCGGTGACCACCTCCACTTCACAAGTCGCGTCACCTGCGCCCTCACAGCGGGCATCGCCGCTGTTTCAGATTGAGTGGCGGAAAAGACAGGTCCTATCGGTGTTGGGCAAAAAGTCGTCGTGTTACTCACCAGTCAGCGCTCTGCAGATTCGTTACAACAAGCAGCAGCCATGTCCTGGGTACGTCGTGTGACCACAAAGTAGGCAGGAAGATCATCGACTGACCGATCCAGCTGCTCCCCTCCTTGCCGGCCATACCGGGCTGGTCACGCGCCCCTCCTCTCGATGCGTCCGTCTCCGATCGCCCAAGCGAAAGTGCCGATAAGGAAGCAGAAGAAGAGGACGAGGACATCGATAAACCACCCATGTTCCCATTGCCCGACTCTGCGCAACGCTCTCAAGCGCCCGCTAAGCCCTCAGTGCCTACTCCCACGCCGACATTCGCATTGGCTCCTCCGTCGCCTGACAAGGCAACCCCTTCAGAGCCGCCCTCCGAGCTGAACATCGCCATTTTGCCCGGTGCGGTCCCGCTGGGCAATATGTCCCCTCCACCCAGTACCACCTCGAAGCCTGCTTTCGGCATCCAACCCGGCGGTCCGGATCCCACGGCCGGTCCGTCGACGGTACTGCCCAAACCGAAGAAGAGGGGCAAAGTAGCGCTTGCACCTGGACATTCGGCTCTTGACTGGGCGCGTTTGACGCAAAGCGGTCAGGACCTCCGCGGCACAGCCGCTTTCCCCGTACGAGTGACGATCGAGGAACTCAAGAAGCACAACAAGCGCGACGACGCGTGGAGTGTGTTCAATGGTCGGGTGTACAACCTCACGGCGTACTTGCCGTTCCATCCTGGTGGTGTGGATGAGCTCATGCGCGTGGCCGGGAGAGACGGCACCAAGCTGTTCAGTGAGCTCTGAACCTCGCTAGAGTGTCCCGTAGCTGATTTGCAGTGTTGACGCATTCGTGGGTCAACTTGGAGTATACCCTTCAAGAATGTTGTATAGGCATGCTGGTACGCGGCTAGGCTACCAGTCATAGAGCATCCCCACATCATCATTCCAATCTGTATGTAGCATTCGCAACATTTATACTGTACTTGCATGCATCGCTCGGTCCGGTTTCAGGTCCGGTTTCAACGCTTGCCTCCACCTCTTTCTCCCTCTCTCTGCCTCAGCTTCCCGGCTGTGTAGTCCACTCTCCCGGCCTACCGCATCAGTGGGCGATGAGCCAGACCAATAATGACGGTGAGCCCCGCCCGCAGCACGTCGCTCAGCTCTCGTCGAAACGCGGTCGCCCGCCGACCGACTCGCCTCGAACCACGGCAAACAACAGGGAGCGATTCTCCAACTTGTTCGCCTCGTTAGCGATCAAGCAGTCGCCCACGCAAAATGGCTCGCCGAGTCTTCTGCGGCGCATGCTCGCGTATGCTGCACCCCAGGCTGTATCCAGTCGTGCTAGCCCAGCTGTTGTTGAGGGACCAGACGGATACTCAGATGCGGGACCGCCCGCCGAAGCTACCCCTTCGCACCTATCCAGCCTGCCAGACGAGCTGTGAGTATCGACCTCGGTAGCAGAGTCGCGGGTTGCTGACCCATCAGACTGGTTGCCATCCTCCTGCAGCTCCCTCCTGATCCCCATACTTTAAGCGCTGTCTCCCTCGTCTCGACACGATTCTACCGTCTCGCCCAGACGCCCATCCTCTGGGTTCGCATATGTCAAGCGGCCGGCGTGCGCCTGAACGGTCAAGCCGAGAACAATGTCGTGGCGTCTCTCGATCCCCCATCAGGGAGTTGGGAAAACGATGGATGGATATGGGAGACACGACCAACCGAAACGCCCAGCCGTCGTCTGGCAAGAAGCATTGGTGTACCACCAGACCCCGCGAGCTCGACCACTTCATCTAATTCGATCCCGATACATTTTCCCACCCTGTACAGGTCCTATCTATCCCTCAAGAGGCAATCTCGGTGTCCATCCCCACATCACCCTCCTCACCTGTCGATACTGTCCGGCCACAGACTCTGCGTCTACTGCGTTCATCATGCCCAAGATTGGATAATCAGCGGCTCGAGAGACCGCTCTATCCGATTCTGGCGAGCGGGAAAGACTCTTGAGCACTCGTACGGCCCAATGTGGCCTCCGGAGCCTGTACCGGTACATACGATGGAGGACGCACATCATGGGAGCGTCCTGTGTCTATCGCTGGACGAGCACGATCCCGACAGGCAAGGTAAAGGCCTGTTGGTTACCGGTAGCTCAGATTCTACGGCTGTGGTGTGGGAAGTCGACTGGGACGATCCGCTGCATGTGACCAAAGTGGCGACATTGGCGGGACACTCTGCTGCTGTGCTCAGCGTTGCACTGACATCGACGCACATTGTCACTTCCTCCCGAGACCACAACATACGGATATTCTCCCGAGCCACTTTCGACCTTCAGCACACTGTCATGCTGCACTCGGCGGCCGTCAATTGCCTGGCCACATGTGATGACCATCCCGAGCAAGTCGTCTCTGCTTCATCTGATGGGACTTGGGCGATTATCGACGTTGCTTCCGCATCAGCCACCGTGCGTAGTGACGGGCCGGGCAGTGGGCTGGCCTGTGTGGCATGGGCCGGAGAGTACATCGTGACGGGCGACAACAATCGGTCTGTCAAGCTGTTCGACATGTCGGGGCAGCATCTGAAGACCTTTGTGGGCCACACGGATCTGGTCAGATCTGTTGTGATCAACCTCGACCTCCGAGTAGTTGTGAGTGCGAGCTACGATAGGACGGTGAGGATGTGGTACTTGGACACAGGAGAGGCTGTGCGGAGAATCTCAGTGGACAGCATGGTGTTCGATCTGCAGGTGTCCCCGAGCAGTTTGGTCTGGTGAGTATCTCGTCCCCACGTCTTCGATGCCGATGCTGATACGGATGCAGCGGTTCAGACGACGGCCAGATCAGAATGTGGACGTACGGTGTTGGTCTGCCTTATCGAGACCTGCTTGATTGACTACTTGCATACTCTCGTGTCATGCCGTCATACACCGTCCCGTCCTTTGCCTTCCGTTTCCCGTTGAACCCGCCCCCGTAGCGTGTGTGCAGAGTACGAATCAGTTACGGGTACGAGCAGTTACCATAGAGTCTAAAATCCCAGTCTGCGCATGGGAAAACCCAAACATCGATGACTTCATGCGGGTCGAGACCATTTTGCACTTGCAGCAGAGTTGCTCAGGAGGCTTGGCGATGCGGGACGTCGATCCGTGGCTGCGCTTACTCCACTTGCCGCGCGATCTGCTGAACAGGTGGTCATGGCTCGGGCGATGGCTTTTCAGGGTCATGGAATAAAATGGTATAGGCCCCAGGGCGATCAGCAGAGGACGGACGCCGACCCTGGCGTTCAATCTAGCCCAACCCTATATACTCGCTTGACGTCAGAGGCCGTGCCCCCTTTCTGGTTATGGCAATTCTGCTGTATCCCCTGTGCGTGTTTCGCGGGACAGACACACAGCAAGGTCAATGCGTTTTAGCGGGCTTTTTTTCTTTCTTTGGTGGTCGGGTGGATCAATACACACACACACTAACCTCCCCCAACGCCGCCGCCATATAAGGAGGGTGTCACCCCTCACCATCGCCCCTTCCCTCTTCACTATCATCCCAGCTGTGCGTTGACTGACCGCAGCCAGCAACATCGACAACAACAGTGAGCAGCAGCTGTTCACGCTGGCAGAAGATCGCGAGCTGATACGGTGTTTATCTTTTGATTGATCCATCTCGCCGCTTGACGTCACGCTCCCCACCCCCACTCTATACGGACACCTCTTCTCATCGACCCATCAACCATTGACCAACGAGCAGACCTTCTTTCAACCGACACCAACGCAACAGCTAGTCGCCCAGCATGTCGGCGACCGGCAAAGACACGAGCACGGCGACGACCGGCTCGTTCGTCGCCGCCCTGGTCACGGGTGCCATCGTCGTCGGTGTTCTCACCGTCGTATGGGTCATTTTCCACGGCCGACAGGCCATGAAGAAGGTCTTCCAACCCCGGGTCGTCCTCTCGCCCGAGTCCAAGCGACCCCCTCCCCTTCCGGCTGGTATAGTGCCGTTCTGGAGAACGGTATTCAAGGTGCCCTCTGAGCAGATTATGGTGGAGAATGGTCTGGATGCGTATTTGTTCCACCGGTCAGTTGCCTCAAGTCGTGCCTCGCGGCTTACGAGAGCTTTCGCTGATATGTTAGCTTCATCACCATCTTTGGCGTCTACATGCTCGTTCCCTATGTCCTCTTGACCTGCTCTGTCTGCATCGGTGTCTCGTGCGTCCTGCTCGTGTTTCTGGCATCCGAAGCTGATTGCGTAGTGCCGCCAAACCCAACCAGGGACAATCAGGCCTCAACTACCTCACCTTTGGCAATGTGGCGACCGATCAGCAAAATCGCCACATCGCCCATTTCTTGGTGGCACTGATCCTCATCGGTCAGTCATTTCAGCACTCAAGCTCGTGTTGGCGCATGTGCTGACTGTCAGGATGGACTCTCTACCTCTTGTGGCAGGAGTTCAACCATTACGTCAGCATGCGCCAGAAATGGTTATCTTCGCCCCAACACTTGGCACTGGCTCGCTCGCGCACTGTAGCGGTCACCAACGTCCCGGACGCTATCAACTCCGAGACCGGCCTCAAGGAGCTCGCCGGCAACATTTCCACTCTCACTGGACAGTCGAACAACTCTGCTCCTCGCATCTCGGACGCTACTGCCGTCGGTGGTGTACCCCCATCGGGCAAGGCGATCAACGGTATCAACGCCTCCTCCGGCGGTGTGCGCAACGTGTGGCTTTCCCGCCAGGTCAAGGAGGCTGAAAAGGTCTGGACCGACCGTGACAAGGAGTGCGCACGTCTCGAGAGTGGTGTTGCCAAGCTCGTCAAGGTCGCCAACAAGAACTACCGCAAGGGCAAGACACCCGAGAAGCAGGGTCAGCCTGACTTGCCCTGTGATGCTTCTGACAATTTTGCTGATTAGACAGGAGCTTACGACTCGGAGAAGTCGTCTCACATGGTCGACCGCTTCGTCCCCGTCAAGAAACAGCCCACGTGGAAACAAGGTCTTCTCGGCCTCATCGGCAAGAAACAGACTCTTGAATCCTCTCCTGTCTTCATCAAGGAGCACAACGAGGAGCTCGCCACGCTGCGGGCCAAGGAATACCCTCTCGGCAACACCGCTTTCATCCGATTCAGCTCGCAGGCCGAGGCTCACGCCTTTGCTCGATTGGCTCCTTCCACTAAGGGCAACAAGTTGATGAAGGCTTCCATCGAGGTTGTCCCTGAAGACGTGCAGTGGAGCAATATCTCGATGAACCCACACATGCGCCGCATTCGAACCATCATCTCATGGGCCTTGACAATCGGTCTCATGATCGTGAGTTTTTCTGTCGACCTTTCATGAACTTGATGTTGACTTACTACAGATATGGGGTTGGTCTGACTTGTCTTGAGCGTTCTGTAGCTGACCAAAAAGCCCCGCTGATAGCTTTCGTGGGTCTCGTGAGCAACGTCGATGCTCTCTGCCAGAAGGCTTCGTGGTTAGCATGGTTGTGCAAGATCCCTGGGTGAGTCAAAATGACCCTTTCTTTGGACAAATAATGTTATGGTGACTGATGATCTCAGCGCTGCTCTTGGCATCATCAAAGGTGTCCTTCCTCCTGTTTTGCTTGCTGTCGTTTTCATGCTCTTGCCGGTTGTCCTGAGGATCTTGGTTCGCTTGCAGGGTGAAACGCTGAAAAGGTGAGCTGCGCGGATCAAGTGCCACATGGATTCGAAATTGACTGCCACCAGTGAAATCGAGTTGAAGGTCTTTTCTCGATACTGGCTCTTCCAGGTCATTCACGGATTCCTCATTATTACCCTCGCTTCTGGTCTCATCAGCGCGCTCAGCGACCTTGGCGGTACAGCATCGCAAGTCCCAAACTTGCTCGCCACTCGGCTGCCGAACGCCTCGATCTTCTTCTTGACCTATGTCCTCACGGCCACCTTCTCGGGCGCTGCCCAGTCGTACTCGCGTGTCAAGCCAATCGTCATGTACTCACTTCGCGGCATCCTGGGCGGCAAGACTCCCCGCAAGTTCTACAACAGCGAGTGGACCATCGGCGGTTTCGGATGGGCAACTGCCTGGCCTCCACTCTGCCTTTTGGTCACAATTACCATGGTCTACTCTGTGATTCAGCCGATCATCACTCTAATCTCCTGGCTCGCCATGCTTGTCCTGTACGCCGCTTGGAAGTACACCCTCACCTGGGCGGCCGACCAGCCCGACTATCTCGAGACCGGTGGCCAGTTCTACCGCCGAGCCCTCCGCACTGTCTTCGTTGGTCTCTACATCGAGTCGATCATGCTCGCTGCTCTGTTCTTCCTTTCGACCGACCAGACTGGCAAGCGATCCAAGGCAGGCCTCGGTTGCGGTGTCATCATGGTGAGCCTTACTTTTCCGTACGTGCCTCAGTACTGACTCGCAGATCGTCGCTATCATCACCATTGCCCTGTTCCAGATCTACATTGACTGGAAGGCCTTCACTATCCCGTACACGCTCTACGTTCACGCTCCGACCACCCGCAAGGCTGAGGCCGCAGGCGCCACCGCCGCTGTTGCCCCCGAGGTCGAAGATGAGTTTGACAATGCTGGCCCTGAGCTCGGCAACACCTCTGGTTTCCACGAGCACGCATTTGACCACCCGGCTCTCTGGAAGAAACAGCCTTGCATTTGGATCTGGGACGACACGCTCGGTGTCGGCAAGTACGAGGCCGAGCGCATCAACAACGTTGGTGTCGAGGCCAGCACCGAGTATGCGCACATGGATGCCGAGGGCAAGCTGAGCGTCGACCGGTCTGCCCCTGACGAGGCGTGGTTCGGCGGTCACTCGTCGTAAAGTGCATATGCGTGGCTCGGATGGAGCGTTCCCGGGAGGACGATACACGATTGACGATTATAGTACGAATATACCTTGATAATATTGCTTGATGTATGGAGCCCCTATACATACACCACTTTGCGCCATACGTTTCATTGATGGGTACGCACAACAGGCAGTGAATCTTCCAGCCGAAGTTTAATTGCAAGCGATAACATGCTGCATGCTAGGTGGAGTACAAGAGTTACATGAGACGGGCTGGAAGTTGATGAGGTGTCCCGGAACAAGCAGTGGATGGAAAGACGCATCACCATTCGAACTCGCTGCTCGTGTCAGCTGGCAGCTCAGAGGCGAAGAGAAGGCGACTGACCCGCTACACTTTTGGAAGAGATAATCTCTCCCATTGATATGTATCATGCCATCTTTGAAAGTCGTCTTCCACTTGTTTTTGACGCGCTGAACCTTGTCCCACACGCAAAAGACGATATCCGCATCGCCCTCCTCATCATCGTCCTCGCCTTCTTCTCTATCTGAATCGTCCAAATCCGAATCGATAATCTCGTCGCCGGGCATGAGGCCAGCGGCATTGGGCTCTATCTTTGGTTTGATATCTTCCTCACCCTGCCTTTTAGCTACTTTGGCGCGCAACCTCAACAGCGAGCTCACTGCCCCGCCCCGAGGACGCAAGACGTCGTCGACCTCCTGCTTGACCCGCACGTCGCCATAGCCGTTCTGTCCGGGAACGCCGGAACCGTTCATCGGACGGCTCATACCGGGCAACGCCAGCCCTTGTGAGTGCGGGTACTGTGGTGCCATATAGCCCATCCCGTTACCCGGCATGGCGATGCCTGAGCCAGGCGGTTGTTGCACGACATTGGACCCAGGCGGACCTGAAGGACGCGCATCGCCCTCTGGAGTTGACTCGTCGTCTTGTCTAGGTGCACGGGCAAAATCGGCCACGCGCGTTTCGAGCAGGTTTGCCTCCCATTTCTGCAGGTCAGCCGGATCGTCAGCAATAGCTGAGCCTGGCGAGACTCGCCGCCTGGAGCTTGAGCAGGATCTCCTCTTCCATGCCGTACTCCTCGAAATCGACGCGTATGTTCTCTATCACATCGTCGATGATCGAGCGGTAGACGACAGGCTGGGGTGGCAAATGCAACGACCAAAGAGAAGAAAGACCTGCTTCAGCTTCATCTCTCATCTCACGCAGGCTATGAGACCAACGACGATCTTGTTCGACCTTGGGGGTCAGCATCTCCTTGACTGAAACAGAGTCCAACAAATCCAAAGATGGATGGAGAGTAGGCATCCGCCCAAACATTGTGTGACAAGGGGTGATGAGCAAGCATCACACATACATCTTTCCAGCCTCTCCACCGCCGCCGCGCACAGTCAAGTGCGGGCGTCTGGGCCGTCCGTGAGCGCGATCGGTGTCTCCCTGCTCGCTGCTCGTCTGTAGGACGGCGGATGCGTTTCGATCGCGAGGATCCGACGAGAGAGGAAAAGAGAAGAAGGGTAATGTCAAAGTGGTTTATATAGGCCTTTGTCCAACACACCCCCTCCCTTCGGTCTCCGCGGGGATTATATTCAGTGGCGAATTATTCGATTTTATCCAGAGATTTCAAGTCCACCTGTATGAAGGCAGTCACTGCTGGTAGCTTTTGGCGTCACTTCGTTTGCTACTAGTGAGCTCGCCAGCCATGAGAAAGCAGCTCGACCCGCGCATACCGGCGCTCATCACCAATGGCGTCAAGGCGAATCACCGGAGCTTCTTCGTCATGGTCGGCGACCGGGGCAGAGATCAGGTGGGTCACCTCTTTGCCATAGACTCGCGGTAGCCTGATATCTACAGGTGGTCAACTTGCACTTCCTCCTGTCTCAAGCTCGAATTTCCTCGAGACCCAATGTGCTGTGGTGCTACAAGAAGGATCTAGGCTTCACAACGTCAGCTGACTTTGGCCACGCTGATACTGCAGCTGACGTACAGCCATCGCAAGAAGCGAGAGGCCAAGATCAAGCGAGACATCAAGCGAGGCATACGGGAAGCCAACGACCAAGACCCCTTCGAGCTCTTCATCACAGTCACGGACATCCGGTATACCTACTACAAGGACTCGGCAAAGATCCTCGGTCAGACATTCGGCATGCTGGTATTGCAAGACTACGAGGCGATCACACCCAACCTGCTCGCGAGAACTATCGAGACAGTAGAAGGAGGCGGTATCGTGGTCTTGCTCTTGAAGACAATGACAAGCTTGAAGCAGCTGTACACCATGGCAATGGTAAGTCTATATATGAGCGAACGAGGTTACGCACTCATTCACAGGATGTCCACTCGAGATATCGTACAGACGCCCATCAATTCGTCCAGCCGAGGTTCAACGAGCGTTTCATCCTCTCTCTTGGCTCGTGCTCCGACTGCCTTGTGCTCGATGACGAGCTCAACGTACTGCCATTGTCACGAGGAAAGGATATTGCAGCGATCAAGGACAGCGAGGACGATCGAGGTCGCAAGCGCAAGGCTGAGGAGCTCAAGGGGATGAAGGAGAACCTAGAGGGCGTAGAGATCGTTGGAGCTTTGGCAAAGTTGGCGAAAACTGTAGACCAGGTCAGTCTTCTGATGTGAACAGTGTATCTGAGCTCATTTCCAGGCGAAAGCGCTTTTGACCTTCGTCGAAGCCATCTCCGAAAAGACACTCTCCTCGACAGTTGCGCTCACGGCTGCGCGTGGACGAGGAAAGTCGGCGGCGCTTGGGTTGGCTATTGGCGCTGCTCTCGCTCATGACTATTCGAACATCTTCGTCACTTCGCCAGACCCTGAGAATCTGAAAACGCTGTTTGAATTCGTCTTCAAGGCATTGGATGCTCTTGGCTACGAGGAACACATCGACTACGACGTCGTGCAGAGTACAAATCCCGATTTCAAAAAGGCGATCGTGCGGGTGAACATCTTCAGGGGTCATCGCCAGACCATACAATATATCTCGCCGGAGGACGCCCATGTGCTTGGTCAGGCGGAACTGGTCATCATCGATGAAGCCGCTGCGATCCCACTACCGCTCGTGCGAAAGCTCATCGGGCCCTACCTTGTCTTCATGGCCTCCACCATCAACGGTTACGAAGGAACGGGGCGATCACTTTCGATCAAACTCATTCAGCAGCTTCGCGAGCAGACCCGGCCATCCATATCGAAAGACGCAGAGACATCTGCGGCTGGAGCAAGCAAAGCTGCATCGGCCGGACGGTCAGGAGCTGGCCTGGTCCGCTCACTCCGCGAGATCAAGCTCGAAGAGCCTATCCGTTACTCTCCCGGCGATCAAGTGGAGAAATGGCTCAACGGACTCCTGTGCCTTGACGCGACAGTGGTCAACCGAAATCTTCGAGGTTGTCCCGAACCTGGGGAATGCGAGCTGTACTACGTGAATCGCGACACCCTCTTCTCGTACCACCCGGCATCCGAGGTGTTTTTGCAACGCATGATGGCGTTGTATGTCGCGAGCCACTACAAGAACTCGCCAAACGATCTTCAAATGCTGTCGGACGCACCAGCTCACCATCTTTTCGTTCTTCTCCCTCCGATCAAGGAAGACGACAACTCATTGCCGGATCCCTTGGTCGTCCTGCAGGTGTCACTCGAAGGCCGGATATCGAGAGAGGCGATCTTGAAAGAACTCGCCTCGTCCGGTATGAAGTCCTCAGGGGATTTGATACCCTGGATCATTTCTCAGCAGTACCAAGACGGGGACTTTGCTATGCTTTCCGGCGCTCGCATCGTAAGGATAGCGACCCACCCGGATTACACCAGAGTGAGAGCACTCTCACAGTCCAAAGGCAGGTGCTAATCTACCAGATGGGGTACGGGAAACGAGCCATTGATGCCCTGATCTCTTTCTACTCTGGCGAGCTGTTCAACTACGAAGAAGTACCCGATCTCAGCGAAGTCGAGACATTCGAGCAGGCCGCCAAAGTCGGTCCGAATGCCTCGCTGCAAAACGACGAGGTCGGAGTCCGAGCAGTCACAAAGATGCCACCGCTACTCCAGCGATTGCCCGAGCGCAAGCCGGAACAGCTCGACTACATCGGGACCTCCTTCGGCCTCACGCCCGAGCTCCTTCGATTCTGGAAGAAGAGCAAATTCATGCCCCTCTACGCGGCTCAACGGGAGAACGCCTTGACAGGGGAGCACTCCTTCGTCATGCTTCGATCACTCGCGAGCAACGTCGCTACTGCCGACTCCTGGCTCGGTGCTTTTGCAGCTGGTCAGTGCCAGCGCGTTGAGTGGGCGGCGAAAAGCTGATAGTTGACAGACTTCCGACAACGTTTCATGAACCTATTATCATACGATTGCTTCAAGAAGTTTTCCGCTCGAACAGCGCTAAGCATTCTCCAGTCAACAACTCCGAAAGGCGTCATTGAGCCTCCCTCTTCGCCCCTATCGACCGAGGAGCTGGCAGCGGCCCTGACGCCTTTCGACATCAAGCGACTGGAATCGTACGCCGAGTCGATGTTGGACTACCATGTCATTCTCGATTTGGTACCGCGTCTGGCAGAGATGTCATTTGCCGGCAAGCTCGGTTCAGAAGGAAGCTTGTCCGTCGCTCAACAGGCTATCATCCTTGCCTTGGGACTGCAGAGGAAACCGATCGAGGCGCTCGAGGTGAGTCGTCCGAGGTTATCAAGTTGATGGAGCTGAACCGGCAGGCCGAGCTGGAATTGACCCCATCTCAAACTCTCGCCAACTTCGCCAAGATCATCCGGCGCCTCACGCACGCCATCAAGGAGATCCAAAAAGCGTCCGTGGGCAAAGACATTCCCGTCGAGGCACCCCTACCACGCGGAGGTACCCGCGGGGCGAATGGGGCTCAGTCAAACGGGTTTGTCGCCCTGGAGCAGACAATTGAAGAGGATCTGTCGGAAGAGGCAGCCAAGACTCGCGCGGTGCAGCGTGAGCTGCTCGGCGAGGTGGACATGGCACAATTTGCCATCGATCCCACGGCGGACTTTACGAGCGCCGAGGCGCAAGTGCAGGCCATTGCGGCTGCGCCCTCTGAAGATCGCGTGAGAATGTCGACGACAGTATCCGTCAAGGGGACTGCGGTAGCGCCTGTGGCGGACGCAGAGGGTAAGAAGGAGAAACGGAGAGAAAAGGGTGATGACGGGCGGAAGAAACACAAGAAACCGCGGAGAGACTGAGAGGTTCTCAACTTTCATCATAATTGATTCTAAGCCAGCATTGCACATCATGTTACCTTGTATGCATTTACATCACTTGTGCACGCAGACTCTTCAGTCTTTCTGTCGCTACCAGGTCAGCGCGGATGCTCGCAATGAGCGCCTTTGTATCTCCCGAACCCGCCGTCATACCTGCCGAATCTAAGGCTATCCGTGCTTTGACGAGTTTCGAGCTAGGTGCGGCAGAGGTTTGCTGCCATTTCACAAGCTGTGATAGCGCAGCGTCGATATTTTCTCGGTGTCGAGACAAGAGGGCGGAGTGTGTCTGCGCCGCAGAGAGGAAGACGACCATGTCGAGAAAGACCGAATGCGACACGGCACGAAGGGGCTACTTGTCAGATACGTGTCGTCCCAATCCAAAGAGCAGCAACACTAACCATGTTGATGCAGGTCGGCTCGAAAGACAGGGCCAGCTGCCTTTCCCATTCCGGCCAAATCCGTGACCAGATCACTTCTTGCGCTTCGGCAGCTTCTTTCGAATTGGCGCTCTCGTTTGACTCGGGGTCGTTGACGGCAAGTACGGCGAGGCGGAACAGAGCAAACACACCCGAGAGCATCTCGGCGCCTTCTCCACCCGTATCCTGTAGCGAGAGATAGTCGCTGCTCGCTCGCAGGCAGAGATGAGCGGCTCGGGCGATGACCGGAAAAAGGGACAGCAACCGTCCACGCCCATTTTCCAGTGCAGTGTCAAGAGACGCGAACAAAAGGGTCGTATAGGCTCCCAGCTGGACCGGGGCCGGCTCTTCGTTCAACCTCGCCAGAGTCGTGGGCAAAACACCCTTGACGCCGTTTTCAGCAAGCAGCAATACCCTTGCAGCTTGTGATGACAACCCAATGAAAACCTCTGGATCTAGTCGTCGATTTGTCGTTGGGTGGCGCCGCAAGAGGAGATCCAGGCAGCCTGGTGCAGCCTCAATGAGCAATCTGACATCGTGCGCGTGACTGTTGGTGTGCCCATTGACACCTTTGGTTGAGTCGGATAAGGTCTTTAATTTCAGCGCACGCATCTTTCTCCAAGCCAAAAGCTCACGTCCAGGATCGTGCGCATGGTGACGGCGGTAGTGGGCATACCGTGCATCGCCGAGCCGCAAATTTCCGACAAGACGGCTCGCACGGTGTTCTCGGTCTTATTATCCCTGGCGATGACGTCTGACGATAAACAAAGAGATGATATTGCTGTTGAAGATACGTCAAATCGGCATAGAGTCAAGTGCAACAAGGTGGATACCTGGTGCAAGAGTGTCTGTCTTTCAGGATGCTATCGGGGTATACACGTCTGTCTCACCAATGATGATGCTGCAGGTGCAAGCTCGAGGGCTTTGGCGCACGCCTCAAGCAGGTCTGCTGTATCAAAACTGCCAAAGGCGAAGTCGACTAGGTGTTTGCTGATCTTGCCCAGAAGCGAGCCAAAGTCTGCCTCATCAGCTTTGGCCTTGCATCGTGCGGGTACTGACCCTGCGCTGCACCTTCCGACCATGGCTTCTTTTGTGCATCGAAGATTACTCGAAGGGTTTTCAAGGTGCCAGCAAAGGGCTCTTTCGGCTTTCGCGTCGACTCCGACCTGAATATCAGCGATGAAACGGCAATGACGGCAAGCTATTGACAAATCTGAGATGATGCCGCGTATGATATCCAGATTCTTGCCCTCTTCCAGCTCTCTCGCGACTAGATCATCAACCAGCCTGGCGAAACAACCACCAAGCAGGCTGGCGTCTTCACGACGTGCATCTTCCTCGAGCAGAGTCAGAAACATGCCAGACCTCCACGACCGCCGAATGACCTCTCGAAGTACTGCTCCGCAAGAATCGCTGACAGCCGCATCCCCGTCTCCCTTGTTCTCGAGAACGAAAGGCCCAGCGATGATCGCGAAGATAGTGGGCGCAATTTGCATGACGCTATCCCTTGAAATCGTAGGAAAGGCGGTCCGGAGGATTTGCAGGCCCAGTAGGCGGTGCTCTGAACACGTCCCCTCTGCGACATAGTTGGCAACGCAGACGGCGGCTTTCCGAGCGTCAAGCTCGACTGGGCGCACAGAATGCTAGAAGGTCAGCCGAGTGGTTTGAGCATGAAATTGACCTGCCTTGAAAAAGGTTATCATGAGGGCATCAAGCAGATACTTCTGCCCAGCTTGGTCGAGTGCGGTCAACAGCGGTGCCAAAGGCAAGGTAACAGGCACAAAGGCTGCGCCGACCAGCGCTGTTTTCCTACTCTTGCTAGAAACTGCACCTCCGACTTGAATGCGACAGGAGGAGTCGAGTACTGCTCGCAGCCCTGGGAGGACCAGATGGGTCAGCCCATCGCTGTATTCGGGCCAAGGCAGCGCGCAAGCAGAAGCCACATGTTGCTGGAACCTTTGGGCCATGAGCCAGTCGACCTCGACACCACTGGCGAGCATGTGCAGTCCGATCAAAAGTAATTGGGACCGAACAAGCTGAGCATCGAGTAGAGCAGCCGTTGGGCGACACTGCTCTGAGCGCGGAGGCGTGAGCTGCATGGCATTGGCGACAACCTCTGCAAGCAGACTCTCGACAGCCCTCCACGAAAGCACTTGAAGTCAGTTCCGGCTATCGGATCTCGTCAGTACATACCAGGCCAGGCGGGTATCAATCTTTGTAGATGGCTGAGTCTCGTCAAGGTAGCTTGCCGTTCCTCGTCTGTGCTCTGCACAAGCCGATCCTCGAAACAAGCGGATATTGCTGCCATATGAGAGGGCAACAGAGCCTCGAGGATGGTTTGACTAGTAGAGTTTATCTGTTCATCAGTCTCAATCTGATACCGGGGCATATGGATCTCCTACCCTTGCAGGATCTAGCAAAGCGTCGATCATGATCTGGACGGCGCCAGTGGCGTAGCGCCGCCGGCCAACCCAAACAGCGACAAGGTCAGGGTTGGAGATCTCGAGCGCAAATTTGAGTAATGTCTCGATAGCATGGTTTCTGGATGTAAGGGGAAGCGTTCTCGAGGGCGGACTACCTACCTCTCATGGCCAAGAAGCGATCGGCTGACAAGGTCTTCAAATGGCCTTGGATTAACCATAAGCAGTCGTACCATGAGACGAGATCTTGAAAGATGATCCACTTCGCGATCGAAGAGCGTCCACAAGGTCGCGTAGAGCGTCTCGCAGTGTCGATGGATGAAGCCCTCAATGTCTGAGATATGATTGCTCTTGCTGAAGAGAAGCCAAAGAAGGTCGAGAAACCTCTCAAAAGGGTGCACGCCAAAGTCGAGCAAGCCGGCAATGGCTTTCACTAAGCGAACGTCCAGCTCGAGGGGGGTCATCGTCCCAGTCAGGCGACGCCGCTTCGTCAGAGTCGGGAAAACTTTGCTCGCATCCCCTAATTCCTTTATGCTCGTAACATCGATTTCCGTTTGTTGTACGCCATATATTCTGAGTAGGCCGAGCATACAGTGTTGAAGACTTTCGTCTTCCACGGTCGAAGAGGGGAAACCATCCATGCCACTGCTAATCGAAGTCGCCAGGTCAACGAAGGTCCGTGATAGCATTTCCGCTTGCTTGGCCAGCTCGACGGGGGCGCTATTGGCATTGAGAGAAATGATGAGATCGCGACGCGCCATCGCGCTGCTTGTTGAAGAAAGGACATTGACAACATCGTCAAGCAGGGACCACGGTATTGCCACGCCTGACACCGCCATAACCCGCATCCACCGACTTGCTCTCTCTAGACCTCCATCAGGTAGTCCAGCCACAGAGCCAACAAGTTCCCAGATGCTGCCGGTTCCTCCTTGAGCGAGGGCGACGAGTTTCGGCAAGGCCTTGTATACCACATCAAGTTGCGCCAGCTCGCCAAGATCCTCGAGCCAAGCAGCTACGATATCGATTGCCATCGAAAATACAGCCTCGGCTTCCACAAGCCTGCCTATCCTGTCTAGAGCGGCGGTAGCGATCTGAACAGCCAGTGATTGTTGACCATTCGAAGTGTCTGGGACGGCGGTCGGAAGTCCAGCTGAGGATTTGGCCGCCTCGTATACGACATGCGCATATAGGTCGGCATTATGTGCATGCAGCGCTCGCAGCCATGGATGGGCATGGCGGACGAGGAGAGCTGAACGGGAATCTTGATAGGCGGTGACCCATGAGGTCCCCTGCTTGGCTCCTGAACCCAGGCGCACACCTGGTGGTTGTTTGTTTTTGCTCGCATATTCCTTGATCACCTCATGTAGATCGTTGTCCTATGGGTCAGCTTTCGTCGACTTTGAACAGCATCAACCGACCAAGTTCATCTGCCAGGTGACCACTGCCCTACCGAGTCGCTCCAGGGCATAATCTGAGCATAACCCATTGGGCCAACATCCGTCACAGAGCAAACGAAGACCTTGTTCCACAAGTGTCAAGTCCAGTTGAGCCAGCATACGCTCGATGTTAATGATGAGTAACTCGACAGCCGGTGCAGCGTCCATCAAAGATGGTAGTCCGAAGGAAATCCAGCTGGTACCGACTCGCACATCTTCTGTAGAAATCATGCTCGACGCTTGAGCCGTTATTGCGCCAGTGGCCCGAAGTTGTTCAAGTAAGATGGTTGCGCATTGGACATTGTGTATGCCAAGGTCGGACTGCAGAGTATGAACGAGTGTCGATATCCGCAGACTCTCGTAAGCGGCCGCAGGAGGGTCCGGCCCATCCGAGGTCGATGAAATCGTAGGGTGAAGGCCTTCGGCAGCCAGATGTCCGTCGGACAGTAGGCCTGGTCCGCTGGACGTTGGGCTACGAAGAAGAGCGCGAACGTATTTCAGAAATGCCGCGTTGAACAGGTAGTTTTGCGAGGGTATCTCCGCCAAATCGTAGAACGAGGTGTAGTTGACAATTGCAGTCGATGGCGCGGTATCGACAGTGCCAAGACGCTCGGGACGGTTATCATCGAGCTGGATCCGCGCATACAGCTCTTCCTCGTAATCCTTCAGAGTCGCCTTCAGTCCCAGGATGTCCTTGGTCCGTTTCACTTTGTCGCCGTCCACGTTCAGAGATCCACTGGCGAGTCCGTTCTTCAGCAGCTGATACTGCGTCCATAATGCGCCGTATAGTACAGCAATCTCGTCAAATGTTCGCTGGACTAGTTCTCCTTGCCGCAGACATATGGGCTTGACCGCTCGATCGAATGATGTTTGCAGGGCATCGAATGTGATGATAAACGGATTCCGACCTTGAGCTGATACCTCATCGACAATGATTTCTCTGCCAGGTCGACATTCGCTCAACTGATGTTGGTAAAGGGATTCGGCGCATGCTGGGTGCACAAGCGCCTGGCAGCCGGATCGACAGGCCATCGCCTGGCAAGAGGATCCCCACAGAGGCTCTCGACAGACCGTGCAGGGAGTCAGGTTGAAAATATTCACGAGGGATAGATCGTGCTGCCCAATTTGTCTCCATGTCGAATGGGGTCCGCCAGATTTCGGAGCGTTGACGGTCAGTTCGTCCAATTTGGCAGGGCATTCACTGAACTTGACATAGGCTGATGTCGGGGCCGAGTTCCGTGACGATAAGGTGATAAGATCGTAGACGAACCAATGTCTTTCTGGCCGGTAGCAATGCAGATGGACCACATCTTTGCACAAGGTGCATCGGATGCAGAAACCATGCACTTCGGTCGAGCAGACGGCACAACGTTGCAGTGCATCGGTCGGAACGTCTTTTGAGCTCATTCTCCAGGGAATGTAGTGGTGCTGCCCCGTTTCATCTTCTCCAAGTACACGGTCCTGCCCGGTGCTCCAGCGCTCATAATGTATCGCATAGGTCACAGACGCGAGACGTCGCGCGACGGTATTGTGCCCAACCGCTTGCGTATAGTAGGTGTTGAGAAGTTCCAGAGCAACGCGGCTCGACTGATTGGTACCTAAGGCGGAGATCTCAAGCAGGTCGATATAGCAATCAGGTTTCGCTACAACCATCAATGAGACCAGACGGTGAAGGCGATATATCGTTGTAAGCGGAAAAGCCCTGATGTCCACGTTGGCTGTGAGAGCTTCGATCACCTGGGCGACGAGTCCAGCGACATGAGTAGCAGTCTTCGAAAGCTCGCTCATCGGGGCGTGCGCGGATAGGATGCCCTGCACCGTGCCCCCAAAGGGATGCACGGATACCATTGGGCTGTTAGGCGAATATTGCATCCAACCCTGAGGCATGGTCGGATTTGATGTCTGTTCCAGTGGGTCGTCTGTCGAGATACTGAAAGTCGGAATGACTTGATTTGCGGGTGTCTGCAAGGCGAAAGGGTCTAGAAACTCCGCAGAGGGTTCTATATCTTCGAGACCTCCCCTCTCCTTTGCCAGTCGAGCTAGTAGCTCTCCCATTCGGCCCTCGAGCCATTCGCAAAGACGTTCGGTCATCCCGATAGGGAACGTATAGAATGCTTCGATAACCATGCTGGTGACCCGTGCCTGTACTGACGGGCCGCATTTGTGAAAAAGGTATGCCGCGATGTCTAGACAAGCCGCCTGGAGAGCATTCGGAGGGCACAGGGGATGAAATCGATGGGCCTTGTGGACACCCTCCTCCCCTATGATTGTCTTGAGACAGTGCATAAGCCGCCTGAGCAAGTCGAAACCCGCAATTGTCGGCTCTTCGCCTCGTCGTAGGGGATCATCCGTGACGTGAGAGGAGATCCTAGACGGCGATGAGGGTGACGCCAGGGAGGATAGCCGCCCCATTTTGCTTTTGCTCTTTCTCGCATCCTGAGCCAGATGCGACTCGGCCCTCCCTGCGGCAGAGAACAAGTCCAGATTTTGCCTGTCGGCGAGAACGAGAAGGGCACGAGTCTGCTCGACTAGCTCGTATGTCTGTTCCGTATCGAAATCGCCCTCCTCCAATGCGTTCACGTCGTCAAAATCTTCACTGCTGACAGCTGAGGGGCGACTCGGACCAGCACCATTACTTCCGACAGCCATAGTTGCGTGTGCAGCGGCAACCATGGCTTGTCCGAGAAGCTGCGCCTTCCCCTTCCCCTTACCTTGTCTGCGTCCAGCTGCATCCCGAGCGAACACTGTTGCACGATCGAGGAGATCAGGGGCTGCTTCACGAGCTTCAAGTTTGTCCAGCAGGTGCGCTAACAGCTTCTGGGTTTCGTACAGTCCTCGAGTGGATGACGGGGGTTGCTTCGGTCGGGAGAGCGTGGGTCTGCGAAACCGTTTCGAGGTGACGGGTGATCGAGGCGATGATGGCGATGGCAACGTATCCGATGGCGGTAGCAACACAGAGACATGACGATTGGTGGGAGAGGGTGGCTCTTGTAGGACTGGGGACGGCGTCACGTCCTCAAAAGCAAGGTCATCTATTAGGAGCTGTGCTGTCAATCGCCATCCCGCTGGATAGGGATACACGGACCCGAGGAGGCGGCAGAGCTCCGGGTCGGCGCCCTAGTGCTCGTCGAGCATCGACATTCGGTGCGAGGCCCTCTGTCATGCCTGCTAGCTTTCAATACGAGGCTCATGTCCCGATAAGCCTGGGATACGGTGATGTCGAACAAGTTGAGAAGCCAATACAGTCGTCGCGTGGTATCTTATGACGGCGTGTCGGATGATTCGGCGTCGTGTTGCCCGGACTAGATTGAATAGACCCGCAGCCAATTCGCATCACCTCCCCATTAACTCACCATTCATTTCCATTCGACTTTGGCGGCAAGAGGTGCGCAGGGTTGTAGAAGATGTCAGCCGAAGCAGGGCCTTCTCATGCTGTAGTGAGGCGTCGCTCCGTGGAGTGACTCCAGCTGAACATCCCAGGGAGCTGCACCGCAACAATGGCGTCAATTCGCATTCTTCGACCTTGAGGACGTGAAGGACGTTGACGACCTTGGGCAAAGTCCAAGATCCTTGAGTGTCGGTGGTCTGATCCATAATACAGGACGAGCTCTAAACCTGCAGGCGTTACAACCTCCAATAGCCATCACTTCGACCTCACCGCTCAGTCCCCTCCCTCCAAGCGTCATCGTTTCATCGGGCAACCTAATATCCATACTCGACCGTCACTTTGGCGTTGAGCGCAACTTTGCAGCATGGGAAGGGAAGGGAAGAGCTCAGGCATTGATCGAGGCTGGAGGTCTATTGGTCGCAGTAGGAGAGGAAGATGGCAGTCGACTGCCCGTACTCAAGATATGGGATCTCACCAGGGAAGAGAAGAAGAAGGCTGGAGGAGGGCCAATCCTGTTAAGGAGTGTGCGGATCCAGCACGGACAAAGACCGCATCCAGCAAGTCACAGTGCTCTTCTTAGTTGAGAGCTGACAGAATTAGGTCTCAAGCATCGCTCTAACGTCCAACCTGTCCCACCTAGCGATTGGCTTAGGCGACGGAACGGTATTGATCTATCGCCATCTTCTACAATCTCTGACCACCTCCCCCACGGCCATCACCTCTCTCCCGAAAGCACGAGTCATCCATGAATCTCAGGAACCCATCACCGGTCTTGGGTTTCGGGAACCACGCAGCCAAGCAGTCGCAGATGCTGCAAGCGCCACTGTCAGCCTATTCATCGTCACAACCAATCGAGTGCTATGTGCGCCTGTTTCCGGTAAGGGAGGGGAAGCAAGAACCATCGATGAGACCGGAAGTGGGCTGGGTTGTGCAGTGATGGACTGGGAGCGGAGGGACATGATCGTGGCTCGTGACGATGCCATATACAGATACGGGCCCGAGGGGAAAGTGGCGACTTTTGCCTATGAGGGTACGCCCGGAGTCTACTGCTCGTTCTCTCGCTCATCAACAGGCCAGAAGTCTGCCATCAGTATCTTCCGTCACAGTTTGATCATCACCTCCCCACCCTTCGTGCCGTCCGCAGCATCAAACTCAGCAACCGTCAGACATTACGTTGCCAAAAGCGCTGCTAGTGGCGACCATTCGACGGTCAGCAACGACATCGCGAAGATCACTGTGTTCGACCTGCAGAATCAGTTGATAGGGTACTCGGGAACCTTCAGAGACGGCGTCCGAGAGGTCTTCTGCCAATGGGGCTCCATTTACGTTCTCGGTAGCAACGGCAAGGTGAGGTGTTTGAAGCTGGCCAAATCCACTACTTAATGACAGCTTTCGAGGTTAGAAGAACACACAACGGCCGAAAAGCTTGAAGCGATCTACAAACGCAGTCTGTACCCAACTGCCGTCACTCTGGCCGAAAATCAAGGTATTGGCGAGGCGGGGGTAGCAGATGTTCATCGACGGTATGGAGATTACCTATACGAGAAGGGGGATTTTGATGGCGCTATGGGCCAGTTCGTGCAGACGTTGGGCTTCTTGCAGCCAAGTTATGTGATCCGCAAAGTCAGTCCGCTCATTCGAGTAATGAACGTTACTCAAGACACAGTATCTCGACGCGCAGCGCATTGCGAATCTCACCACATACCTGCAGGAATTGCACTCCCGTGGCCTAGCCAATCCCGACCATACGACGCTTCTTCTCAACTGTTACACAAAGACTGCGGATCGTGAGCGCTTGGACGCCTTCATCAAGACCGAAGCCCGGCGCAGTGACGAGACCGGGGAGCGCGACGAGCTACCATTCGACCTAGACACAGCTATCCGAGTGTGTCGGCAGGCGGGATTCTTCGAGCACGCTTCCTATCTGGCAGCCAAGTATGGGCGTCACGAAGATTTTCTACGGATACAGATTGAAGACGCAGGCCAGTACCAAGATGCTCTGCGCTATCTGAGGTCCTTAGGGCCGGATGCCGTGAGTGATCCGCCGCTGATACGACTTTGACGCCAATTGACATATTCATAGTGTCAGGACAACCTCACACGGTATGGTCAGACATTGTTGCAGCATGAGCCAGAAGCGACAACCGATCTTCTCATTGACCTTTGTTCCGGACAGCTTGGACGACGTCTCCCACCAGTCTCTGCAGAGCCCACCGCGGGAACGGCTACTAGCAATGGGCCTGCAGTGCTATCTTACCTGGGATATAATCACGTCACAAATCTGTTCAGCGGAGGAGGCGCACCAACAGCAGGGAACGGTGAACAGCCCAATGGTGGTGCCACAACCGTACCCAATGGCGAGTCGAAACTTGTGACCGACAGCGCAAGAGCGCAGAGCGGGCCGATTTATGAACCCCCTTCGGCACAACTCTACTTCGCTCATTTCATTGACCACCCAAATCTCTTTATTCGCTTCCTCGAGTCTGTTGCCTCTGCATTGTGGGATCAGACAGTCGACATCACATCAGCGTTACGGGACGAGCCTATGCCTGCTCGTCCTATCGAGGAATTGGCGAATCTCACGCCCGAACTCGAGGATCAACGAGCGGTATGGAACACGCTCCTCGAGCTATATCTATCGTCCAACCGAGAGATAGGCACCGAAGTTGCACGCACAAATACACGGAAAGCCCTCATACTGCTCGGGCGATCAGAATTGCCCTACGATCCGATGCACGCGCTCATCCTCTGCTCGACTTTCGGATTCACTGAAGGGCTCGTCGGGCTTTGGGAAAGAATGGGGATGTACGAGGACATTTTGCGCTTCTGGATGCAGAGGGAACATTCTGCACCGCCGTCTCTTGTCAATGGCAGTGGCGGACCACAGGACAGATTGCCATCGGACGAAGTCTTGCGGTATCTCGACCTATACGGCCCGGAGAACCTTCATCTCTATCCGCTTGTGCTGCGCTATCTCACATCGTCTCACGACATCATGCAGAGGCATAACGAGGAGCTCGGACGGATCCTGCAAACCATCGACGACGAGCGCATCATGCCTCCATTGCAGGTCGTTCAGTTGCTCAGTCGGAACAGCGTTGCCAGTGTGGGCGCGGTCAAAGAGTGGCTCCGGTCCAAAGTTGCCGATACACGCCAAGATATCGATCAAGACAAACATCTTGTTGAGTCGTATCGGACCGAGACGGCAGCCAAGCAGAAAGAAATCATCGACCTCGCCAATCCTGCCCAGCCGCAAGTATCGCAGGTCACACGATGCTCAGCATGCGGGGCGCAGCTCGACCTTCCAAGCGTGCACTTCATGTGCAAGCACTCGTACCATCAACGCTGCCTGTCCGATGCGGATCCTGAGTGCATTCTGTGCGCACGTCAACATAGTGTCATTCGCGAAATTCGCAGAGGCCAGACGAGACTGGCGGACCGGCACGATCTTTTCCTGTCCGAGGTGCACGAGGCGGACGACGGGTTTGCTGTGGTGGCGGGAGCTTTCGGGCGGGGCATCATGACCCGCAAGGTCGCCGACTAGCATGATAGCCAAGATGCAAGATATACAACACTAACATCTACTCTACGTTCTGATCAGATCTGCTGTGCTAGCTGGTGAGCCAGAGTCTGGCGACTGATATGAATGACTTGCCCATATCGATGTACCGCGCTTTCCGGAGACTGTCAATCTCCGCTAAGCGATTCAACAACGTCTTTGCCTCGTCCCGGAGCTTCGCCGCTTCGTCCGGCGGTGACGTTTTCGCAGACAGTAGAACGTACTGGCTGAGGGCATTCATGCACCCTGTGGGATAAGCATCCGCCCCACCCAGAAACAGAGAGACCTCACATTTAGAATCTGGCTCCGCTCCATGCAGTTCTCGAATAGATTCAATCTCTTTGCGCAGCCTATCCTCATTTGGCGCTAAGACTGTCAGCGCACAATCTTACTTCCTCGGTAATGATACCCACCCGAGCCAATGAGCCATCGGTGGTACAACCACCCGCTCTGATCACCAGGGTCGGTCCACAGAGCCTGAGTGACAAGATCAAACTCCTTGTCTTTCGCCTGGTCCACGCCTTCCGGCGGCATGCTCTCCCACAAGCCGCCCAGGATCTTCGTCCGACAGTGCCAAGCAGAAAAGTTGGAGAAGTTGCTCTCGATCTTCTTCTGTGTGTACCGCAGTTCGTCTTGTGGGGTGCGCCGAGGGGTGAATGATGCGGGGAGTGACGCGAGGACGTATCGACGATAATCCCACGCGTGGACTTTTGGTCAGCATGCGCCTGGAGCCAGGTCTAAATGCCCTCGTGCAGTCGCGTACAATTCCGTGCGTCCGCATCGAGCATCTTCTCAATCACGATTAATTCCGTCTTCCAGAACTCGTTTCTCCACTCCTCCGTGTCCTTCGGACCTTGTGGTACGTTTTCCAGACACCATTTACGGTGGTTCCATATCCAGTACACCTTCGGGTGTACCTGCAAGTAGGCCATGGTGAGACGCAGCTCCCCAGATAGGAGCTTTACCACCCCTTCCGCATCGCTGAGTCTCAGTATCGATCTCGAACATCCTCCCTTCACCCACGTAGTCTCGAACAAATGCAGGAGGATATGGCGGCGGTAGTTCCATATCGTATAGAATTCGGGATTTAGGTCGAGCAGATCGGTCGTCTTCGACAGTGCCTCGGTACTGTAGACCTTTGACTTCTTCTGCATGGCTTTCAGCTTTTGTTGTTGACTCTGGACACCTCCGCTCTCAGCTCACCAGGTGAAGAACCTCGTCCTGTAGAGTCGTGTATGTCTGGATCTTTGCCTCGTCCTTCTGCCGTTTGGCTTCCGCCGCCTGCGGAGAGATGCGAGTCCGCTTGATCCCGTGCTGAGGTCTCGTCAGCTGGGCACAGGTCTTACACAGCGACTACCGACCATGACGTTCGCGTTGGATAGCAGAGGTGAAATGGAAGACGCACACCCAGACAAGATGGACCGGGTTTGGGCCCCGCACCTTGATAGGAATTTAGGCGTCTCACGTCAAGTCTCGGGCGAAGGCACGCTAAAAAGTTGGTTCGGAAGGTCTGTCTAACGTTGGACGCAGATTCGCATGACATCCTATTGCTACAAGATACAGTCTTCAAGATGGCCAAGCAGCGCCACGGCAAGTCCAGAGGAGCGCCGAGAAAGGCCAACGCGGCACCTGGGAGTCGCATCAAGAAGATGGAGTCGTATGAAGACACCCTAGAGGAGGGCGGAGTGGACGATCGTATGCTGCCTCGGGCGTGTGCCACCTGTTTTGGCTGACATTGCAGACATGTACAAACGCGATCAAATCATGTTCAATCCCCAAGACGAGTCCGATCAGGAGGATCTTTCGGACCGCGACGAGGAGGTTCTGGCTATCCCCACCCCGTCATCATCTCGGGCCAGACTTCAAGCAGCCGATGAGAGTGACGAGGACGAGGACGATGCCGTAGAGGAAGCTCCCCGTCGAAAGCGCAAGGATAAGAAGAAGGTCGACGTTTCAGGCAAGGGGAGATTTGGCAAAACGAGCGACGACGAGGATGAGCTAGAAGAAAGCGGCTCCGGGGACAGCGAGGATGATGACGAAGAAGGTTGGGGCAGGAGCTACTATTCTCGACCCAGCACGCGGAAAGAGAAGGAGAAAGAAGGAGAATATGACGAGAAGAAGGAGGAAGAGAAAGAGATGGAAGCTAGAGAAGCAAGACGTCTTGCTCGTAAAGCCAGGGAGGGCATTGCGACTGCAGACTTCGGCCTAGACGACGGACTCCTCGAGACCGAGGTACAAGTGCCGACTGGCAAGGATGAAGCGCCAGAAAAACGCTCCGTACCCGCAGTACCACTTCCCGAGACAACCGACCCTTCAATTCTCATCAAGCACATGGAGCTGCACGAGCCGCTCAAGATCGCTTTGATAAGGGAATGGCCGCTAGTTGTCCGCAAGCTCGAAAAAACTGCGAGGGGCATGAAGGCGATCGCCGCGGAGACAGAGGGCAACGAGTCGCTACACAAGGGGCTGGGATGGCTGCACTATCGTGAGCAGTCATTTGCTCAAGTTTCCTGATGCTTCGGCTCACTCACAGAAACCCTCCTCACCTACGCCACTACGCTCGCTTTCTACCTCCATCTGGCTTCTCTGCCGGTGGCATCCAGACCGGACCTCTCCACCCACCCCGTTCTGCCTCGGCTCTTGAAGCTGAAGGAAGGAGTCTCGTCTCTCGAATCACTCGACTTCGCCGCCATGTCCGTCTCAGACGTACCCTCAGATCATCCTGAACGCGCCGGGCTCAGTGGAATTGGTGGGGACGACGAAGAGGACGAAGAGGACAACCAAGAGCTTCTGGAGCTTATGCGCAACAAACGAGAGCTCATCAAACGCATGCAAGAAGCAAGTGGATTGGGCGTCGAGGATGGGTCGGACGACGAAGAGGGAGGCGATGACGTTTGGCGGAAAGCTGGTCTTGAGCTTGGGGAGCTGGAGGACCTGCTGGCGGATGCCGAGGCTGAAGAGCTCAATTATATCCAGCCGGCCGCGAAGAAATCGAGCAAGTCGACCAAGAGTGCCAAAAAGCAAAAGAAATCAGAGACGATCTCGCTTACGAACGGGAGCTCAAGCGGCAGTCTTTCCAAGCCTACTTTTCCTACATTGGAAGAGCCTGAGTTTGTCGCCTCTTCGTCCAAGAAGAAGAAGGCAAAGCGATCGGTCATGGATGGGGACGATGACCTCGGCGACCCGACTGCATTGCTCGATGCAGACGCATCCGACAAGGAGAGGCGAAAGAAGTCTCTTGCGTTCCACACTGCCAAAATCGCGTCAACGGCGGCCAGGCGTGAGGCTGCTCGCCAACAGAGACTGGGCGGGGACGATGACGTGCCCTATCGCGACAGGCAAGCTGCGAGAGCCGCTGCTTTGCAGAAGAACTCGGCTGCCTCGGCCGCTGCAGCTGGTGCATCAACCTCGGTGGAGGCCCTTGACGATATCGACGTCAAGAAGAAGCGCAGGAGGGAGGAAGAGCTCGGCGATGCGGAAATGGATGATGCTGCTGGGGAGTACTACGATCTCGTCAAGAGGCGCAAGGCGGACAAGGCAGCCCAGAAAGCCGATGCTCATGAGGAGAGACGCGCTGAGAAATTGTAAGTGCACTGTGTCACGCTGGACGACTGGCTGATTAGGTAGCGCCGCTTTCGAGGGTGAGAGTGCCGATGGGCCACGGACGATTACCCGAGCTATTGAGAAGAACCGAGGTCTCACGCCGAGAAGGAATAAAGCTGGTCGCAATCCTCGTGTCAAAAAGCGCCAGGCATACGAGAAAGCCAAACAGCGCGTCGGCTCGCAACGGGCAGTGTTCAAAGGTGGACAGGCTGCCTTGGGCGGTTCGTATGGTGGCGAGAAGAGCGGTATCAGCACCGTCATCAAGAGCAGGAGATTCTAATATGTGTTTCATGCGCCTGCATTTGTGACCGCATGATGATGCAATGCAATACATGTGGGAATCACCCAGGACCTGGTTAAGACCATGCTACGAGTAGTCCTACTTTTTGCGTGACGATGGCGGCGGACGACGCTTCTTGAACAAACTGGTCGACTCTGGAGGCGCTTCTTCCTCTTTGACCGTTGTTGTCTGCGCGGCCATCTTATTTGATGCAGGTTCGGAGCTGCTCTGCTGTTGTTCGTGGTCCGGAAGAGCGGGCTTGATGTCCTCGGGTTTCACGTCTCCAGCCTGGTCTGCCAGTTCCACTTTCACCCATGCCGATCCGCTCGATCCAGGATCTGTTGGCGTTGGCCCCTCCTGCTTGACAGTATTCTGACCGCTGCCGCTCGGTTCGCCATTCAGCTGTATCTTGCCAGTCCAAGCGGTCCGATCGAGTCCACCGACTTCTTCCTTCACATGCTCGTCTTTGATGCCGGAGCCGCCCGCAGTGCTAGCCTTTTTCTTCATCGCCTTCAAGACGCTCGGGTCCCAATCGTCCTCTGCCCACAGATCTCTGCCCCGCTTCTTGACCTCATCCCTATGCTCGAACTTGAACGTCTCCCCTTCGTCCTCTTCCGGGGCAGTCGGGTCTCGGAAAGGTCGTTTGCCTAATGGCGGCGTCCCGTCACCCGTCGGAGGGGTGTAAGCTCCATGAGGCCCTTCTTCAACCGTCTCCCATGCTCCGACGTGCGTGCCGCGACCTTTGATCTCTTGCTCGATCTCGTACGTGGATTTCTTGGTGTCCTCGTCGTCAAAGCCCAGCTGTGCCGCGTTGGAGTAGTTTGCGTACTTGTCCACGGGCTTTGAGGGCGCTTTCGGTCGGCTGGATGAAGCGGCAGCACTGGCACTTTGGATTTGAGCCAGTATAGAGGGACGTGATTTGTATCCCGTGCTGACATCGCCCGAATGAGCCGCGGCGGCACTCTGATCGTCAGTCTCTGTTAAGCCTGAGATTCACAGTTCTTTGGATTTACCCTCTCTATCCTCGCAATTTCTGCAGCTTCCTGCTCCTTCTCCCGCTTGGCTGTGTTCCCCTCCTTGTAGATATCACGGATGTAACGCTCCCTGTTCCCGATATGTTTGAGGCCCGTCTCATGCTGCTTTCGTGACTTCAGGTCAGCTTGGGTGCCGAAGTCGTGCAAGGAAGGGAACATACCGGCGCATCATCCCGAATCCAGATGTTGCAGTACTTGCACCAATAGTTCTTCTTCGACACCCACCACCTGCCAGTAAGTATCGAGCTCCATCGAAGGCTAGGACCACTTACTCAGTCATCGTACATGTGTCGTCGCGCGCGAGAGGTGCATGAATGTCAAAGGTGAATCTACTGCACAAGTCGCTTGTTGGCAATGGCTGGGTGGCAACGAATGTGGCACATTGGGAAAGTGGCGATTTGCAAAGTCGGGCATGTCATTCTTCGTCAGCTCTGTAATTCAGCGTCAATCCCTTGCCAGATTTGGCAACAAGACATGTTTGAACGCTGACAGCTACTCAATGTTGCCAACGCCTCCAGAACTATTCGAAGGCTGAGAGGCTATGACCAATTACCGACGCTGCAAGAAGACTAAAAGTGCAGGCCATGATCGGGAAAATGTGATTTGCAAATGGATGTTGTTCCCTTCACCTCGAAGAAATTTGATGGCGGCAGAGCCAGCATTGAGCTGGTCGTTGATCTGATGCATAGAATGATTGAAGTATGAGCACTCGCGAATAGAATGTGATATCCCAAGTCCAAACTCCCAGAAGATGATCTACTCTATTTGACTGTTGTCCTCACACTACTGAGGAGCAGACACGGTGGGGTCCATGAGAGCAGTCGAGCACGAAGCAACGAGTATTACAGCTGAAAGGTGACGAAATTTGGAATGACTCGCACTGCTTAGGATTGGTCATCGAGCCTTCGACAACTCAAAGGATCGGACGTCAGTCCATGCACGACCTTTGAAGCAGGAGGCGGCATGCAAAGGAGACCATCTGCGACATCACACAGCGTATGGACATGTATACACTATATAAGAAGGGCGAGGGGCCGAGAAAACTGCCCACTTGTGTCTTCAATTCCATTTGCCACTGCCTGCTGTCCGCAACAACATGTCATCTTCCGGCTGGAATGTGAGCGGCGGTGAAAGCGGTGACAAAAGCAAAGGTGTCGCTCGTCCGACAGGCACTAGTTCAGACAGTCCGGGCAATGCCCAGCAAGCCGAGTCCGGCCCCTCGCTCCCCCACGATTCCAAAGGCATCTGGCGCTATGTATCTGGAGTCACAGAATATAACATCGGAACCGTGAGTCATAACCTTATTCCCCTTTCTGACATGACTCGGTAACTGACCCTGGAAGCATAGTGAATCTTCCAAGATCGTTTGGTGGGATGCGGCGCCCACTCAAAATGTCGTAGCCGAATTGGCGAATATGCACAGACATCTGACGCGATATGTGCAGGTTGACGACTTTGATATGGAGCTTGGAATGTATACGCCAAGCGAATGGCGCATTTGGAAGAATCACACTGCAAGATACCCAACGAATGTTCTATACATCAGCTGGGATCAAGAGCCTGGACCAGAATCCGACGGTCGCAGACCAATATGCGAAGTTAAGCTCTTGAACCCAGAGAACAAATCTTCTTACTTGACAAAATCTGATAATGAAAACAGGTTTCTACTCAGTACTGCGTTATGGGACGGGCGCGTTATCATCAACGGTCAGCAGCGCCCTGCACCTGATTGGACGATCAATCCAGACACCCAGATTACCCGAGAAGATTTGCCCGATACATTGCTCGATCCCCCCGATAGCTCTCCAACAACCAGCTCATGATTTCACCATTACGCTGTGTTTGACGAGCGCCGCGACATGTGGCGTAGTGAACACGATGGGTTTATGACTCGGAAGATGGCCTAGGACTGGAGATATAGAAATGCGTGCACTCGAGGACGGCAGGAGCCAGCATCTCGCTGATGTACCCACACTGTTGCTCTCGATCTCGACCCCGAGTGCTGTATGGTTACATATTAGGTATTAGTGTAGTTAAGGTCACGTCATTGCAAGCCATCACAGTATTCCTTCATGTAGAACAATCACTTCATTTGCATACCATTGCTCGAACGACGCGGAACCATGGTCACACACGCCCTCAGGCCCACAAACGCAATGTCCGATCTCAAAATATGCCTGATAACGCTTCTGCTTGTAGACAAGAGATCACTGTAGTACTTGCCCGCGACCATTGACCGGACGGCGATGGTCATGGTGTTGCGCCGGCTGGATTCGCAACCATGGCAGTCATGGCAGTCTCTCGTCGATGTGACGACTTGTGGCTCAACGAACGTGGTAGTCAGTCCAGCAAAGCAAGGGTGTTCTCAAACACGCATCACGCATCTTTTACAAGATTCAAGGTGTAGAGAAGAGCTAGTCGGGCCGGAAATCGTAGGAGTTGATTACTAGCAGTCACTAGCAGTCCACTGTCCAGCGGACATGGTTTCATTCACCAACCGGTCCACAGACATTTGAGGACGGGCGCACTTTCAGAGGCGGACAGGGTCAGAGACGGACAAGCTCAAGCCGGTCGGGGATGTCTGCTTTTTTCTGCATGAGAGTATGACCTCGCTGCATGCAACCCCATCCAGCCTACGGAACATCATCCAGTCTGGCCAAAGGTTCTCTTGCTACCCATCAGCTCCCACCGCATGACAAGCGTAGACGATACTCACATAAATGCCGGCGTGACGATCTGCGGTCTCCCGGTTTTGCTCCACATTTCCCTCGGCCAGTAGTCCTGCAAGAAAACATAGGTATGACCTGCAAGTATCCCAACCTAAACATCAGCGACTGGTCTGGACCGTGACAGCCCGATAGCTGACAACAAAAGGGACTAACGATGTCTCCGATAGCGGCGTTGAATCCTCCTTGCAAAAGCCAGCTGAAGGCGACCAGACATATCGGTAGATAGGGCGCAGTGATACTGCTCTCAGCGCTGACCAGCAGCTTCCAGCAGTAGACTTACGTTACAACGCCAAAGAGCGACATCTTGATGGAAGGGTTCCTGCGAGACCAAATGTACACCAAGGCAAAGGCCAGCGAGTAGGAAAGGAAAGGCAGAGTCAGGAGTGGTGATATGACCTCCAGGTCAGATTGGAAGAATCTCATCGTGATGAACGTACGAGCAGGAAAGTAGCGCAAAGAACCAGCATCCAGACGTAGTCTCCTCTTTTAGACGAGAAGCTGTTCTCCTCCAGCAACCTCGAATACCGCATCCTGACAGTCAGCGACTGGTTGATAGATGTCATGAGTTGAGCGTACACGAAAAACAGGTGGAAGGCTAGATCCAATGATAGCGGGCCGAAGTAGCAGAATGTAGTAACGAAGCGCCATGGCTGAATGTGAGCCAGACTATTTGCCCTGCATGTGTATACACCCACCTGCATATTCGCAACTGCCCGTTTCCACGAAAAGTACAGCTGGACAGGGGCGACGACTTGACATTCCTGAGTATCAGCATCGGGTCTTGCGATCACTTTCCCATCCCCGAACCACTTGAATGGTCCACAGGAGTTGCAGAAAGCGCAGCCATACGACACTCACCACCAGGATGCTCGTTCCTACCGCGGCGATGACCCATACTCGGGTCACCGGCGGTATGTCGGTGATCCATTGCTCGACCGGCTGAGCCATTCTGCAGCAAGTTGCATGCCAACTAAGCGGCGGGGGAGAGGGAGCTCGCTGGGAAAAAGACAACGCAGACGATCAAGTGCAGAGCAGAGTACAAAGCAGTGACGGTGGTGACGGTGGACACGTCGAAGCTGCTCCCAACAGTCTTCCGACGGAACTGGTGGCAAAAATGGTGTGGCATAATGGCGAGGTGGCAAAAGATGCATTTGGCCTAATCCTCGTCTTCGTCCCCATCATCACTGCCGAGGGCAGCGCGTATACGAGCCCTCTTGGCCCGCTCGGCCTGCTGCTGATCCTCACTTTTCGCGCCTCTGCTTCTAAGACTCCGAGTTGGGGCTGCGGTTGGAGGAGCAACCTTCTTCTTGCTGGTCTGCCGAGTCTTTCTCCCAGCGCCTTTCGCACCTTTCGGCTTGACTTCAGGCAAGTCCTCTTCAATCTCTGCCGGCCCGTCTATGTGCGCTTCTGCAGACATAGGCACAATAGGGAGATCATCTTCGCTGACTAGGAGGTCCACGGTCTTCGGGACGGGTACTTCGATAAGGTCGACGTCTGGAGACGGAGTGCGGTGGCGTATCACCGGTGTGATGTCCGGTACCTCAACTTCTGCCATCTCTTCCTCTTCCTCCTCTTGTTGGATGTCAATGACGTTTTTGAGGGCATCACCCGAAATTGAATCAGCCATGGCACCCGATGGCTCAACCTCTAAAGCAACCGGTTCGCCATCGACAGCGCCTGGGGTCACGCTGCGATTCCTGTCCGCCCATGCTCTCCTGCTTTCCTTTGTAGCCAGTCCAATCACGTCGGCGGCAGTGATCTTGCCTTTCCGGCCTGACGGATCGGCGGCAGGGTCGGCCATCGGGTTGTGCTGAGTCTCGTGTAGCTACGCGTCAGCCTTGTCAGGTTTATGATATGTTGCGAACCTGGTCGCCTTGTCCATACTCCGCTTGCAGTCGTTTGCGGATCCGGAGACCATTGATGAGCTTCTTCCACCGCTTGAGCGCCTTGTCCTCCCGACGAGCCTTTTCCCTCTCCTCCGCTGCCGCTGCTGATTCCCAATAGGCTTCCATCGTCAGAGCTTCATTCTCTTTCGCCACGACTATGCCGGTGATTGTCGGAATTGCGCGCTGGTTCTTGAACTCGAACCCCGTCTGAATCTCAGCCTACTCAGGTTCGTTAAGTCAAGGAAACGTACACAAGCCTCGGCAAAGCTGATTCCAAGCTGCTTAGCGACTTTGGCAATGCCCTTGTCTGCGGTATAAGTTGGCATGCCCGTCTTCTATGAGGGAACGCACATGGCAAATGCACAGCACCGGCGGGTAGCATCGTAGGGGCGTACAAGTCGATGTTGCCGAATGCGTTGGTCGGTATGACACCCTGCTCATCAGCAACCCGCGGTCGCTCAAACTGGGTTTGGCCCACGTCTCTGATGGGAGGCGGGCGGTAAAGTTCGGTCTGCCATTCGGCATAAAGTCCTTGTTGGATTTCTTCTCCGCCTTCTTGTTTCGCCAACTCCTGTGCCCTTCTCTTCTGGATCGTTACGGCACGTTGCTTGACCCATTTCAGCGGCTCTTGCTTGTCCTTCACTCGTCGGCCCATCCGCATCCAGTTCTCCGCAGTCTTGCATGCTTGAACGTGAGCCCGGCGATATACCGGCTCTCCCTTGAAGCGTCCAATTTCGCGTTTTGGCTGGATGACTTCGTCTCGCTTGAGATGCCGTTCAAGTACGTATCTGAAAGGCGTGAGACAGGCCAAATACATGATTGTATACTAACATTGGGTGGTCCTTGAAGCCGTTCATGTGGAGAGGCATGCCCTCAGAGAAGTGCGACGTTTCCAGCTCAGCATCTTCAAGCTCGTCGCGTTTCTTTCGGTCAGTCATTAGGCACGTCTGGTGTCGGGGTGGACTGACCAAGCGATACGGTCGTTCCAAGAATCGAATGACGCCAGACCACCATTCGGGCTCATCTTTGCGTCCTTGGACCCGCAGCTTGGACGTCTTCGCACCAAAGTTTTTGGTGTAGCGCAAAGTCACATCCCTGGCAAAGCCGTCTTACGATCAAATGCGCACCTCGTATCGTGATCGGTAGAACCTACCTTCCTCAAAAGCGATCACGTACACCATGCGGATCGGTCCGGCGTCCGACGTCGGTTCATAATGAGCCTTCTTCCTGATGATGCCGTTCACCGGGTCTACAGGGATCCAACGCTGATCCGATCGGCTGAAAACTTCGGCCCAGAATACTGGCGGCTGCTGAGAGAGATCTGCCCATCAGCGTGAACATGTCGGGGTTAATCGCTAACCTGTTCTTGGCTTCTTTTTCGGTTTCGACGGCGGCGTTTGAGCAGGTGCTGGCCGTTGCTTCCTCAGTCGGTACAGGTCTGCCGGGTCCTGGAGTCTCCGACGCCCGGCAGCCCGTGTTGGCTTTCCCTTCACTTTACCGTAGACCATGCCCGGACTTCCGTCGACCTCGGTGCCTTCCGGAATTGGGACTTCTTCGAACTCATCTTCGTCCTCGTCTTCATCGGTCACTCCGTTGCCCTGTCTACTGGCGACCGTCTTTCGACCTGATCCCGGTTGCTTCTTCTTGGGCGTGCCTTTCTCAGCTCTCCATGGAACAGCTTGCAGAGAGCACACGAGCCGAGATCCTAGACCACATGCGCGGGTCAAAGCCACGAAGAGCTGCGCAGAAACGTCTCTTGATCCTTCCTGCTGCAGAGCCTTCTTCATAAGGCTGTTCACCGTCCTCAGCTTCTCTCCACCTGCGCTCTGTTCCAGGTTCTCTAGCGCAGAGTTGTCGTCATCATCGTTGCCCTCCCCTTTAACCGTGAGCAAGGGCGCGATAAAATCCGATTTGCTAAGTCGAGGCAGCTGTTCCACGATTTCCTGCACTTCGTCCCAAGTGCGGGTCCTCAGTCCAACGGCGGGGTCCGAGATATCGAAAAATGATTGGGACCACCATGTCACCAGGCTCTGCAATGCGTCGAAAAACAGTCGAGATCGCTGGGCTCTATCTGGGAATCTGGATGGTGGGATGTTGAATGCGGCTTGCAGAGGATGTGGAAGAAGTGACAGAAGTCGAGCTTGCAGCAAAACATTGCAGCACCATCGATTTCGTATTCGAGCGCTGGCGAGAAGGGCCAAGACGTGCAGCTTGTGCGCTTCCACGCGTATTGCACGGTCTTTGGAGGTCATGGGCTTCTTTCTCGCTGCAAGCAGCAGCCGTTTGGCTTTCTCCTCCGGCGTTTCTCCCCCTATCTCCACTCGGATGACCCCATCCCCATCCCCCTCTTCGCCGTCGGATTCCGGATTCTCACTCGAATCGTTGTCGTCACCATCTTCTTCAGCGTCCTCGCCGCTAAGTGTGGCCACTGTCGTGGCGCGGGCACTCCGCGTCCCATTTGTCACCGGAGTTATAGTGCCGAACGGGTAAGGGGACGATGGACCTGCTGATGGAATCTCGACCTCCTCGAAATCATCCTCCTCCTCTTGCTCGGAATCGCCCGATATTGATATTGGCTGCAAGGAAGGCGGAGGAGCAGCTGTACTCTCAGTATGGACGCCCGCATCGGCCCTTTGGCCGACTTACCCCTTTGCTTCCCCTTGTCGGGCGTTGCAGCCTGTCTCACTTGTCGAGGAACAGGTCGTCTGTCTGTAGCACCGTGCGAGGTTCCGTTCGGGGGTGCTCGCGTACCAGCCGGTGTTCTGTAAGCGGTATTGGCCGGGGCGGGCGATGCAGTCCTACTCAGAACCTGTATTGGTTTCTTTGGAGGGAATCTGACAGGCTTTCGCCTTGCTGCACTCATTGTTGGGCGCGGTCAAGCAGATTCGAAATATAATATAGTCGAAACGAGCGCCAGGTTGACTGGACCATGGACCATCGATCTGTCCCGATGACGCACCTGACGCCGAAGCGGCGATCACCGCACTTGTATGATCTAGGCACCAGCATACCAGTACTCTAGCAGAATGAAAGAAGATCAATGCTTCGACGTTTGACATTCTTCCTCGTGTAAAGGGGCTCATGAGCCCTGTTCTTGCCGCTTGTAGACGTCTCACTCGTCCAGCATCAGATTATCGAAGGAAGTTCTCGAGCCCGATCCTTCCGACTCTACCCTCCTCTTCTCCTCGCCTTTTGGTCACCCCACCTCGTCGTAGAATGGCAACGGTGACGACCGAGTCGTTGCCAGGGAGCTATGGTTCCTACAAGCTTCTTCAATCGTTCCCGGTCAAGTACGCACCAGTAGATGTGTCGAAATGGAGGTCAGAGGCGACGGGCTTGACCGTCGTACTTGCACGGCACAGCACACCAATTACCAACGGCTATTTCACCGTCGCCTCAGAGATCTTTGACGATACGGGCCGACCGCATACGCTCGAGCACTTGGTATTCCTCGGCTCCAAGTCTTACCCTTTCAAAGGTGTATTGGACCAGCTGGCGAATCGTGCAGGCAGCAATGGCACCAATGCTTGGACCGACACCGACCACACTGCCTACACTATTGCCACCGCCGGCTCGGCAGGCTTCCTCAAGATGCTCCCGATATACGTAGATCACATCCTCCACCCGACCATCACCGATGCTGGCTTCGTCACAGAGGTTCATCACATCAAGGGTGATGGAGAGGATGCCGGTGTGGTCTACAGCGAGATGCAGGCACGAGAGAATACCGCGGGCGACCTGATGCAGTTGCGACAGCAAAGGGTGATCTACCCCACAACGTCGGCGTACAGGAGCGAAACGGGCGGACTCATGTCTGCACTCCGGGCGTTGACGGCACAACAGATCAGGGACTACCACTCGAGCTACTACGTCCCACACAATCTATGCCTTTTCATCGACGGTGCTGTTGACCTTCCCGAGCTGTTTCACGTCCTGAACAGCGAAGTCGAGCCACTCATCCTCGCCAATCGTTCGCCTCTCCCAGGACCTTCGTCGAGACATGCGCCAGATGGCTGGACGCGTCCCTTTGTCGAAACGTCCACTTCGAAACCGCTCAGCATTCCTGACAACAGGAAGGAGATCGTCGAGTTTATGGAGGAAGACGAGTCGATGGGCGAGATCAGTGTGGCGTGGCTTGGACCGTCTCCGACAGATTATCTCGCTGGGACTGCACTGCATATCCTCTCCGCATATCTGACCGCTTCAGCAACAGCACCTCTACAGAAAGAATTTGTTGAGATCCCGGAGCCGTACGCGAGCTACATTGGGTTTAACGCGGCCGACCGAGTGAACAAGAACGAGCTCGGAATGTATATGGCGGACGTGCCTTCCAAACATTTAGATACGTTGCCGGATCTTGTCAAGGGCAAGCTGCGGAAGATTGTCGAGCAAGAAGGGATCGACATGGTCAGAATGGCAATGATCCTGCGAATGGAAAAGAGGAAGCTACTGGAAGTCATGGAGACCAACATGTCTTCAGCGTTGGCTGAGGCTGTGATAGGGGGTAAGACCGCATTCACCCCTGTTGTTCAGTGCTGACGGTAAGACTTCCTATACGCTGACCTGAACGGAAAGCAGCTTCCATTAGCATTCGACGATCTGGCGGATTATGAAAAGTTGGAAAGCTGGACTGGAAATCAATGGCAAGAGCTACTTGAAAAGTCAGGAATTCTCTTGTACCGGCGGACGAGTGCTCACGGACAGGTACTATGTATCGCGGCCCAGCGTCACAGTGATCGGCAAGCCGTCTGCTGCCTTGGCGGCGAAGATTGAGTCGGATGAAAAATCACGTCTAGCAGCGAGAAAGGCCGAGCTCGGCGAAGAGAAGCTCAAGGAGCTGCAGAAGGTCCTTGAGGATGCCAAGGCCGAAAGCGATCGACCGCCGCCGGAAGACATGATAAACTCATTCCCTCTGACAAACGTAAGTGGCATCCGGTCACTTTGAGCCACTCACTCATCGATCAAGCCCAAAGACCTTTCTTGGGTTCCTGTAGAGACGGCTATCAACAATGCGAAAGGCCAAAAGCATGCTGCGGACAATGGCAGCCTGCAGAGACGAATCGATCAGGATGGTGCGGCGTTGCCATATGAGGCGCACTTCGCCCAAGTCTCGGTGAGTCGTCGTTGTGGAAGGCGGGGCGTCTGTGGCTGACCACAGTCCAACTTCATCAGTGTCAGCGTCCTCGTGGATACGCTGAACATACCCTCTCATTTACGGCCGTAAGTCTTTATTGCTCTGTAACCAATGTCGCTCAATGCGATAGATACATGTCTATCGTGCAGAACGCCCTGTTCAAGCTGCCGGTCGGCCGCGCCGATGGCACTCGCCTCTCGTTTGAGGAGGTCGTGGACCAACTGAATAAGTGATTGTGATCCGATGCCCATTGAATACTCCTGACATCCAGTCTCACAGTCTCACAGTCTGGCGTATTCTCCTTCAGATCATGCTTCTCGGAAACCTTCGTCGTTTCTCTGAAGGTGGAGAAAGAGCAATACGCAGAAGCGGTCGCTTGGATCAGAGACCTTTTCACTGGCGTCCTATTCACCCCTGCCCGGTAAGCAGAAAGCTCCCTCGACAGTCAAGCGGGTTTCTGATGGAGCAGGATTGAAGTCATTGTCGCCAAGATGATCCAGGAGCTTCCTTACGAGAAACGCCAGGGAGAGAACGTCGCACGAGCCATGGTCAACAAGCTCGTGTATGACAGTGCGAAGTCGACTTCGGAGTCCTGTGGCATGTTGAAAGCTCTAGAATTCCTGCCAAAGATCGCCTTGGCCTTGAAGCAGGAGGATCCGGAAACCATAAGCCATCTGAAAGAGCTTCAGCAGTTCTGTGGGTGCTTGACCTGGCCAAAGTGACCAGACGCTGACCGCAGTACTTGATCCGACTGTCATGCGTGTCTCCGTCCGGGGCGACCTCAGTGACGTGGCTCACCCTCGGACGGTTTTGCGCGACAATTTCCTGCCAATCCAGGTGAGTCGGCATCTGAGTTGTCATGGGCGCCATTGATGTGCAGGACCCGAAAGAGCTCGAACCTATGTCTTCAGCTGCTGACACTCTGACGGAACTTGGTCTGAGGCCAGCTCTCAAAGTAAGCGCTCATTGCAGCCGGCATTGTTTGGCGCTCATAGCTTTTAGTGCGCGCTCGTGCCCATGTCGGCCATAGAGGGTTCTTACTCTCATCATTACGCTCGAGGACCGGTCGGATGGCTTCACCCAGACCTGCCGGCTCTTCAATTGGCTGCTGCCGTGTTGAATGCCACAGAGAGCTACCTATGGCGCAGCATTCGCGGAAATGGCCTAGCTTATGGCGCGAGTGTGGAGGTCGATGCTGAGTCAGGACTCGTGGAGTACAGTGTCTATCGCGTTAGTCCGACCGAGCGCCGTGGATCCCTACTGATGGACAGAGCCCAAACGCTATGGAAGCCTATAAGGTTGCAGGCGAGCTCCTGCGGGGCCTGGCAGATGGCAGTGTAGAGTTGGAGCAGAACATCGTCGATGGCGCACGAGCCAGCATGACTTACACTTATGCCAGGCAATCGGAAACGGCGGGCGCTGCAGTACGTTCTTCATCCCCACCAGTGCAGGCACGCATGGCTGATTCCAGGCTTCGCGAGCATACCTGAATGAGGTGTTGAAGGGTGTAGGCAAGGACTATGACCACAAACTTCTTGCTAAATTTGCGGTGGGTAACTGCAAAATTGTGGTGAACGCCCGCTCATGACAGACCATCACACTCGACGAAATTCGAGAGGCCATTCGTAAATACTTCATACCGCTCTTCTCCCCAAAGACGAGTGTCTGCGCCATCTCTGTCAATGCGGGCAAAGCAGACGAGGTGGAGCAGTTGGCCAAGGAGCTGGGATATCAAGTGGAGCGCCACGAGTTGCCGGTGCTGGGCGGAGAGGAGGATGGCGAGTCCGGGAGTGATGAGGGGGATAGTGAGTCGTATAGCGAGGACGAGAGCATGTCCGAGGGGTCAGACAGTCGGAAGTGAGCATTTGAAGGCAGACAGGCCAGTCATTGTATGCATGTATGTGCATGGCATCTCCGAGTCCGTCGACCTCCACCGGGCATGTCCACCCGGGCAACCACCATCGATCGGTCTGCGCAACCGTTCTTTGTGTTTCCGCATGTCCATTTCTCTCGTCTCACGGACACTCTTGCGGGATCTGACGCAAAGGCAGAGTATCAGAGTCATGTCAGCAGCATCAAACGTCCCGCTCGCGCCCCGGAACGCAGAGGAAGACGTGTGGTCGTATCCCCGCCCACCACTGCTTCAGAGAGTACCCAGGTCAGCTCGCTCTCCTACCTCTCCTACCAGTGTGTGAAAAGCTGATGATCAGTCGTCTACGCGTGATATGGGCCGGACTGGATGGCAAAGAGACTGTGCTAGTTGATTGTCCCCCAGGCGAGGGTTTGAGGGTGTGCGAGACGACTCATCCGCCTACGTATTACCTCCCGCCATCAACGGTGCTCGTTCCGCTCTCCAAGACTTCTCGAAGTACTTTTTGCGAGGTGAGTCTCGGTCGGTCCTCGATCGTGAGCTGCAGCGAGCTGCAGCTTCCTCGACTCTGAGTAGGACCCTCACACAGCCCTTCTCCCCCCCCCCCCCCCACTACATCACTGAGGATGTCCGATGGCGTATCTTGCACTGATTTCGGAAGAGAGGAACCTCGTGGTCGCTGACAAGCAGTGGAAAGGCTCCGCAGCGTACCATTCCCTCACTCCACCCAGCTCGAGCGGCACGCTCTCGAAACCCATAGAGAACCGTATCTGGTCGTATCCTCATCCCAACACGGCCTTTGCGCCTCTCAAAGATTACTTGAGCTTCTACGCTTCGACAGGACGAAAGAAGGAGCAGGCAGGGGGTGAGTGGAAATGCTATGTAGACGACGAGGAGGTCGGCGTGCAAGAAGGGTGAGTGGACGGACGACGATGCTGTGGATTCGAGTGCTGTTGACTTCGAGGCTGATTGGACTAGGGACTTTTACGGCGGCTGGGTGACCAGAAATATCAAGGGGAAGATGAAGGGCGGCCCGGGCACTTGGGGCTGGTAGGAGGCGTCTCTGTTAATATCAGAAATGAGAGAAGGTGCAACACTCATGTCCAACGCGTGCAGTCGATCATCTGACGATCATCTCGGTTCGGTTCGGAGACGGCTTCTGTCAGGGAACACTGTAATGTAGATTCTCCGCCGCAAGCCTGGAAGGAGCTTTGGACCAAGCCTCGATGTTCCCGGGGCCTGTGGCTGCGACGGGCAGTGGCGCGCGGATCCAACCTGTTGTGCTGTGGGTCGTCAGTGCCTGACAAGCTGCCCTCGAGGTCTATTGTGTTTCCTTGCTTCTTTATTCTTCTCAAAGACAATACCGACGACCAAGCGCTCACGTGGAATGTCCACCTGTCCACCGGTAGTATGCCATTTCCTCTGGACTGCATGCTTCTTTCTTGAACCCAAAGCCCGTGCGTGTGGCATCTATCACTCTAATAATCATTGTCATATTCGACCCAGTTAGACTGAGAGCACGCCTCCGATACCCCATCTCCGTACCCGCCCACTTCGCACGTATACGTGCCGTCTTCATTGTAGCGCAGGGTGAACGTGTCAGTGTACAACCCACTGAGCGTGGAGCACTGGTCCACGGCGTTCTGGTCCGACGTGGCCGAGTAGGTATGTTCCGAGCCGCCGGCTGCAATGAGCACGAGTCAGGTGCCCGTCGGCTTAAGTGCACTAGGCGGGCACGGGGAGCTCACCGCTATTAGGATAACAAGCGCCATAGACAAAGACGTAGTCGGTCGAGTGGTCGGGCGGGGTGGAGGAGATTCGCGCGACGGGCGCAGCTATCTGTCAGCGGTTTTCCCTCTTGTTGGCGCAAGTTGAAACTCGCCATGCACGCGGGAGGGGTCGTACAGCCTAGCAGGTGTCAAAGGCGATAGCCCTCTGAATCATGTCAGCTTTGTTGCAGACCCGAAAATCTGCATTCCAGCTGAGCTCACTTCTTTATCCTGTCGGCGTTACTGGGACTCCTGCCTAGTCAGCTAGCTGATGTGAGTTTCATGAACGAGGAGGACGAACCGTGTGGCAGGCGCAGGCTCGGCGATCCCGATCTCAGGCCACGACTTTGGTACGAAACCCAGCTCATCTGCCGAGAGAGGTAGGGCCGACACGCCGCTCGCAACAGCTGCGAGCACGAGGATGGCAGCGGCGAGCATGTCTTTTGTTCTGATCGTCTGCGAGTGGATGAGTCCAGGCGATGAACGACTAGGACAGCAGCTTATAAAGAGTCTGGCGGGCCGTTGTGTCCCAGATCTGCACCGTCCATGGGGCCAAGCTGCTGACTACAGTATGTCGCCTTCGGACCCTGCTCGGATTAACTGGTTGGACAGGACAACATTCCGACCACCCTTTAAACCAATAGTCCGAGGACCCGTAAAGCTCGGCTGCTCTCGCCTGTCTTGTGGAAGAAGAGGACAAGCATCTTTGAGCGCCTTGAACGAACGCCTGAGGGCCACTCTGGCGCGCGCCTTTGAGCCCTAAGAATCGTAGGGAACATGTCGTGGCGCACGAACCGGCCAAGGCACCCGTTTACGACATACCCCAGTCGAGGGCGCCAAGCCATGGTACAGACTCGAATACGACCCCGGCTAACAGACTGTATACGTGTAAACCTACAATCCACTACGCCTGCACAAGATCCCTGATGGTGCTTTGACCTGCCGCCAGACGTTCCATCACAGCCACCACCCGTCTCTCCACCTCGTGCAGCTCGTCAAAGCTCAACACGGCGCCTTCTCGGAGATTCGTGGCGATCCTCAGACCGCCCTCGTGCCCGATGACACTCATATACATGACCTTGCCGGCCGTACCGCTCGCCTGGCCCCAGATCATGTCGCTCGCGCCGGCCGGAAGGGACATGAAGCCGAGGTTGGACATGCCGAGACTACCGCTGAGGGGGTTCGGCGAATCTGCCTTTGATTCGAAGAACTCTTCCCATCCGGATCGCGGTCCGTCGACCCCATCGGCCTTTTGCGTGTTCCGTGGGATACTCTTAAAGGTGCCAATACCCCACAGGCCCTCGAGCCTCTTTTGCGGGTCTTTGACATCGTGTGAGATTGCCCGGGCGATCTCCCAAAAGTCGCCATCTTCCGCCGGCTCCAGATCGTGAATGATGATGTTGACAAAGCACCCTGTACATGCTGCATGACCCAGCTTGGCGGATCGCTCGCTCAGCGGCGACTCGCCCCGCATGACTAGCGGGTTGATGGCCGTACGCGTCCTGACCCAGCCCCATAGTCCGATGATCGCAGCGGCTTGCAGGACAGGATGAAGAGTGTTCACGCCATGCGACTTGCCCAGATCTTTGAGCGATTTCGAGAGCTCCAGAGGCACAGATGTGAGGGACAGCCGCCAAGGACAGTCGATTGGTCGTGTCTTGAACTCGGTGTCGGGCCATATGCGCCTTGCCGAGCTGAGGGGGTTGAGGACTGGAGCGGCTGATGGCGGAGGGTGAAAGTTGTGCGTGTCGGCGAAAGAGGCGGCATGGAGGGGTTCTTTGGGCGGAGGAGAGGGAGACATGAGGAAGCCAAGGAGGAGCTGTATACCACGACCATCCGTGAGCTCGTGTGCTACCGACAGGCTGAGGTATGCCGGGCCGGCATCTGGATCCTTTGCGGTGGCCGAGGGGAGGAAAAGCGAGATGGACCAGAGAGGAGCGGTAAGTGGCTGAGCTTGCATTCGCTTCAGCTCACGCTCGAGCAGCTGATCTGTCCCCGTTGGATGTGCCGGCGTGAGCTGCTCGGTGCGTAGAATGTCCTCCGTCGCCCATGGTGGACGGCTCACGAAGAGCGGGTCGTTCCCTCTTTGCTGTACATCGCAGTGTAGTAGCGGAAACGCCTCTTGGAGCTCTGCTATGCGCCGGCCGAGCTGCTCTTGAGTTGGCAGGAGGCGGGGATGGTCGTACGTGAGGAGAAAGCCGACTGTCGCGGTGTGACCGATGTTGCGGCGCGTGAGCTGTAGTCGCTCCGCCAGACCGACTGCATGTCAGCTACACGGCCTGGACGGCACATTGAAGACTCACAGGGATACGTCTCTGCGTCGCTGGAGTCCATCGTGATCGTCATGATTCTTCTCTGACCCCCGCCGTCACGCCAGGCCATATAGAACTAAGCAAGAGGTTGCAAGGAGGGATGATGAATGGAAAGACATCATTCTATCAGATGTCGACGTGTCATGCATGCTCGGATAGCGCTGGAAAGTGCTGTATCGTGGACGCATGTGTCATCGCGAATGCACCATGTGATCCGTGTATGGCGACAGAGAGATTAGCGCGGTCCGGGCTTCCGGGGTGAGTCTCTCCTCTGGATCCGCAAGCCGTGTCCGCATGGAACGATATCTTATCTCAGATCTATCGATGACAGCAGCACCGAGACGAGCGACAACTGCTTTGCCATGCAGTTTTATGCATACGCAGAACAGAACAAGAGCGTCGAGGCAAGACGTGCCGTGCCGTGCCGCGTCCGGCCGCGGCCGTCTAGACCGTGTTTTCCGGGATTGGTTCCGGTACAAGGTAGTAAGCCAGTCAGGCAGTCACCAAGTGGCCGACGGAGATGCAGCAGGGAACAGAGACGGCATACGAAGCCGTGTCACTCTCTTCATTCAGCTGGCGGGAGACCATAATCAACTACATATAGAGGTCAAAGGGCTGCGAACTCCAGTCAATACACTGGAGGAGGTAAAGAATGACGGGGACCAAGACGACGGATTCGCAGCCCAGCAGGCCACGTACGTCCATCTGGCTTGCACCACCCGGTAGTCACTGACGAGTCAAGTGGGCCTCATCGAGCGACACGTCCTCATGAGGCGCAACTTGGGTATACCGGTCCCTCTCTCCATCCTCGTCGTCTACCCTTCCGCATCTGCCCTCCCCGACCGCTTTCACCTCTCCGAGCGTATTCAGGCGGTCCAGCTTGCGTACCCCTTGTTGCACGCGACAATCCGGGGACGTACCACGACTATCCCTCACTTTGCCTTGCGAGAACCATGGTCGCCTGCAGACGTCTTGCGCGAGGCAGTCTTACCCCCGACGAATACCCCTGCCGTGTCGGTGTTGGAAGATGAGATGCGACGGATGCAAGGGGAAGACGTGGACGCGAGACCGATGTGGCAGGTCTCGCTCTTGACCTCTGGCAAAGATGAGGGCGAGGCGTATCTCGCCTTGTCTGCGCACCACGAGATCATCGATGGACGCGGCTTGGCAGCCCTGCTCGAAATGCTCCTGTCTTCCGACCCATTCGATACCTCCAAACAAGCAGAGGAGGTAGTAGCGTTACCGCCCTCGCTCGACGACACACACAAGCTACAGCCGCCGCTGTCCTACCTTCTCCCACAGGTCCTGCGCGAGCTCGTCCTGCCTCTCTTCCCGTCATTCGTTCGAAACTACTTCCGTCCAGCAGCCCTATGGCCCGAATCCGAGTACACGCTGAAACCCGTCGAATGCGAGTGGCACCTCGCCCTCCTCTCGCTCGACCCGGAGCTTGTCACACGTCTCAAACACCTGTCGGCGCAGAACGGAATCAAAGGCCTGCACGCGGTACTCAAAGTCGCGGCGATGCTGAGCGCATGGGTGCTAGCGCGGCGCGACACGCACCTTGATCCGCTCATCATTCGCGCCGACTCGCCGCGGTCCGTGAGGGACGAGCAGGCCGGACACCCGCGCACGACGGGCAACTACCGAGCGCCGTTCGAGCACACCCTGACCCCCCAGGCGCAGGACGACTTTTGGTCGTATGCCACCGACCTCGCTGCTGCCTTGCGGGACCCTGCGCTGGCGCAGAAAGGCCTGTGGCAGCAGGGCATGCTTATGTATGTCCCGAACCAACAGCGGGCGGATGAGACTGGCTGGGAAGAGTTCTTCCGCGGTTGGATCCGAGGCGAACGGCCTTTCCGCTACGCGCTCGGAGTGAGCAATCTTGGAAAAGTCGACCTGCCTGCCGGAGCCACGGACGTGCTGTGGGCCCAGACGGCGGGTGTCTTTGGATCTGTAGCGGAGATGGCCCTGGTCGGTCATGAGGGCGGTATACGCGTAGTTTCCAGCTGGCGGGAAGGCGCCAAGTGGGAACGAGCCGATGCGGACGAGTTTCACGCGACCATCAAGGAGATCCTTGAAGGTCTTGTTGATGGTCAGAGGACCGTCGAGCAGCTTGTCGGTGGCGGCTTGAAGATTTGAGCTTGATGCTTGGACACGAATTTGCTCAGCGTTGAGCGCTGAATCTTGAGGGCTTGAGAGCGGGTTGATCTATGATCTATAATGCGAGGGGCTATTGCAGGGCATTTTTACAAGCCGTATAATCAGACGAATCATATAATCATTAGTGGGCCGTAAAGAGAAATATAATCATGTTACCGCAAGCAATGCTATGCTATGCATGGAATGGTGTGATATGTCCTCCTACTGCTGTTGCTGACGGGGCGATGATCGCCTCGGTGGAGGATTTGCGCGTCGCTTTTCCTGTAGTTTCAACCGCAATCGACGTCCCTCTTGCCCTGCTATGCTCAGGGTCGCGGCGATCAGCTCGGCGGTCCGAACAGACTGCTGTAAGCTCTCTGACCGAATCTGGTGCAGCCACACTTACCTCCATGTTTGCCGGGATGGGATAGGTGACGATTCGAGGATCAGTGTCGGTATCGACCACACCGACGGTCGGGATGTTGCGTGCGGTACATTCCTTGATCGCGCCAAGGTTGTCGGAAGGGTTGAGGAAGACTACCAAGTCTGGGCGGTACGCTCCGCTCTTCAATGGTTTGGTCCCAAAGCTTCTGGTCAGCTCATCAACGCGCTTCGGTGCATTTGATCACTGACAATGTTTCCGAATTGGTCAAGACTCCGGCTATCCACTCGCTCACGCAAAAGCCGTTATCCTCCAGCCTCTCAGCTGCCTTTTCCACTATCCGCTTGTGTCCCTCCCTCGTCCCAACAAACAGAACCACCCCGTCCTCCTTCACTACATCCCGCACGAGCCCCGCTGTCCGACGCAATATCGGCAGAGTCTGATCCAGGTCGATGATGCTTAGTCCGCTCCTATTGCCGTACACATACGGCGTAAAGGTCGGGTTGAGCATACTTGTCGCGTGCCCGAGAGCTGCGCCAGATGCCAGCAGCGTTGACAATGACGCCTGTGCCGGAGAGCGTGGTTTTGCCTCGTGTCCCGGTAAGAAAGTGGGGAGTTGAGTGGTCTGAGCTGATCGCCGTCTTCGCCATTCTCGCGCCTCATCGAGGTTTCGTCTCCATGCTTGTTCGAGTGTCTCGTCAGGTCTCTGGGAGAATTTGGGACTGGCAGTCGCTCGCGGTGTTGATGGACCAGCCTCTGCTGAGGCCTCTGCCCGAGTTCCGGAGGTCGACAGGTCACGGCTCGAGCTGGCTGTCGGGACTGATGTCGCTGGCCGAGGGGCAGTTGATATCAGGGCAGATGGTGCCGAGACCAGTCTCCGAGCCGATGTCGAGCCCCTCATGCTTCCACAGTCGCACGACCTACTTATTGGAGATGGTGATCACAAGACGATGGATGCGCCAGACCGAAATTCCAAGCTTCGGAAGCTAGAAGCGAGAGTGATAGAGCGCCCCTCAAAGTCCACGTCACCTGGTCAGGTGATGTTTTGGTATTACGTCAGCGGAGTGCCCGATCTGAGTGCTGTGTCTTGGCTGCGAGTGTCGAGTTCTTGGCGAAAAGATGAACTCGTCATTCTCATATCAACTCTCAGCCGCCGGGCATCTACATGGGACCGCACCTCTCTTGTAGACTCTCTCTCTGTTCGGAAAGCTTCTCGAGGATCTCCCAGAGCCCCGTGGGAGCCACGCCACCATCTACGAGCCCGACATTGCCGCCGAACCGATCTGATCGTCTTCCCTCGCCTCTCTCGCCTTTCGCCTCGTGTTGGCCGTTCGGTCTCCTGCAATTCATCAACCCGTTGCCAAGCTAAGAAGTGCCGAGGACGGCCCATAGTCTCGACCCGCTGATCTGGTGTCCGCCCCAGTGTATTGCGCGTCGTGCGACTCCTTTGATCGCTGCGGGGACCCATCAACGACCTCGACTATACGGGACTGCTCAGCGAACGAGTACGGAACGTCGACCGACCTTCATACTGCTTCTTTCTCTATAGATCAACACACTCCCCGGCCCCCCGCAGTATATGACGACTTCTTCTGCATCTACATCCTTTCGCCTCGCTTCCGCCCGACGCTGCACAAACTCCGCCCTCTTTCAAATTGACGAAGATAGCCAACCTACATGATATTGAGATCTCGACGTTCCACCTCGGTCCCGCTTTTCCTCTTCACTCGTACTTTGTAAACGTTTACGTCCTGGCAAGATGTCGTTTCACCCCTTCGAGGTGACTGCGCCTCATCTGGCGTACACCTTTCTGGGTGCATTCGTTGTCATCTTTGGCATGTTCTCGTAAGTGCCTCATTGAGCGATCCCCGGCGGACAGTGCTGACTCAATAGCCTCTTCATCAAGGAGCGCCTCTATATCGGTGAAGCTCCCTTGGCCACTGTGGTGGGAATCATCATTGGACCTCATGCGCTTGGCCTCTTCGACCCTTACAGCTGGGGAGGATCCGACATCACCACCACCGACCAGATCACGCTCGAAGTGACCCGGATCATCATTGCCGTCTCGGTGTTCGCAGTCGGGGTTGAATTGCCAAAGGTCGGTCGTCTCAAGTCAGCGTCACACGACTCGTCTGACGTACAGGCTTACATGGCGAGGCACTGGCGATCCCTCTTCTTCCTCCTCGGGCCATGCATGATATGGGGATGGTTCGTCTCGGCACTCCTTATCTGGGGTCTCATACCTCACCTCAACCTCCTTTCATCTCTAGTCATTGCCGCTTGCGTCACCCCAACCGACCCCATTTTGGCCCAAGCAGTGGTCGGTGGAAAGTTTGCCGACAAACATGTGCCTGCGCACATACGACATCTTCTTTCCGCAGAGTCGGGCAGTAACGATGGTGCCGCATTCCCGTTCCTCTACATTGCCATTTATCTACTGCTTGACTCCAGTCCGGGCCATGCGGTGGGCGAGTGGTTCTACACAACTCTGTAAGTTCGCTGTGGCATCACGGCGGAGAAACTAACGTGTAGGGCGTATGAGATCATCCTCGGCACCGTGCTTGGTGCTCTGCTAGGCTGGGTAGCGCGCAAAGTCATGAAGTTCGCCGAGCGGAAGAAACTCATCGATCGGCAGTCTTTCGTCGCTCAATACATCAGTCTTGCTGTGCTCTCAAATGGTACGGCCCAGTTAAATGCCTTGTGTGATGCTCATGAGCAAGGTGCCACATCCCTACTTGGCAGTGACGACCTTCTATCTTCCTTTGCCTGCGGTTGTGCTTTCGCCTGGGATGGTTTCTTCAACAAGGCCACCGAGGACGCCTTCTTCTCCAACGTCATCGACTTGTTGTTCAACACAGCTGCCTTCATCTACATCGGTGCACTCATTCCCTTTGGAGATTTCAACAGTCCCGATGTTCCGGTACGTCTCGCATTGCGCGGGCGACTTAACTGACTGTTAGATGCAAGTATGGCGTCTCGTCGTCTTGGCGATCCTCATCCTTCTTGTTCGTCGTCTTCCGGCCATCATCGCCACATACAAGTTCATCCCCGATATCAAGACCTTCCGCGAGGCGATCTTTGTCGGCTGGTTCGGACCCATGGGTGTCGGAGCCATATTCATCTCCACCCTCGCCGTCTTGAGTTTACCGGAAGGCGAAGGCGATACAGAGCAGGTCGATCGACTCAGAGCAACGATCAGACCCCTGGTGGCTTTCCTGGTCCTGTCCTCGGTTTTGACTCGTAAGCCAGTCCAGGACCACGTCACTCAAGCTAAACTTTGCAGATGGCCTATCCATTCCATTCTTCTCCTTGGGTCGCCGCGTCCACAGTATAACCTACACCTGGTCAAGGCAGCCTTCCATGGACGGCCAAAGAGACGAGCCTGCCTGGACCACACACGCTCGCCGGATTCTTCCGGGACAAGAAATCGTTGTCAATCGAGACGACGACGGAGAGGCAGGAGATATCGGTCTCCGACACAAGGAGACACCCAGTGATTCTTCCAACGAGAAGCGCGAGAATGACAGCGGACGCGGCAGTTCGAGTTCGGGCGTGGCGGACGGCGTTGAGCATCACGAGATGACTGAGCAGCCGACGAGGACCGAATCTCCGACATCGATGACCTCGGCCGAAGCACGGTCCCCAGACGAAGGCGAGAACGAGAATAACGAGTTCAATCCCGAAGAGGGGCGAAGAACGCCTCCTCTGGCAGAGTTTAGGGAAGGGAATCACCTCATCCGCGAACATCGAAGAGGGACCGGAAATGAAGTCGACGTGGAGGTTATTCGCAACCACTTCTCCCATGATCAACCATCGCAGTCTTCCAGATTCAGCCATCCGCATAGCCTTGGCGAGATGGAAAGAAAAGCATTGTCGCGGTATATGCCGAAGCTGGAACAAGAATGGGAGCATGCGAAGGACGAAGGTCACGATGCTATTGAAAGACTGCGACTAGCCCTCTCACACTCTCGCGAGCATGTTGATCGGGATTCGTCTTCCCTCGGAGGATCGCACTCCCCTTCACCGAATCAGTCTGAGAATTCATTGCGTCGGCGATCTTCGCCCGGACAGTACTCGCCTGAAGAGGAAGCAGAGCACCATGACACATTCGACGAAGCTGGTCCCTCGGGCTCGTCCCGCCCTCCGGCCATCCGGGTCAACTCTGGAACAGAGGCCGGCGATGGACGGCGGCTAGGAGGATTGCGCAAATTCTTTGGACTGGGAGCTCCTGTCGCTCCTGCGAAAGCGCGCAAGGCAGAAGAAGGACTAGCGGCCCCACAGCAGGATCCCGGCCTGCTGTCGCCAACCCGATCTGCACCGTCGCCGAGGCCGATCGACTTTGCAAGGTCACACTCTCGCACGCTTTCCGCCTCGAGCGAAGCAGAAGCGTCCGGCGGCCCTTCCGGCATCCCGTTGACGCGTACCATCAGCGCACCGCGCAACACGTCGCTTCGGTTCGCTCCAGACGTACAAGCTTCCAGCGACACTGCGCCTAGCATGGGCAACTACGGTAACACAGCTCCGGGATTTAAGAAGAACCCGGCGTTGGCAATGTACAGGGCGTCCAGCGTGCAGAGTCAGGATGGGGATAAATAGTTGAGCACCTCAGCATCTCGTCGAATGTAGCTATCAAGCACCGTGATTTCCCTACGGTTGTTTTCTTTTCGGTATCCGGGGAATCTTTTAGATCATGCAGCATTACATTGTCCTGTCTATTTTGAGGGCGAGCGACAAGATCGACAGGTGCGCAGGCCTGCTGACAAAGGGAGCGCGCTGATCATCCGGCGACTCAATGGCACTAGGATGATCTGATTTCCATCCTCCTGATCGGACCTTTGTCCTGTTGATGACTGGCGGAAATTGCATCAGATCCTCGAGCTACAAGTATGGGCATGCGTCACGGGCAGTCACAGTATTATTACATTGGCATCGCATCGTAGCGAAAATGGAACATAAATCTCTAGAAGAGGCTTACCCGGACGACATCAAGACACCGGGGTCTGTCACTCCGCCTCTGTTGTCGCAAACCCCTTCAGATGTCACAGATACGGCGGTCGGTCTGTCCGATACGAGACTCGTCGTGCTCGCAGTGGGCATGACAGCGATCTTTGGTCTCACTGTGAGTTCTCATGTAGATACGAGCATGTGCTGAGATGCAGGCCGGAGGGATTCTCGAAACTGCATTCGTCCTTCCGACTCTTTCGAGCGAATTCAATATTTCCACTGCAGATGCACAATGGGTGGCGGCGTCGTACATGCTCACATGGGTGAGGCTCCACTTGCCTTCACTCAGGCTTCAGAAGGTACACGCTGACCACAGGGATGCTTCCAGCTAATCGCGGGCCGAGTATGCGATACGCACGGAAGACGTCGAGCATGTCTGGTCGGCCTGTTCACTTTCGTCCTGTTCAACGGGCTCTCCGCTGCCATGCCGAACCTCGCAGGGCTGAATGTATGCCGCGGTCTGACAGGCGTCAGCTGTGCCATCATGTTGCCTGCTAGTGCGGGCCTCATCGGGGCTCTGTATCCCGAAGGCAAGAAACGGACACTGGCATTTGCCGCCATTACGTGTGGTATGTCCCCTCCCCAGGCCCCATTCGTGCAACACAAGACGCAGACTGATGGTAGGCGGCGCGGCTGGTGCGGCGGGTGGCGATGTCCTTGCGGGTGTCTTTGTGCGTTATACCAAGTGAGTCCTAGACCTCTGATGGGCACTTGATATTGGAGAAGCTGAAGAGCAGATGGACCTGGCGCTGGTGTTTCATCTCCATTGCCATCGCCACCATCTTCCCGCTCGTCATCGTGTGGTGGCTCGTCCCCCCTGACCGGGTCGTCCCTTCGCACACATCGGTCGACTGGATCGGCGCTACGGCCATTGGGTCGGGTCTCTTTCTGCTCTTACTCACGCTCACTATATCCGAGACGTCGTCGAAAGGGTGGAGAACACCGTGTGAGCAGCCTGCCGTGCCGTGCGTTAAGTTGCCGTCGGAGTACTGAGACGCAGACTTGCCTGCACTGCTCGTCGGTGCCGCTTTGCTGGTTGTCCTCTTCTGTCTTCGCCAGAGGCAACTCATGCGCGCGCAGCTGGTAACGGGCAACACCAAGCCCCCGCCCTTGATACCTGCCTCGCTGTTGTCCAAAGATGCGCGCAACGTGCTGGTCATCTACCTCGCCTCAGCCCTGACGTGGGCCAACAACGACGCAAGTGTCCCCCTCCTCCCTGTTGGGGAAACGTCTGATATTCAGAGCCTCTTTGTGTTCATTGCTTATCTTTACTTTGACGTGCTGGAGCTCGATGCGCTCGACGCGGGCTTGCGGCTCGGTGTGACAATTTTCTGTGGCACGGTTGCAGCTGCGGTGGTCGCCCTGACCATTACGCGCATACCCCCACGAGCGCTCATGTCGATCGGGTGCTTGATCTCCACGCGAGTCTTTCCTGTCCTCTATTATACCACGAGGATGGTCGATGGCTGATCCCGTGCAGAGCGTCGCCGATATTGTTCGCTGTCCGAGGGGTAGGGTGGACATACTGGCAAGGCGACCTGTGGGCTCTCCTCGTCGTCGCTTACGGCACGGACGGGTGCGTTTCAGTTCCTCCTCCACGTCCGGCGTCCTCCGGCGAAGTTTCACGGTTGGTGATTAACTGAGCAGTACCATCGCAGCAGGGTCGACCATCATTTCACAGACCGCCAAGGCAGAAGACCAATCCGTCGCTTCGGCACTATTCCAAACTTCCTGTCGATTGGGGTACGCGCTCGGTCTGGCCATCTGTACACTGGTGCAGCATGCGGTGGAAGAGCACCACCGCTCCACCGCTACCGCCACCGGCGCCGCCACCGCTGCTGAAGCAGCACATGACTCCAAAGACGATGTGGATCCGGCAGCGCTGCTAGCCGGTTTACGGGCGGCGTTCTGGACGTGCGCGGGGTTCATGCTTCTCTCTGCGATCGCCGTGGCGGGCGGGATGAGCGGGTGGGACATGCTCCACCGCGAATCTTCCCAATCTCAAGATGTGGGTGCGACAACGGCGCCGGTACCGGCGGCCGAGGGGGAGGGCGAGGGCGTGACAAGTCCCGAGCGAGGGCAAGGGCAAGGGCGAGCACAATGATGTTGAGAGAGTGATCAAAGGGGACGTGGGAGTGTAGAGTGTCAAACATATACCAATCAATCAAACTCATCAAGAGACGTCAGGCATCACGTCACATCGTCATTCACAGCCCAATGGCCACCGAAGGCCCCTTTCCTCCTCCCTCTTTCCTCCCTTCCTTCCTTGCTATTTCCTCTTTGGTTCTTGATGACTGTATCTGATGACCGCTACTGTACTGCTGTGCCTCCTCGAGAATAACTGTGCCCGGACGGTCGAAAGGACCCGTCCGCTCCTTTATCCTCTGGTCCCCTCTCCCCACCTTTTTGTACTGTACTTATTGTACTGTATTGTACTGTATTGTACTGTGTGAGTGTGAATAATGTATGACTCTGATGTGTGACGAAAAGTGAGGAGCACTCGCATCGCTTGGCAGCATCTTGCTTCTGCCCGGTCTGTCTGCTCCCGACTGACCGAAGCCTCGGCACGCCAAACCTCACTCAGTCCCGCCGACCCGCCGAGCCAGTCGGCAACCACGACGCACCGAAGCACCTCCCTCTCCTCCCCGTCCGTCCTCACCCCCTGCCCGTCCCAGCGGCACGGCACGGCGCGGCGCGGCGCGGGCACGCCGCCAGAAGACAATACGTGATTTCTGACGTATACTGACCCTCACCCTCTTACCACTCTCCTTCTCTCTCCACCTCTCGCTCCTCGCCTGACTTGGCCATACTCACCTCACCTCACCTCACCCCGACGAACCACCCTGCGGCGACACTGAGGAAGCACGATGGCTTGCGACTACTCCCACTCCCGTGACAGCCACGCCGACTACGCCGACGGCTCGGTCGACCGAATGCTGTCGCCACCCACCAAGCCCAACATCTTAGGTATGGAAGACCTCTGGCGCAAACCGCAGTCCCAACGACGAGACAAGTCGTCGTTCGCTATTGACCGTATCTGCCCCGGGACAAAGAACGGCGCAAACAGGAACAGTGAGCGCGCTCTTCCTTTATGCTCGCTGCAATTGCTTCGAACAGCCGACGCTCGGGCTGACGATACAGAAAAGTGTTCCTTCTCTCGCGACACGAGCGGTCATGTCAATTGCGACTACTGCGGTCGGGCAGCGTGATGCGTGAACCGTCGCACGACGGATACATAGTTCAGTCAGGTCGCGCATGTCTTGTCGTTGTACAGCAATCCACGTCGAGTCAGCCACAGAGTCATTGCCGGCTCCAAAGAAGTTGTACATGATACACATCGGCAGAAAACCCAGTCTATGTCGTGACAGTCTGTGTCTGTCGTATTGTACAAGAGACGTGTACGTACAGGAACTATGTCTCGATCGTCCAGAAGTCGGGCGCGCCAAGCTACTCTCCGAGACGATATCCGAAGAAGGTTGGGTCACGTCGAAAGGGTTCATCATGTGACCCAAAGAGCTCTGAAACCCTTGCCTCCCTGCACCTGCTCAACATCATCCGCGCCTCACATCGGCATGCCCATGCCCGGTCGTTGCTCCATGATGATGCCTCTGCCATCCCTGCGCCCAGACTCGCCCGTTGCACCATATACCGGCTGCCCGCCTGGACCGTGCGCGGGCGGCATCATGTACTGGGGATGGCCCATACCACCATAATATGCGCCGTAACCTTCTTGGCCGCCCGGAGGGTAGAACCCAGGCTGTTGGTGTTGCTGATAATCCGGCGACAAATGATACCCAGCCGACATGGGCGACACCATCATACCAGGAGGAGGTTGAGCTGCGCCTGCTCCGCCTGCCGCGTTCGGCTGATGAGGGGAAGGCTGACGGTGGATGTCGGGGATGGACGGGACGGGCGGAACGTCCGCTGGCGGTTGAGGCGTAGGCTGTTTCTTTGCTTTGCCAGAGGGCAAACGCTTCTTGGGCCTCGCAGAAGACGGAGTACCGTGTCCGATGCTGGCAGGGTCGGACGAATGATCAGTCTGACCGCCGCCCGAAGTCGCGTGCGCCGACGCCTGAGCAGAGGCAGCCATCGCTGCCGAGGCGGCGGCGGACAGCTTGTGAGGCCGGATCGCGAGTCCGCCGTTCTTGGCCTTGGTCGCCGAGACGGGCCCGGTCAAGGGTTGACCGTCAGGTCCATAGCCATCGGGTGCATTCAGACAAGCCTTTGTGTAAGCTGCGCGTTCCCGATATCAAAGCAATACCGACCTGAATCAGGTTCTTTCCTTCGGCTTTCTGCACGAGGGGCTGCAACTTGGAAGTTGTAAAGGTGTAGACCAAGCCGGTCTCGGAAACAACCAGGAGAAGAACTTGGGTGCCGGTCAAGATGGACAATTCGTAAGCCTCTTTGATGAGCATCAACTCGACACACCATGACCGAGCTGACCTTTTTCATGATACCAGCTTTGCGTTTGGAGAAGGTGATGTGCCGTCTCGCCTTGTCGGCAATGTACTCGATGCGGATCTTTCTGCGGCCCGGCTCGCCGTCCTTGTCGACATATTCGAAACCCCCAGGCAGCTGACCGCCTCGAGCCCTCTTGCTTCCTGTGGGCATGTCGGCAGAATCTGTGAACATGAGCAATGGAAACAAAGACGTGTTTGGCGCCTCACCATCGTCATCATCTTCTTCCTCGTCCAGACCCGTCTCTGTCTGGAACATGTCATCGACATTGGCGCCTGCGATTGAAGGAGGCATCGAACCGCCTGTCGATGGTCCAGCGTCCGGTGGCAAACCGAGTTCTGGGTCTAAACCATCAGCACAAGTGTCGCCACTGTGTGGGCGTCTGTTCAATGCGGACTGACCGATTGCATCCTTGCTGTCCTCGGCCGGGTGCACGTTGAAGTCCCGCATGTCGACGCCCACGCCCTCGCCGAAATCGTGCATCATGTCCATGTCGTCGAGATCGCCGACCAGGCCGTTCTCCCGATGTTGTGGGTCGGTACCGTACTCTTCCATTGTGACGCGGTTGTATGGAAGTAAGACGACTCGAGGCGGTTCGTAAGTGCGATGGCGAGCTCTTGGCGGGTCAGCTGAGTGGGCAAGACGACACATCACGACGCCTTCTGGCCGGGAACAGACAACACGACAATGACACGCAGACAAGTCAGGTCACGCTCGACGAGGAACAACGCATTGTTTTCCAGGGTCCTCGGTCTAATCCGGAGACTCGAGGGGACGCGGTTGGTGGGAGTCCGTCAGACGGTCACTCTATTTTAGTGGCCCTCAATGATCAGAGATGAGGGCAGGAGGAACACGGTAGGTTCACGCGTGGAGGTCCGCTCCCAGACTTTGGTCAAAGGCAGGGGGAGGCGTCCGGAGGGACCGAGAGATAGATCCCAATCCGGTCGAGGGTGGAGGGGAGTCGACGCTTCCATCAAGATGATTGGGGGGCTTAGCTCGCCGACTGGCCGGATGACAGGGCAGAACACGCCCCTATCAGCAAGTCGGTACGGCCGCGAGTCCGCGGGGGAGTCGGCACAGTGGACAGGTGCCGAGCGCAAGACCACCTTTTGAGTCCGACGAGGGGAAACACATGTCGACAGGCCCGAGGATGCCCATGATCCTGACCCAAAGAGGGCGGTAAGGAGGGGCACAGATCATGTCTTCTCGCTCTAGACCCGGACACGTGTAGGGTCTAGCGCTCGGGGAACGTCTAGTTCCAGCAGACCAATCCGTGACAGAGCAAAGGAACTCGATGCGGACGGAATGGGCGCGACTTACAAATTTCTCCCACAAGGTCCGCAGGGTCCTCAGTAAAGATACTGCGTCGTCCGATGATAGCGGCCCGAGGTGGAATGTCAAAAGATGAATCGAGGTTGAGTTCGAAGAAGCGGCGAATCGAGCCTTGTCGGTACTGAGAGAGGTAGGAGGGCGGTTTTCCGAACGAGGGAAGAGCTGTTCGAGTCGACCCCAAGAGGAGAATGGGTATATATGCCCCATGAAGCGATGGCGTTCGCGAATACGTGAGGGTCGTTTCCAGATTGGGTGCCGCGATTGACGCATCATCGAGGTGGCCCGAGTCAGAGGGGTGTGAGACACGAATGTAACGTACAATTTGAGCATTCGAGGTGACGAGTCGAGAAGAAGCGGGACACGATCACGGGTTGAATGGACGCGAGACCAGGGCCCAGAGCAGAGCGGAATGTTCGAGGAAGGTCGGGGAGGAAGGTGCCGTGCGGGACCGCCGGCGTCACCAGTGATGTTGTCAGATCGGAGCGCCATCGGTGTGAGGGTATCGAGCAAGTGGAGGGAGAAGCGACCACAAGGCAGAGGAGTGAGAGTAAAGCGAAGAGGAGTAGCGTCAGCGATACATCCTCCACAAGACGTGACATCTCTCTGTCTCTCTCGCGAACACGACAACACGCTGCACGTCCGTCCAGCCACGAACAGCACGGGGAAGGGAGATAAAGGACAGGGGACTGCATCCTTGGGAGATGGCTGCGACAATGCCGAGTGCATGCATGGTGCACTGGCTGACGTGCATACTCGCCATGCAGCTTGGTGGTGTTGGCGGTGGTGATGGTGGGTGGTGTTGGTGTTGGTGACGAGGAGGAGTAACCTGACACATGGCGTTGTTTCCTCTTGTGGTATACTTCCACAATGGGCAACCCCGCCGGGACCTCCCCTTGCCCCTTTGCTCCGCCACCATGACACAGACCAAAAGACCGTCGCCAGGGGGGGAAGGGACACGAAAGAAATCACTCACGTCTATCCTCACGCGATGGCCGATGACGAGGTCGACGATGAATGTCTTTTTGTCTGGTGATGGGAGGGTTGTAGCAGTTGGAGAGAGATGGAGGGAGGGGGTGGCAAGGTTGAAGAGCAGCGATGGCAAGCCGTGTTTACGCCCTTCGGCTCTGAATTGCCGAATGTGGCAAGTCCGAGCTTGAAATGGTCACGCCGCGTCACGTGATATCTACAGAGACGCGTCTGTGCGTCTAAGCAGCGAGCGATACTATGTATTTGTGCTACTACTCGTAGGATGCTATGACCGCGATGCTATAGAAGGCCCAGTGGTCCACACCTTGCCCTCCCGATCACCATCGACCAGCATCTTGCCCAGCCTGTATGCTTAGCGACCCGAATGCAGCTCATCAGATCACGATCTCACAATGGGTACACACAAACGTCCATCGAGTTGCGTTCTCCGCCCATCAAGTAGGTCATGCCTTCTGGGCCACTGCGCATGTTGTGCGCCCACCGCGAAGATCGCAAACCACTCTGCAGACCTACAAAGTCTCCGGGGTGCAGCTCAATCTCCTCGACGCGATCTTGCAGCTCCTCTGTGGTCGCGTCCGGCTTGTCTTTCGCTGACAGCAAATCGCGGGGACGGGCGTCGAGCACTTGCAGGGTTCCGGATCCCGATAAGATGTAGAGCCATTCGGATTCGTGTAAGTGGTAGTGCATGGTCTGCAGTCAGCCCGTGGCGCAGATTTGTAAAGGGGAGGCCTACGGTGGATGGTGTGTTTGGATCTAGGCGGACGAAATGGACACCCATCCCCGACATGCCCGCTGCTCGTCAGCGTTGGGATATTACTGCTGGATCCATCATCATGCGATGGTAACGGAGAAATCGCCACGAGTTCAGAGAGACCGCCAGGATGGAGTTGGACTGACCCATGTCGGATATACAAGCTTGTATTCGTACAGCATCCTTGTTGAGAGGATGTTGCTTCGGCTGTAGACTCGCTTGGATCGTTTCTGCACGGACTACAGGGTGCTTGGGGTTGCCATCATCGCTATCACTCATATTGGACGATCAATCAGGAGAGGCAGTGAATGATCTACAATCCGGACACAGATTCTCATTCGGCGTTACGTCATCGCCGCCGGCACACGACCAGAACCAGTGTCCAACATCGTATTTTATCTCTCATCCATCATCTGACAATTGATGTTCATCAAGAAAGAGCGTGATTGCTCTTCAGCGGCGATCATTTGTGGGAAACTCTATTTCGACATGACGAGGATCAAGGTGTCTCCGCCTGACGAGCCGTACTGATCCCATCTCGTTCACAGACCACCTCGTACTCAGAATGGCTGCTGAGCATACGATAGAAGTCGCATCAAGCAACAGAATTCACAAGATCCCAGAGGATCAAGATGTCGCCTTCGAGCCTCAAGCGCTCCTCAGCCACTCAATAGAAGAACCAGCTTTGTCAAGTGGAAGACTGATCATTCTCCGTCAGACGAATGCGAAAAAGTTTGACCCATGCCTGTGTACACACATCACATTTCATGCATCAAGGGGGCGTAAAGTCCTCACGTCAGCTCGCAGGTGGCTGTCCTCCTGCCCCTCCTGCCGATCCACCTTCTCCGCCTGCAGCCGGCGCACCGCCAGACCCGGCTCCCGCTCCGCCCTGTCCACCCTGACCACCTTGACCACTTGGCCGTCTTAGTGTCCCTCGTCCACGCGCAGCAGTCCCTCTCGGTCGCTTGATCTGTCGTCCGGTGCTTCCCAGTCCCCCCTGTATGCGTTGCAAGATATCCGGAGTCCCCTCGGTGGTGGTCGAACCCGCACCCGTGTTGCCCGAGTCTGCAATCTCCCCATCTTCTGGGAGCGGCCGCTTGCCACCGGTCGGTGATGTGACGCCGGCCGCGACTGCCGGTGCAGAGTCCGCAGCTGAGGCGAGTGTTGCGTTCACAGCCGACAGCACAGCATTTGCCCGGCCCGGTGCACCACCGCGTCCTCGTACTGCTCGACCTCGGACCGAGGCGCCTCGTATCGGGGCCGTCGAACTCGATGCCGCATTCTCTGCCGTGCTGGGCGCAGCGAGGGCCGGAGCGGCAGTCGAACCTGCAGGTGTATCCACCGATGGCTTGAACTCGTTCGCCGCAGCGGAAAGACCTGCTGCAGCAGATGATTGTGCTGCTGGCACAGCGGTCGACGGGCCAGGCGTGCTAGGAGCCGGCGACCCAGGGAGCGCGGCGGACTCGCCACCTTCAAGCTTTTTCAACTTGGCTTCCGCTTCGGTCTTCTGCCGTTCCATGGTCTTCCGAGCGATCTCACCCGTCCGCAATTGTCGCTCCAATGTCTTGACCTTGGCCTGCAGCTCCTCGATTTGAGTCTTCAGAGCGGCCTCGCTCTCCGCCACTTTGCTGGATACTGCCTCATTGACCCGGGTCTCGAAGCTCGACTTCAGCTCGGCCTCCTTCGCCGCGACAGCAGCCTGCACAGTCTCCGGAGAAGCAGTCTCCCCAGCAGTCTGTCCGCTTTGCGCATCCTGCAGTGCCTTTGCGTGTTCTGATTGAAGCTCTGCTTCCCGAGCAGCGACTGCTGCCTTGACTGCTTCCTCCACATTTTGCCCTTCGCCAGTGGAGTCCGCCCCGGAAGCTGGTGGCTTCGCGCGCAAATCGGTCAATTCCTTGTCGAGCTCGGCGATGCGGGCGTTCGCAGCAGCAATCTGATTCTCCAATTCCGTGATGCGGGATTTGAGCGTCATATTGACCCGGTTCACCTTCGTCACGTTCAAGTCGTAGCGTTGATCCGCAGCTTCGATGTCCTTTTGCAAAGATTCGACCTTGGTTTGAAGTTCCTGTTTTTCGCCGTCCGCTGCACCAGTCGTGGCAGGTGTCTCTGTAGTCGTCGTGCTCGCTGAGGCCTTTGCCGCCTCCAGGTCCTTCTCGACCTGGCTGAGTTTTTGTTGAAGTTGGTCCCTTTCGGATTTGACGGCGTTCTGGAATAAGCACAGGTCATCTGTAGGCGCTCAGGTCTCACAAGAGCAGCAGCATCCTGTCCTGCAGCCGGCGGCGGCGCAGCCTTGGCCGCCAATTCTGTCTGCAACCGTTGGACAGTCCCATCCTTCAGCTCGTTGGCCCTCTGCGCATCTCCCAATTTCTTCTCTGCCTCCGCCAGCTTGGCCTTCGTACTTTCTAACTCGGTGTTGAGACTCGCGATCTTCTCCTTGATCTCGGCGATCTCCTTGTCCTTTGAGTCCATCTCCGCCTGCAGGCCTTTACGCTCCTCAGTGAGGGTGTCTGTCCGGCGTTTCCAGTTGATGCCAATCCTGTATCGGTTCTCCGACTCCTGCTTGACCTTCTCATGTTCTGTTTTGAGAGTGCTCAGTTCGGCTTCGGCAGCTTCTTTCTCGGCCCGGACAGCCGTCGTTGCCGCAGCAAGACGAGCATCGAAGTTGGCTATCAGTGCCTCGGCGGCTCGTGTCGCCTCACGGGCTTGCTCAATCTGGGTCCGCAAGCCAGTTCTGATCTCAGCTATCGCTCTGTTACTCCAAGACACCAAGGAGCTCCTCACGCTTCGCGTTGCAAGTCCTCAATACGGCGCTCCAGCGCCACGCGCTCCTCGACTCGGCTTCGTTCATTCTCTGCGCTGACATTGTTGAGACTGTCGATAAGCTGCTGCAGCTTTGTCCTTTCGGACTGCACTGTCCGGAAGTCGGCTTGAAGTCGAGCTTCAGTGCTCTAGATGGATAAGCCGTGTACTCCAGATGTCAATTTAGACACTCACTTGCCACAGGTCCTTTTCTGCGCGAATGTTGGCGGCTTCTGTGCGCAAACGATCAGCTTCGGCCTGTCTGGTCGCAACTTCCTCCAAAGCCTGGTCGTGAGTACCTGTTCAAATGATAGAAAGCAAGACGAACAACTCTTCGCTCAGCTGTAGCCTGCGCGACACTGGCCGAAAGTTGCCGCAGTTGCGAATCAAGGCTGGACAACTCTTGCTTCTGCAGGTTGCTCGCATCCTGCAACATGCGAAGTTGCTCCTCCAGCAAGGTGGCTTTGGCTTGGGCTCGGGTCCTCTCAATCTCGACCACACCGATTTCCTCGGATTTAGTTCTGAGCTGCGATCGGACGTCGGCAATGTCGGACTCGGCTCGAGCTCTGATGACATCAATCTCGGCCTGCAAGGTCGAAATGGTCTCCTCGTGTGGCGCAAGATTGTCTTCCAAAGGACCGCCCGTGCTGGCACCGTTCGAGCCAGACCATTTGAGACCCTCGCCGCGGGCAAGCAGTTTGCTGAAGAAGTCTCGCTCCCGTGTCGCATCCGTAATCTTTTTCTGCGCGTCCAGCAACTGCGAGTGCAGCTTCTTGATCGTTTCGGCAGCCTGGTCAAGCGAAGAGCCGGTGTCAACATCCTCTTGATCAGCGGTTGTCCGTTGTATTTCGCGTTGCTCGAGCTTGGCCATGAGACCTCTGGTGAGTTTGAGGAGTTTTTGATTTTGTTCCTGTAGGGCTCGGATCGAGCGGAACTCGAGCAAGTGATCTGTAACGATGTCGCCGGTCTCCGAGACGACCGCAGACCCGTCCATCGTAATTGAAGCCAATGCGGGATCATCTCTTATCGCAATCTGGCGTGTAAGACTCTGCACTTGCCGTGACAGGTCATCGATAGTCGTGCGTAGGGCCGAGACCTCCTCGGCGTGATAAGCTGCAGAAGCCTGCAGCGACTTGACCTTGCCCTCGTATGTATCTCTAGCTACCATCGTGGTGGCAAGCTCAGCAGCCAGAGCCGTCGAACGCTCGATTGCTCGATCATGCTCCAGCTTCTGATCATCAAGAATCGGTTTCTGATTGTCAGAATCCGCTGTCCCTCATGACAACACGCTTACTCTTTCGGCAATCTCTTGAGTCACCTCGATCAAGACCGCTTCAAGCCTGGACACCTCATCTTCTTTCTCTCGCAGCTTCTGTTCCTGAATGGTGTAGTCTGTAAAGAATTGAGTGTATGATTTGCCGCTTTGTCGGATCTCATTCGCAAGCAGTGCCGTGGGGCTGACATCTGTGCCTTCGCCTCCGGCCAAAGCTAGCCGCTCGACCACGACCTTGAGGTCCGAAGCCCGTTTCTCTGCTTCCCGTCGAAGTCTCTCCTCCTTCTTGCATCTTTCCAACCATTCCCGCTCTTGGTCATCGGTCTGCTGAGAAAGCCTTTCCAGTTCAGATTCTCGGTCGGCGATGACAGCGCGAGCGTCGTCCCCTCTCTTCTCTAACAAGCGATTCTCCTCCATCAAGCGCTGTAACTCCATGGATGTCGAAGCCTTCTTCGATGCTGCTGCAGCAGTCAGATTGGCAATATTGGCATGAGCCTCGGCGAGCCGGCGTGATTGATCGTTATATGTTCGTTGCAAGGCGTTGTAGTTGTTCTCTAGAGAAGTGAGGCGTGCAACAACCGTGGTGTGCTCCAGCTGAAGCTGAGAGCTCTCCGCTTGCTACAAAATCAGCCATAAATGGACGGTGCGTAGATGCTGGCCCACCTTCTCGGCCCGATACTTTCCGAATCGCTCATCTACGTCTGACAGAGCCTTGTTCAGGTTCAAAATCTCAGCCCGAGAACTCTGAAGCGCCTGCACACTTCGTTGCTCATTGAACTAGCGAATTAGATACTGTTCCACGACGAAACCACATGACATACCTTGGCAGACTCGGCTGCCATTTTCAATTCGGACACCTCAACGTCGAGATGGGCGATCTTTTGAGACGCATCGGCCTTCTGAGATCGCAGAGTGTACAAGTCCTCTGCGATTGTCAGCCTAATGTAAACATGCACATGCGCACTTACGTGTATTTCTGCTGAGACGCTGTTGCAATCTTTCGGTTTCTTCCAGCAGCTCGCGCTTCTCCTTCTCGGCCACCTGTCCGATTGTGAGCAACGTTACAACGCATTGCTAATGTATCGTACCTCTATGCGCGTCTGTAAGACGGAGAGCTCTGATGAGGATTTGTGGAATGACGATTGCAAGGCTGACAGTTGCGTTCGAAGCTGGTCAGTTGATCCGGCTACGCTAGTGAGCATAGGTCTGTCGAATGCGCCAGCTTTGCTCACAAGATGCCTGCCTCTCCGTTTCGAGTGCTCTTTTCTCCTTCTTCACACTTTCTAGCTCTGCTTGTAGATCGGAGAGCCTTCTCTGAGTATCTGCAAGAGCCTGCTCCTGCTCTACCTGCCGTCTAATGTCGTCGGTGGATGAGCCGGCAAGTGGAGCTGCCAGCTCGGCAGATGCTGGCACAGCCTCCGCCATCGCGAGGTCAGCTGCCGGAGGCGTCTCCTGAGGCTGCTCGGACGCCATCACAACAGTGCTGACAGTGCTGTGGTCCACTACAGAAGCGTGAGTGTGATGATGTTCAGCAAGCGTGATTGACGACTGACAGAGACAGGACCCATCCCTCGGACATGCACGTGATCCCCCCACTTTAGTGACAGCGTCCTGCGGGGAGGAATTCGTTGCGCAAAACGTCATTATTGTCTTCTCAACGCCCAAAGATGCCATTGCCTGCCGAGGATAGTGTCCCGGAGTCGGCCCCGACGGCGTCCTCGAGCACTGAGGCTCCCCCTTCTCAGGTCTCGACCCAGGAGTTGCTCGACAAGTTCCGTCAATTGGGCGAAGAAGCAGCTGCCGAAGACGAGGAAGATGACGACGAGGTGGAGGATGAGGTAGGAGGTGGCGCCGCCGTCGCCGAGGGGTCTGGTGCCACTGGCGACGGAGAAGGGAAGAAGAAGAAAAAGAAGAAGAAGAAGGGCAAGGCTAGCAAAGCTGTCGCGAAGCTCAAGTCGGTCATTTGCTTGGGATCTCTTACATCAGCTCATCACTCCTAGGGAGATCGCCTCTGGATCGGCCCCTCAGGAACTTATTGATGTCGTGAGGAAGGAGATGGATCCAGCCGATAGCCAGATGGCCACAGATGGTAAGCGAGGCCAATGCGCCGTTTATACCCTTGTGCTAAAGAACAGACGAGATCAAAAAGGCATTGAAGGCCGCGAACCTTCTCAAGATGCTGGACGGGCAGATGGCTCTGGGCAACAAATCTGGGACCAAGGCGCTAGGCGAACATAAGGTCAGAAGCACCTTGGTTCGGAAATCAGCGCTGACTGGAAGTTCTGGAAGACCCAACCGGTACCGCAGATTGGAAGTTCATCAACCGGAGAAGAGGAAGGTCCCATAGATCCTGTCAAGACTGTGGCGGAAGTCAAGCAGGAGCCGGGCGCGCTGCCGAGTGGTTTCGAGTGGTGTCTCATCGACATCAAAGACGAAGTCCAGGTCAGTCCGTCAATGGCTGTGCCGCCCAACGACTCATTGGCAGTGCAAAGAGGTATACGAGCTGTTGTCGGAGAACTATGTCGAGGACGATGACGCTATGTTCCGGTTCAACTACTCCAAGGAGTTCTTATTGTGGTGAGTCGACAGCGTAGCGTCGCATGTGCAAGAAACGGCTGATCAGCTAGGGCCCTGACAGCGCCTGGCTATTTCCCCGACTGGCACATCGGCGTCCGGGTCACCAAGACCGGGAAGCTCATTGCTTTCATCTCTGGTATCCGCATCGAGATCCGCGTTCGATCGAAGTAAGGGCCAGCTGAGCAATTTGAGGCGGAGCTGAGACGTCAGAACGTTCGAGTCTGCCGAAATCAACTTCCTCTGTGTTCACAAGAAGCTGCGATCGAAGCGACTCGCACCCGTATTGATCAAGGAGGTCACTCGGAGGGTTAACCTGCAAGGCATTTGGCAGGCGATCTACACTGCAGGTGTCGTGCTACCCACCCCTATAGGCACTTGTCGCTACTTCCACCGCAACCTCAACCCCGCAAAGCTGGTCGATGTCGGATTCGCAGCTGTACCTCGGGCCTCGACCGTTGCGCGCATGGTCCGTCAATATGCTGTACCGCAATCGCCGAAGATCCCAGGTTTCCGAGAGATGGTGCACGCGGATGTGCCACAAGTTGCTGCTTTGCTGAGGCGTTACCTTGCGCGCTTCGAGATATTCCAGACTTTCGCGAAGGACGATGAGGTGGAGCACTGGTTCCTGTCAGGCCAAGGCAGAGGCGAGGGTGATGGAGCCCGAAGGCCCGAACAGGTAGTTTGGGCATATGTGGTCGAGGTGAGCATGTCTGAGATGGAAGGCGATAGGCTGACCATCAGGACCCGACGACCCATCTCATTACCGACATGATCTCATTCTACTCTCTTCCGTCGACAATCATGAAGCATGCCAAGCACAATATGCTCAACGCAGCATACCTGTTCTACTACGCGAGCGATGTGATCTTCTCGCCGGGTGGCTCAGCGGACGACGCCGATACCCATGCGATCCGCGTGAAAGCCAAATTGGGCGAGCGCTTGAACGCCTTGGTTAACGATATCATGGTCATCGCGCACAAGGTCAGCCTCTGTTCATGGTACATACCCAGAGCCGCTGACTTCAGGCCGGATTCGATGTCTTAAACGCCTTGACTTGTCTCGACAACAACATGTTCTTGACCGAGCAGAAGTTCGGGGCGGGCGATGGCTACCTGAACTGTGAGTTTTATAGACAGGCGATGGGAGGGTGCATTCTCTGACAATGCAGTCTATTTGTACAACTGGCGCTGTGCGCCCATTGATGGCGGCGCGAGGGGCCAGACGTCGAAGCAGAGCTCCGGCATTGGTGTCGTCATGCTGTGATTGAACCACTCTCAAAAGATTTCCCGTCATGATAACGAGGATACCCTGCATCCCACGTTCTTGCATATAGAGCAGGCATACATGTACATGCACCACACGTCAACGTCTTGTCGCATCTCACCGCGACTCAAGCTGGTAAGAGCAGCACAAATACGACGAGAACAGCGACGAGCTCGTAAGCCAGCCAGTGGCCATGTTGTCGAAGAGCTTCGGTTTGTAGGGCCTACCTGTCAGCAGTGGCGATCAGCGAGACAGCACAAGGGCGTACGGGCGGTAGATGTGGGGCAAATGGGAGATCACGGAAAACTTTGTCGACGAATGGTGTTATTGGTGGTGTCTCTGAACCTGTGCGCAAAGCGCCTACGGGAAGGCTGGGGAGTGGGGCTTGCCGTTTGACTCTCTTTGAGTCGTGATGCATTTGAGGAGGTGGGTCGATGTGACTTTCTCCCAAAAGCTCTGGCTCGTTATCGGGTCCGTCCACGGATCCGCTGGCGTCCGTGCGCGCTGGTGAGGGTGGAAGAGATGCCCGTGTCGAGTCTGTTGCGGATTGTTCTTTCGCCTCCGATGCAGATGCAGATGAGACTGGATCTTGATCAGACGTTGCGGATGGTGGGACGGGTGATGAAGGCGAACTCGGCGTGCTTGGAAAGTGGTCTACATTGGGTATTGACGAAGGAGACAAGTTGTCTAGCGAGAACATCGCCTCGGAGACGCTGGCCGAGCTGGCGGTCAAAGGGGTAGGCTCGAGGAGATCTTCTTCATTTTCCTCCGTCTCTTGCTTGGGTGTCTGGGCGTCCATACAAACCAACCCAGGCTCCTCCGGCCTTTGACATTCAGAGCTGAGTGAGGTGTTCATCGGAGAACTTGAAGCTGCCTCATCTCCAACGGGTTGCCGAGGAGCTGAGCCAAGCGGAGCGGGTGAAGGGCGCATCTCCTCCCCGTGGAAACCTGGAGATGGGAGAGGTGAGGTGTAGTGGGCGAGGTGGGGTTGTTGGTTTGGGATACCCCGCGAAATGTTGCGCTCTTCGACGAATGAGGCGGGCGGCTCATCATTCCTATACATAACACGCTCTGCATCCTCCATGCCGACGTCGGGCGAGCTTGGAGCGTATATCGAGCCGTCTGCTGCTGCCGACAGCGAGTGATAATCCTCGATGACTTCATCCGGCATGAACGGAGATTGCGGTCTTTCATTAGCTTGCTCGTCGCGCGGTTCGGGGGACGAGGACGAGCTGCCCATGTCAAGCTCGAATTGGTCATCTGATTCAGCGCCCGAATCCGAAAGATCCAGGTCGACAACAAGTCCAGTAGGCCGCAGAGCGTCCATCTGCACGAACTTTTCAGGAGTTGGTGTCTGGATTTGGGATGACGGCTCCAAATCAGCCGTTCGAGCGGGCTCAGCTGGTGCGGCCATCGATCCCGACTGCCACTCTTCTGGAAATGGCGGGGTGAATGGTGGTGAAAGACCGCCTAATTGAGAGCCTTGGGAGACCAGGTTGTCCTCGCGCTTAGAGGAGTGCACATCAGGTGTCCCAGTCCCCAGAGGCGCGGGATTATCGGCAGGCGAAAGCAGGTCGACCATGTCGAACTCGAAAGCGTCAATAGGCGAGAAGTTCGAGTTGTTCGTCGCGACATTCTCAGCTTTGTTAGAATTGGCACCCAGCACTGGCTCTGTAACCTCAGTTGTGCTAGTAGCATCAACCAAGTCTTGCTCCTTGATGATTTGGGAAGTAATGTGAATCGGATAAGAGGTATCCTCGAGGTGCATCGTATCCGTTTTCTCGGGTGGATTGGGCGATCTCTTGTCCTCAACTGATGCAGGGGAGTCAAGTTGGTCATATCGGCTATCCGTCTGTAAAGATCTTGCTTGCTCAGACTCCAAAATAGCGCCCTGGTCTGCGTTCCCTTGTTCCTGTTCTTGTAGGATGATGTCTTCCACTACACCGCGAACGGCAGTCTGCTCGATCATGACATTCTCGACATGTGTTGCAGCGTCCCGTCGGGCCCACTCATCAGCGGCAGTTGCGGCCATTGACTCCAGTCTGGTCAGATCTCGTTTCGCGTCTACCTCGAGCTTGGGAGTGACCTTGAGAGCTGCAGCCTTGAGCCGATCATCCAAAGCACTCTTTGTTTGGATAGGCGTATTTGAAGGTTGGGGCGCGGGGGGCGGCGGGAGCTTGGCAAGCTTTGACAAGGACGACGGGTGCGCATTCGCAGCCAGCTCCTCGAACACAAGCCAGAACTCATTGCCGCCGCTGCGATGCAGCTCCCTGACGACGACCTTGCGCGGCTGGTCGAAGAGTGAATCAGCGAGAGGCTCGATGATCCCTTTCAGCCTTGCCGGATCTAAAGCACCAGGCTGGAGAGAGAGGTTCGTCTCGACCTGCGAAACTGACAACGCCTGAGACACGAGTCAGCATGTAGATGGCTGCGAGGCTGAAGAAGACTTACGGGTGCCCCAAACAGCAAAGACGCTCGGGAATTGTTGTCGATCATGCACAAGAGCTCCGCGAGGATCTCCCCATCCGTCGCCATCGTGCTCAGGCCGATCCATGCAGTCGGTTCTGTCACAAAATCATCCTGTGAGTGGGTCTTGCTGCAGATACTGCCTGCTCGTGACATCCTTTCATAGTCTGCATACAAAGGACGATCGACGCTGAAACAAGCGGTTTCCGAGGCAAGCTTGACCATACGGCGATGCCGAGCAGTACACCATGGCAAGGCTTGCACTATCGTCATCTCGCGGACGCAGATCGACGCTTCTTCTTCGCGACCGCCTTGACCAACGCTTTGACTTTAGGTGGTACGTTCTGCTCAGGCGTAATGTCCATAATTGTCCCCAAAGACGGCATGACCCCTTGCTATCAGCGACGTCGGGCAACCGTAGCCACTCACCCTTCTCATGCACAAAGTATTCGACAACGTCCATTGCGCCTTTACGCATGGCCATCTCGACGAATCTCGGGTCGATCACACTGCTTGACAAGCGCCTCCTCTTCTTCCCTTTGTCATGTGAACCCGGCGAGTCGTCGGACAGGCTATCCCGATCAAGCAGCAAGCGGACAATGCTCAGATCTCTCGTTGAGATGGCGATCTCAAGAGCGAAGGAGTTTTTGATACTCGGATCGGCGCCTTTCTTCAGTAGGAAGCGGATGAGGGGCATATGACGGGCGAGGATGGCGCGACATAAGAGATAGCCTTTATGCGAATTGGGAGACGGATTATAGGTTTCGAATAGATGTATTAGGAGGGGATGCAGCGACGAGTTTTCGACGAGAGTGGAGCTGAGAGGAAGACTGGGAGGCCGGAAGAGTCGCCTTGGGACCTCGCAGCATGTCAACGGGCCCCTTCGTGGCGACGGCGGCTGGGCCTCGCCGGACTCTTCATTAGAGAAGGATCGCCCGGGAGACCGGCTTTGAGCCCTCCGTCGACGTGAGGTGCTTGGCTGATCGGAGTCCTCATAGAGCGGCTCGAGAATCCTCTTTCTCCATATGGACGACTCTGCTTCGTCCTGTGTGACACCTCGCCGTCTATCCCATAGTCTCCGGATCTCCCTGGCCACGTCCACCGAGCATATCGGGTGTCGTACGCTCCTCACGAGGACATCACTGGCACCGTAATCGGCATATAGCTCGAGAAGGTAATTGGCGACGAAAGTCGGACCTGAGTGACGAAGGAGCGAGTGGACAAGCCGGCTGGTTTGCGGGAAGAACGGGTTGAGCGCGAGCAGATGTATCTCTTGGAGGACCTGGCGCGATGAGTCTTTCACAGGTCACGGGCCAAAAGACCTACGTCTTCGGGGAGATCTAGCAGTCCGACAGTCATGCTGAACGCTCTCAGTGATCCCGAGGTGTCTTGACGCTGACAGCAGCTGCTGAGAGCAGTCTTACTGTTGAAATATGGTGGTCGGCTAACAAAATATCAATCCTGGTGAACCACCCCTTGCCACCCACGGCTCAGCGGAGCGGGATCAAATATTCCCATGCCAAAGTCATAGCCAGACGGACAGTGTAACGAAGCTTTCTGGGTGTCTCCTCCTAGAACCGTACTCTTCCAGCAAAGCACCATGTTGCGGCACCCAACAGCCGCCGTACGGTCGTGTAAGGTGGCAAGAGTCCACCCTGCCTCTTCCTCCAGCAGGCCCCGATCAGTCAGATTGGCGACGATCCTACCGACAGCACCGACATCCCGGCCTTTCTTCTCAATCTTCAAGCGCAGCCCGAAAGCATCGAGCAGCACGCCATTCTCTAGCCCTCAACAAACCGCGAGAGTCCTCGAGCCAGACGATCTCTTCCATCCCTTTTCGAAATCGCCGTTCCCAGCGCTCAGAGAGAAAGCCGACCGCGTCAAGGCCGCTTCGTTGTGCCCTGTATCGTACGAGCGATATGGCGAGCGCATACATCCAGCCTTTGATTGTCCCGATTGTGGTTGGCCGACTCATGCGAGTGAACAGCGGTGGCAGGAGGGTAGGGCGGAGCACGGGCAGTACTGTGGAAGATTGCGAGAAGTCAACGAGGACGAGCATGATATTCGTAGTGGACGGCCGATGAAGGAATTTGAGAATATGCCTGGTAAGCTGTGGGCGCCACTCTGTGACAACGCTCAAAGTCAGATTGGCAGCCATACGAGGCTGCTGTCAACTTCACGTCGTGGGATACGTTCTTCTTCACTCGCAACTTCCCTTCGATGAACTCGGATCGGGCGATCCGGCACGTATCGAAAGTCCTCACCTACCCCATCACAATCGCGTCTGTGCTCCATCAGAACGGTCCATTCACCCCTGGCAACTCGAGGATCACACGAGAGGGGCAAAGATCAATGGCGGCCATCCACTCGATCTTGCACCTGCCCAGAGGATCCACAGGCGAGTCGGCGCCGGCTGCCACAAACCGGCCTCAACCCCCGTTCCGTATCTTCCTCTTGGGCGCTCGCGCAGAATCGACCTTGCCTCCTGATCTATGGTCGCAGCTCACCTACGTCTTCCCTCGGACGAACATCCAGATCTTCTTCATTGGCCCCGAAGTTGGCTTGCCATTGCTGGACAAGGAATCGCCCAGACGGAAGATGGGCTACGAATTTATCGAAGACGGCGGATGGGGCGTTCCGTCGTATACGATTGCCGTGTCGGGTCAGCTCACCTTGACTTCGCTCAAGGCCAACTACGAAGACTTGCATGCGCAACTGGGACCGTTCGACCCCTACACCGATGTCTTCTTTGCGTTCTCACCGGGATTGGGCTTCCCACACCAAGCTGGACCTGCGGCCGCCACCCCTGCAGTGGAGGAAAGTAGCGAGAGCAGTACCACAGCTGTGGAGGAAGAGCCAGCATCCGAATCCGCGAGCGAAGAGAGCGCTGCCCCCGTCGAGTCGGGTCTGCCACCACAACCGCTAGTCCAGGCGCAAACAACGTGGAAACGCCCGTTACAGCAGATCCTCACGACAAAGTGCGCCCTGTTCTTTACGGCTTTCTCGCCCCTCGACTTGCAGAGAGACGTATCGGCTCTGCTCGGTACACAACCGCCGTCCGCCCTTCCTGCCTCATCCGGCGGGCCTAGAGAGTTCCCGGAGTATGTCAACCTCCCTACTCGACCTATCGACCGGATCGAGGGCGTGACACATGAGTTCGAGGTGGTTTTGACGCCTGGTATGAACCCGTTCGGCAGTGCCAAGTGGGAGATTGCCGAGTGGGACGTGCGCGTGGGCGTGAAGACAAACTGGGGTGTGTGGGGTATCAGAGGCAGGAGGTACGAAGTGGTCGAGGGAGAGGAATGAGTGCGAGGTTGGTCGTGCGTAGTGCACAGTGTGTCACCCCTCAGCTTGACGATGGTCAGCGGCAGTATCGTCAGTCGATCGGACATGCATATATGTCCAGTCCTCATGGGTGTGCACAAGACAGGCATGACAGAATGTGATCGGCTACGTCAAATCTAACACCTCTTTTCTTTGCCCCCAGTCACCAGGCCATTGAGCAAGCGCAGAAAATCCTCTTCAACTTGCTTCACGCCCGCCCTATCCACCGCACTCCCTTCCCTCCAGCTCGTCATCACCCTCAGTCCCTCCCTGTGCCCCACGACGCTCACACAGAAAACAGGTCCAAACACACTCGCATCGACACCCCAGACCATATCGTTCGCACCCTCCGGCAAGGCGTACATGCCAAGATTAGACACGTTGACAGTGGAGCGAAAAGGCCGTGGGCCTGTTGCTTGTGCCAAGAAGTATTCTTCCCATCGCGTCGGCGCACCTCCTTTCCCGTCGACTTCGACAGCACCTGAAGGGCCGTCAGGGAGGTAATTGAGCATGTGCATCTGCCACCTCGCCTTCTGTATCTCTGTCGGATGAACGAGTACAGCAGCCATTTCCGAAGCCCGGTGCCAGAAGTCGTCTGTGGGTTTGAAACACATGTGGACTTCGTATGAGCTGGTATAGTTGCCAGTACATCTTGGGTGTCCCATTTGTTCGGACTGCCGTTCTGATCGCGGAGTATTACCTCTTATCGTCGGTTCGTCGTCTTCTGTAACGATGCCCTGTTCATGGCGCCGCGCGTACGCCCATATAGCGGCGGCGTATGCTACTTTGAGCACGGGGTGGAGCGTCTGTACACCCTCTTCTCGCGCTGTGATCTTCAATCGGGCGACCGTTTCGGGCGGGATGGACGAGACCGAGACCCCAAAGTCGACGTCTACTGGGGGAGCAGCGACGGGTCCAGTAGGCCACGGGCGGACGACGGGGAAGCGACCTTGTATCCACTTTGGTAACAGAGGTCGCAGGACTTCTCGGAGGTTGAGAGCGCCCAGGTACGCCCAGGAAGGCTTGGTGTTGATGGTATCTGCGACAGTCGGGAGCTTAAGGTCTTCGATGGGGAGATTGTGAATTTCCGACTCTGGCTTGAGGAGGTGAGTGAGCAGTTGGAGGGCTCCTCGGCCATCGACCAGCTCGTGGTGCGCCGACAAGGCGAGGTAGGCCGGCCCCTCGTCCTGCTGAGAAGTCGTAGTCAGTCGAGATACTTGCCAAATGGGCCGAGTGATGGGGTCTTGCGAGTTCATCCTCCTGATCTCGGCCTCCAGCAGTTCTCCCATGCCCTGCCCCGAAAGGTAGGTCGCATCTCGCAAGACGTCTTCGGACGGCCACGAGTCTCGCACCGCCCAGTAAGGCCTTGGTGTCTTTGCGTCTCGCACACAGGCATGTAGTAGCGGGAAGTGAACCTGTAGAGTCGCTATGCGTTCGAGCAGGTATGCGGCGCGGGGCAAGGCTGACGGGCTGGGATAGCGCAGGAGGAACACGATAGAGGGGGGATGGCCGACATTTCTACGGCAGACGAAGAAGCGGTCGTGCGGCGTCACTGAACTCAACGTTTGCAGGGCTCGAGGTGGATAGGACACGCACGAGGTCTAGTGTCGGCGGGGTACGACGATGAGCTCCAGAACATGCCCATCTTGATCTCCCACAGGGCATGATGCGCTCATCACGGACGGTCGTTGGGCCGGCAATGCTATTGATCTCGTCATCGCCGTCTCCACCAGTCGTGCCTCGAATGAACCCCGCGTGCGTGCGTCGAGCGGCACAGGCTGTTACCATCGACGCAAATGAGAGGAAAGATAGATGTCATCTGCCGATCGAGGATCGTCACAGGTCCGAGATCTTCATCGGGGCATTCTCAACACGCATGCTTGGTCTGTGGATCCGTGGCTGTACGAACCATGCCGTCAAAGATTCCAGCGATCCACCTGCCAGCTGTCGGCTGGCTGTGGCGGGTGACGATGAGCCGGTAAGAGCGACCAGAGCCAAGCTGTTAAACCCTCAGGCACAGAAAGGGGTTCTTTTACCCCGCTGACCACCCCCGCCCACGTCGAGCTGCTCATGCTTGACCCCCAAACTCTGTTGCTCAGCTCCTCCAAGCCGGGGTAGTCGAGCGGAAGCGACGAGCATCGCATTCTTGCTCTACTCTTCATCCATCTTGATCTTTGTCCGATTGTACAGGTTGTTGTTTGTGGTGTGTCAAAGGGAGGATTGTGCGTCGCGCTCGGACGTCGGCCAACCCCTCTACAGAAAAAGACGACCTTCCCTAGACCCATCATCCATTGATCTCCGTCTTCCGTACTTCGTCATCAATCATCCGCATCGCACTCAACACATCTCCTCCCTCGACACATCGACACAGACGCCTGCTCGCTCGGCACGTGCTCGCGGTACACCTTCACAGCCACGAGAACCCGACCCGCCAGGCATCCATCCCTTCAGTTCGGACAGGGGAAAGAGGACAAGACACTATCCGTCTGGAGGGCGCGGAAGCCAGAAGTCATTATCATCAATATCCCTTTCACTCCGCCAGAGCGATATACCCGCCCCAAGCTCAATTATACAATCCACTCCCTCTAGATCGCCGCGGGCGTCGTTCATCACGCCCGGTAATCCCCCCATCGCGCCGCCGCCATGGCGGCCTCCATGCCCCGGACGAGGCAGAACCATGCCTTCCTCTCCAACACGTCCAACACGCGCTCGGCGCAGCTCTCCACGGCCTACCAGGACCTCGCCAAGGAGCTCTCGAGCGAGCGCATGAAGGTCGTCGGGGGGTACACGCTCGGCAGGGTCATTGGCGAGGGCACCTTTGGTTCCGTACATCTGGCCACACATCGTCTGACGGGCACTCGCTGTGCCATCAAGAAGGTACCCAAGGCGGCCACGGCGCAGTTGACCCGAGAGATACACCATCATCGTCAGCTGCATCACCCGAACATTGTCCATCTGCACGAGATCATCGCTACCGAGAATCACATATGGCTCGTCACGGAACTTTGCTCTGGCGGCGAGCTCTTCGACTATCTGGTGGAGAAGGGACGGATGCTGGAAGGAGAAGCTCGGAGACTGTTCGGCGAGCTATGTGTGGCTGTAGGCTGGATGCACCGCAAAGGTGTGGTGCATCGGGATCTCAAGCTGGAGAACGTACTGCTGGACGGCGAGTTGAGGGTCAAGCTGGGGGACCTGGGCTTTGCGAGGGAATGGCAGAAGGGCAGGCTGTGAGCATCTTCCCGAGCCGAATTGTGTGCATGAGAGCTGACTGGCAGAATGGACACATTCTGCGGTACAACAGGCAAGTCGAGCTGTAAGCCTGGATCATCTAGCTAACGCATAGGCTATGCCAGTCCTGAGATGCTATCCGGGCGCAAATACCTTGGAGAGGAGACCGACATCTGGTCCTTGGGCATCATTCTTTACACCCTGCTCTGCGGAGGGCTCCCTTTCGACCACGACGACGAGAGGGAGATGAAAGACCTTATCCTGAAGGGAGAATACGAAGAGCCGGAATGGCTCAGCAACGGCAAGTGTCTCCCTTCTCCTCGGTACATCGCTGACTGTGCAGAAGCCAAGTCGCTCATCCACGGCATGCTCAAATTAGAACCAGCCCAGAGACTGTCCATCGAAGGCATCCTTTCACACCCATGGTTCAAGATGACTCTGGTCGATCACCTGCCTCATCACGATCACTCTGTCCCCGCCTCTCCCGCCTCCTCGCCCAATTCTCAACTCCCAGCACCTTCATCTGGCTACTTTGCCGAGCCCTTCAAGCCTGGCGGTCCATCGCGCTACCTATCCCCTCCAGTCGCATCCCCACTCTCTGGCGAACCCGTCAACGCTGGTCCCAACCCTCCACAATCCGAGTCTGAGCCTTCGGAGACCTCGTTTGACTTTGCGGACAGCGAGCACGGACGAGCCGACACTGGCGTCACCACTCCTACCACTGCAGAGAGCGAGGATCATGAGCATGCTCATCGGCCGCCATTGCCTCGAACCCATAGTGGAGAGGAGAGTTACACCGAGAAGGCACTTGAGCTTTTACATTCGAATACGTCACAGACTACCATCAAAAGGGCTGGCAGCGAGTCGCCTGGAGGTGCAAGTGGGACCGTCAAGTCGAGAGTGGCGATCAAATCGGCACTCGCTGCTCTTGAGGGACCTCAGGAGGTGGACGAAGATGCGATGGGTGATGAAGAAGGAACGCCTCAGCCTCTGGAGAAACACGCTTCATTCGATGAGAACTCGCTACATCTCCCCCTCATCGCACAGCATTCTCGCACACCTTCGCGCACCAAGAGACGCTCCGTGTCGTCCACCTTATCCCTCGAAAGGAGGCATTCGCACCACAGCTCCTCGGGACAGTGGCAGACGTATGCACCAGAGGACTACGTCGCACAACTCAATGCGACACCGCCGTCCTACTTCACTTCTTCTTCCGAGAAAGAACTGTTGAATCGCCTTAGTGATCTCGGCGTCGACATCGGTCAACTCAAACACTCCGTCGAGCGGGATGCATGCGACAGTTCCGCGGCGACATGGTGGATGCTGCGGCACAAGCAGGAAGAGAGAGGAGAGACTGACGAGGTCGTCGATGCTCGAAATGCTTCGGCGGCAAGGCGAAGAGAACGAGCAGCCGCGTATGCTAGGGACGAACGGCGTCGAGCTAGAGAAGGGAAGAGCCGTGACAACTCACCGCCTGAGCCTCCGGAGAAGGACAAGGATAAAATCGTGACCATTCCCCAGGAGACCGGGTCGCAAGATCGCTCAGGTGTGCCCAGCGTGATATCGATGTCGCCTGGCGGGGCTGCCTCTCCACTTGACCTTGGCATTCCCGTTGGCACAGGGGAGCAGCACAAATCCTTCCCCATAGTTGGCCCACCAGACCCTGCGACCTCAACGAACAGCCCGCCATTAGTGCAGACGCAGACAACGCCAGATATGGACAAGCCCCTGCCTGCTTCAGCGGGATTGATCCCTGCCATACGACATCCGGACGCATTCGAACCTCTGAAAGCACCCGTTACGCCACCGCGAGATCGAGCATTTACCCGGGACCCCTCGAGGACTGATCTGCTGTCCTCGCCCGATGCGTCTCCTTCGAGCAAAGATCGACCTTCCAAATCGAGATCTCCCTCCATGTCCATGTTGCAGCGGGCAACTTCGGTCCTTGTGGGAGGACGCAAGACCGATGACAAGGAGAAAGCGCCTGCCGTGCCGAGCATTGAGAACAGTCCACCTACACCTGCTCATGTGCAACCACAACAGGACAAACGAGCAACATCCCCATCGAAGTTGACAAAACCGCCTCCAAAGCCAAAAGCAGCTCAACCGATCGCTCAGATGACCAAGAGCGATTCTGGGAATACCTTGAACACTCTATTATCGGCCTCCATGGCTTCACCGTCCAATTCGACCATCGGGTCGCGATCACCGGTTCCATCTGTGACCGAAGCAGGCCCGTCTAGATCGCGGTCACCGGTTGCACCTGTCGGATCTCATACCGCGCAACCTGCCTCTCGCCCGCCGGTTGTTGCGCCCGGTATGGGCGGCATCGTAGATCTCAGCCGCCCGGAGAGCCCAAAGTCTTCTCCTGCAGGTGCCTCGCGCGCCTCTGCCGGTCCCTCAAGCATCCCCGCAAGTAAGGTCAAAGCCTCCAAGCGAGATTCGCTCTGGAGCACCTTCCGATACATGTTTGCCGAAGACAAGCGACGCCGCAAGTCCGCCGATGAGGATGGCCTCCCTGGTATCAAAGTCGGTCCCGCCCTCGTCCTTGCGCGAGGTCCCGCAGCACGTACACCTCACGCGGGTAGGGTCGCAGTCCCCGTGTCTTCCTCTTCCCGCCGCGCGTCACTTGATGGCAGACCGCCAATGTATTCGCGCCGGTCGTCGTCTGTCAACTCGCGTCGCTCGTCCATCACATCTGCGCACCTGCCTGAAGGTCTCAACGTACAGCATGATCACTTGCCGAGCCTGGCTCGGCGTACGTCGGGCCGGTCTCACGGCTCTCAGACACCCACCTCCGACCGCGAGACGTCAAGACCGTCGTCCTTGTATGATATACCGAATCGACGGCATTCTTCCCAGTCTATGCGGTCCCCAAGCGTGACGTCGGAGGTCTCCGGTCGACTGCGGTACAACACCGGCCCAGGCAGCCCACTACACAACTACCAACGCCGGCCTACATCGGGATCGGCGAGTAGGCGGATCAAGCATATCAAGGCTATCCCGGAAGGTCAGATGCTCCGTAGTGGCTCTGTGGCCAGTGTTGCGAGCTCGATACGCTCGGCCACGTCTTCGCGCGCTTCCAGTCGCGAAAGACACCGAGATCGGGATTCGCACGATAGCGACTATGATACTGGTGGGGAGGCGGCCTCGTTGCGCTCACTCCGCAAGCGCCATTCGGTCGACTCTGGTCATCATTCACTTTACGGTACCGGGAGGCATAGTCTCGCTCAACAGATTCACCGTGCCCGCTCGCCGCTGTCCGCCTCTCAGGCGGCCCAGGCGGAAAGGGGCAGGGGTAAGAAGAAAGTGCTTCGGGATGTTTTCCAGCGCAAAGACGGCGACGATGAGGAGTGGGAGGACGAGGAAGAGGAAGATGCTTTCGCTGGCGGTCTTGGCCAGGGCCGTCATAAGAGCACATCCAACGCGGCGAATTACGGTAAAGCCGTGCAGTCGGCGTGGGTGGGAGGCATGCGGGCTGCCTTGCATCCGAATGCGCAGGCGAGTGCACCGGCAGGCAAGGCCGGGCGTTCCGGCAAGAAACAGCGACATGGAGCGGATGAGTGGGGAGCCAAAGACCACGGCTCAGAGAACAGCGGCATGTCTGGTGGGAGTGGCAGTGGCAGTGGCCGACGGAGGGGATTGCCGAGCTTGCAGCCGAATGCTGCCAGCATCATCGAGGAGGAAGAGGAGGAAGAATAGACAGACTTTCAGCACGCTTGGTGCTTTATCGGGCGTTCTTGGTCTTGTGATGTTTGTCAGTTTGTTTCTGCTGCCTTTGTCATGGCACGACGGACAATCGTACGCCCATACATACCGTATAACTACGTGCAGACGAGTATAAACGATGAACATAAATTTTGTCGCTTGTCGCTTCTTGCTTTACAGGTGCCACATAGCCACTACTAGAGTAGTCTCAGATCACGTGTTGACAGAGTGGAGGTGTTTCAACCGTCTTCTGAGATTTTGATTTTCGGCGCTGGACACTTCACTTTACTGCAATCACCTCTTTATACCATGGCCTCGTCCTCCACGGGCGCCTCTGCGGCCTTCGCGACGGCGCTATCGAATGTGCGACGACTACAGGGATCCAGCCAGGCGCATCAAGCCAAGCCTGCGCAGCTCCTAGCCGCCATCGAATCCACCATCTCCTCTACGCTCAACTCGCCGCCGCCCCATTCGCCCACGGCATACTTTGCCTCGCTCCTCTCATGCCTCGAAAAAGCCGTATCTGATGACCTTCCGCCTACTTCGTCCAAGCGGAACGGCCGGGCAGCAGAAGAAGAATTGGCCGAAGTGGAGAATATGGGCCAGGGAGCGCTCATCCCTGCCATCCTATACTTGCTGGCTATCGTCGTACCGGACTCCCCTTCCTCCGTGCTCAGCTCAAAGATATCTCCGCTGTTGGAATGTCTCTTGCCTCTGTACACCACTGCGCACGATCACCCGCCCGCCCTGCGGTCCTTGGTCCAGATCACCACGGCTGTCCTGAGCGCTGCTCCTGCTGCCCTTCTGGACTCTTCACCTCTGTTGAAGAAGGCGTGGTCGCAGTTGCTCGTACTGAACCTTGATCCACGGCCGAAAGTCAGGCATTTGGCACAGGAGGGCGTGCGCAAGGTCCTCACTACGCCTGTACCGCCGCGCTTGACGCCTGGCGCGCATCCGTATTTGCCCAAGACGCGCGAGTGGGTGATGAGAACTTTGCAGGAAGAGGCGGCGAGTGGCGGCGGCAAGAAGAAGGCAAGATTCGAGGAGGATGAGGAGGGCAAGAGGGCTATATGGATGGTGCAGGGCTTGAGGGGATGGGTGGCCGTATGGGGCGAGCAGGTGCGTGACAGAACGAGATGCTGGACAAGCTGACGATACAGCAACTGTCTGGCCTCTGCGAGCTCCTCCTTTCCCTCCCTCCGATCTCTCACCTCACCCCTCAAATTTACTCTCTTCTAGCACTACTACTCTCGACTCCGCCGACGGAGTCGTCGTCGGCCAAGCCGGCCGTGCTTGCCAACCTGCCTACAGTGCTCGACTCGCTCGTCTCGTCCCCACCGTCCCTTACCTCCAACGCTTCCGACATACCCACGTACCTCTCGGCAATCTCTTCGACCTTGGTCAAGCTCTCCCTACAAGACCCGACGACTCTTCAGGCGATGCTCCCCAAGGTCTTCAAGCTTGTCTTCAACGATTTTCTCCTCGCATCGTCCTCGGGATATGCTGTCTTGGAGGCAGCGGCAAACACAATAGGCTCGGAGGGTATCGTTCGGTATTGCATCTCCGACGACATGATCGTTCAGTCCATCAACTTCCTTCGGCAAGGCGCCCAGCAAGCGGACGGGAGGAAGAAACAGCGCCCGCCGTTCCTCACGCGCCTCACATCAGCCGTAGCAGAAGCGATGGAGTCGCACCCTCTCCGCCTCCCACATCTTTTGCCAATACTCACAGCCCTCGTCTCGCGCCTTCGACTACGCCTGACGTCGGGTCGCACGGCCGAGGTTGATCCTACTGGCAGGGGACCCACGGCGGCGGAAGAACTTATCATGAACCTTGTCACGGATGTGGCGGACCTCAGGAGTCAGAAGGGCTTCGAGCACAAAGAAGAGCTTGACGAGCTTCTGGGCATGTCGATCGAGGTCATTGGCGTAGAAGGTGTTCTCAATCTGCTGCCGTTGAATATCGAACCTGATGCGTGAGCGTTTTCTCCCAGAGACGTTACTCAACGAAGCTTACAAACAGGAATGGCGAGACTCCTCAGCCGGGTCGTGCACACCTTCTACCCCTCATCCGAACGCGCACAACCAACGACTCTCTGGTCTTTTTCGCCAGCTATTTCCGTCCATTGTCTGAGCGGGTGTTCGGGCGGAAAGTCGCAGCGGAAGATGGGAACCGAGCGGCCGAAGCGAAGATCTGGGAAGTCGTCGTTGGGCAGATTTGGGACTGCTTCCCTGGGTTCTGCGAGATGCCACGGGATCTCAAGCAGGTAAGCACACACCCAGCCATGATCGGGACCTCCGTTCTGATCATCTCTTCAGGGCTTGACGACCGAGTTTCTTACTCTGATCACCAACCTCCTCTACACCCAGCCACAGCTCCTCCCTTCGCTCTTGCGAGGTCTCTCGCAACTGGTCAGCTCGACTCAGCGGCTCGCCTCTTCGGCCGCACCGCCTGAAGAGCTTCGCAAGCAATTTGGCGTGGACCAAGAGCAGGCCAAGGCGGACTTGGCCCAGCTCAAGACGCTTGCAAAGGATATGGTCTCGGTCCTCCTTAATGTCTTCAGCAAATTGCCAAGGGAGTCTCGGGGGATGGTTGGAGAGGTCATCGGCGCTTGGACGGGTATCATGACAGAAAAGGTGAGCCGAGCTCTTTCACTATGTTTGCCGTGGTTGACCTCTCTAGGACATCATGGCTACGTATACGACAGTTACCACCCATTTGTCAAACAATCTTGCCTCGGATGCGCCGGCCGCTCCTGGCGCCTCTCCCATCACTCACACTATGCTCGATCTCCTCATCATCTTCGTCCCATACCTTCCTGCATCTCAATCGGCGGCTCTCTTCAAAGCTACGGCGACGCCGACCATGCTTGAGCATCCTGATCCGACGGTGCAGAAAAAGAGCTATCGCCTGCTCAAACGCCTGATCGAAGCGGGCAACATTGGACAGGGCAACTTGGGCCAGCTTGTCGAGCAACTCAACAATGTCGTGGGCAGCGTGGGCGCCGGGGCGCAGAGAGTCAGCTACTTCATAGCGGTCATAGGGGAGAGCTGATGTTCAGGATCGCCTTCAGCTTCTTTCTACTCTTGTCGAGGCGCTGCCTAAAGACAGCCTGCACCTCATTCCTGAGCTGCTCTCGGAAGCTGTTCTGGGTACTAAAGAGGTGAACGAAAAAGCACGGGATGCCGGCTTTGACCTGCTCGTCATCATGGGGCACAAGATGGCCCAGGGTGGCTCTGTTAAGCGATCTGCGGTTGAGGACGACGAGCAGATGGTCAGCGAAGGTGAGAATCCATCCTTCCAGTCGGAATGGAGCTGATTTGTGGCAGAGACTGTGGCTGCCAGTGCCGAGGAATACATCACCATGGTGGGCGCGGGCTTGACTGGCACAACTCCACACATGATCAGTGCGAGCATCAACGCGCTCTCCCGTCTGCTTTTCGAGTTCAAAGGTGTGTGTGTGTGCCGTGTTTAGCGCCTGAAGTACGTCGCAATCGGGATTGACATTCAGACGACATATCCGAACAAATGATCTCCGAGCTGGTCGCTACTGTGGTGGTCTTCCTCGAATCGAAGAACCGCGAGATCGTCAAGTCGGCTCTTGGCTTTGTCAAAGTCGCCGTTGTGGCTCTTCCGGCATCGACCGTCTCACCACACCTGAGCTTGCTCGTACCTGGCTTGCTTGGCTGGGTGCACGATCACAAGAATCACTTCAAGCAGAAGACGGTGCATATCTTCGAGCGAGTTATCCGGAAGTTCGGATTCGATGAAGTGTGGAAGAACGCACCTGAGGGCGACGAGCGGAAGGTTTTGACTGGTATCAAACGGCGTAAGGATCGAGCCAAGCGGAAGAAGGCTGCCAACGGGGACGAGGAGGAGGAACAAGACGTGGGTTAATTTGGCGGTCTGAGGAAACAACACTGACGGGAAAGCGCCCCAAGACGTCTTCCGGCAATGCCTTTGACGATATCCTGTACAACTCGGATTCTGACGAAGTGTCGGATGACGAGGACGACGGAGCTGGACAGAGGAGGCCGATCAAGCCTCTGGGCAAGAAGGGCAAGCAAGGCGGGCAATTCATCCGCAACGAAGGTGACGAGCCAATGGACCTGCTCTCGCGCTCCATCGCCGGGGGTATCTCATGTGAGCTCTCTCTCTACGCAGCGACCTGAATGGTGACTGACTCATAGCTTCCGATCCATCTGCCCAGTCACGCAGACGTAAACCTGGGCAGGAGGCAGCCAAGTTCAAGACGGACAAGTCGGGCAAGATGATCATCGAAGACGAGTCGTCTCCTGAGCCCGAATCCGCGCCCTCCGCACGCCAAATGGAAGGTAACGCATATATGGCCTCGCAAACGTCTGCGCATGCCGCGTCACGAAATACTCGTGGGGATCTCAAGTTTGCGCGGAATACCAAGCGCACGCGCGAGGCCGAGAGGCAGGAAGACGCGATGGACTTGGATGAGGTGATGGGTACCGATAAGCCCAAGAAGAAGAAACAGCAGGTGGTCAAACTCGGCGACGAGTTCCGTGCCAAGGTGAGCAACCACAGCATGGGTATAATTAGTGGAGGTGGTGCTGATATCGTAGCGCGCCGGAGGAGACATCAAGCGCCAGGGCGGGCCGGATCCGTATAGCTACATCTCGATTGATCAGGCTGCAAAGGGGAAGAAGGGGGCCAACAAGGCCCGTGTCAACCTCACCAACAAGAAAAAGGGCTCGCACCACTAGCCGACTTGATACCCATACCCATACCCGTTATTGTGTCTATAGTGTTGATAGCGTGTGTGCATGTGCATTGGGCCTGTACAGGTGCCGATACCGAAAATTGAAATGCGGGCGCTGCCCTGCGTACATCGAAGTTGAAAAACAAAATGATGATATGATAAATTGGTCTAAGGATAGGAAGGGCGATCCGCAGCTTCACCCGCGCTGCGCTCAAGGTCGTTCTCGTTGGGACTCTGCGGGCCAAGAGGCCCGTCTCTCCCTCTCGATCCGGATTTTCTCATAGGCGGTGGTAATGACCGGAATGTCTGGAATGCTATCAGTAAGTGTCCAGTAGGCGACGTGGAGTTTAGGTGGAGAGACAGTCGGAGTGAGGGGACAATGGGGCGTGAACGGGATGGGAGAGGGGTGGAGGGAGGAGCATGACTCACAGAGAGTGGAAGAGGCAGAGCAGAATTCCGTTTCTCCTTCTTGCCTATAATTGCACTTGGGCCAAGTGGAGAGTTGTGCAAAGCGGGGGCGGAAGAAGTTGCACTGTTGTTGTTGTTGCTGCTGCTGCTGCCGGCCCCACCAAGGGGCGGAGGCGGTGTGACGAACGGGTACGGGAACGGCGGTTTGTGCGTCGTCGATTTTGGCGATTCGAGCACTTCGCGTGGTTCCTGCGGCCGAAGCTGCAAGCATCAGCTTCGAGCACAAGAGACTTGTCAAGAGAAGAAAGGATGTAGCTGACCATAGGAGGGATCATGGCGTCCTGTGCTGCACGCTGCGCGGCGCGCCATCCTCGGCGATTCATCTCGGTCGCCTCGCCCACCAAACCCATGGCCGTCTCTGGCAGACGCAAATGATCAGCGAGCAGACTCCACGCATACTGGTTCCCGCGCTCCATCGCCGCGGCTCCTTTCTCGGAGTCCGTAGCGTCGCTAGCACTGCGACTTGTCGAGTGCTCGCGCGGACGTCTGTCGGGCGATGATCGCCGTCCGTTTCCCAAAGCAGGGGAATTGTCTGGACGCGCAGCGGGGGACCCTGGAGGCGTAGCGAAAGGCGCGACGATACTGCGTAGAGAGTGCTGTTGGGCGCGCTCGGCGCGTCGGTCCAGCTCTCGCTGGTATGCTTCGTCCCGTTCTCTCTCGCGCTCGAGCTTGCGCAGGCGGTCGCGCGACGCAGCATGTCGGAGGGCGTTGACGACGTTGGCTCCGAGCGAGTTGTTTGACGGGGGGTTGATACCGATACTGATGGACACGGGCGGTTTGTTGTCCAGGCCCAGACCTGACCTAGATAGGAGCGAGCTGGGATCGCCCGAGCGTAAGTGGAGCGAGGCAGTCGTGTCGAATGACGGAGGGCGTGATTCGGGTGTATCCGGCAGGAGAGATGGCGTCTCGGGCGATGGACGCGGTTGGTCGGGCGGGAAGAACATGTATACGGACTGTAATCAGCGATTGGCGGGAGACCGCGAATGGAGTAGCTTACGATGATGGTCGATCCGACGAGGCCGAGTATGCCGAGCATCATCAGCAGATCTGAGCTTGAGCGGTGCCCACTATTGGTGAAACAGGAGTACAGACCAGTACCGAATGCGTCGTGCGCAATGTGTTGGTGCGGCGTGAACCCATCGACGGACACGACCTGGAGTCAAGTCGTTTGCCTCATAAAGTGCTGTAGGCTTACCATGAAACACACGATGAAGATCATACGAGCTACCATCTGCCGTCAGCTCAGGTCTCGCAGGATGTTGGCGAACGCGACTCACTCGGTACTTTGTCAGCGTCCGATGATAGTGTAGACGGTTGATCACGATCTGACTGCCACCTTGTTCCCGCACTGACTTGATCAGCGGCGGGAACGAAACTATCACGTAGACCGAGGTGAGAGTGAACCTGAAGCAATGAGCCATCATCGCAGGAAAGTCAACTGGGCAAGGCTGCTCACAGCGCGGTGTACACGGTGGCAGCCAGGAAGATGTGCAGCTCCATCGTCTGCGGGTCCGAGTCCCACGGGATGACCACGCCGAGGATACTGCCGGCTCCAAGCAACGTGAATACCACCCAGATCTTGAACCAGATCGAGGCGAACCATGTGGCCGTCGTGATGCCGCGTATCGACGCAACGAGGTGTGCCCAGAAGCATGTCTCTGACGATCAGCACGGCAACTGGTTGTCTCGAGGTATGCGCTCGCCTTCTGTCTGCAACGCCCTTGGAGTCAGTGTCGGTCGTGCGGCAGCGGGATTGGGTGCTTACATGTGCGAGATGAACGCCCACGCCAGGACGTAGTACAGCGGGACGGTGGCGCTCTTGTAGGCAGGGGGCCAAAGGGCGTACGGTGTGGGTACGTCGCCGAGACCCGGGATCGTCCTTTCGTCGTCAGCTTTCGAGGGCGGTCGCCCGAGCCTTGTGTGTGTGCTCACTGGTACCCCATGTGGTACTTCATGTATCCGAGGCCTGCGAGCCACATCGTGAAGCCAATATTGGCTATGATCAGAGACCACTTTTCGTCAGCCATTAGAGGGCGGGCGAGTGAGGGGAGACATACTGTGATGCCGACTTTGAACGCCCGTCGTTTAGTCGGTACGAGCGATTGGAAGCGGTCAAAACTGCACCCAATCAGCTTGACCGTTGCAGAGGAGAGATGGATCGTACCTCCACGAATGGAATAGGAAGTAGACGAAAGAGAGGATGGTGCAGCAGCACCCGAATAGCAGGCTGCGAGTCAGTCTCGTCACATTGTGAAAGAGAGCCGGGGTACATGGTCGGCGTCATATGCGTCATGTTGACGAGACTGTGCACCGTCCAGCGGAGACGTTCCAGCGTCAGTCGAGAGTCGACGACTGGTGAAGATTTTTCCAAGGGGAGAAAAAAGAAGAGATCCAAAGTACCTTTACTGGACCTCGCCTATTTGTATGCCTGCCGCGCTCGGCGTCGTCGGTCTTGAGGACCTAGGACCGACAGACACCAACACACGGCCCATGCTGTCCATGCAGTCCATGCACGGTCGGTCTTGACGACGAGCAGAGGCACTTGCGCATGATCGCTACTTCTGATAGCACACTTCTTTCTGCCCTGTTACATGTTGGCCTGTTTAGTGCTGATCGTCAGGTCGTCAAGCAGGCACTCGCTAGCGTACAGGTGAGACATGGGAGGTCAGTGATGTTCTGAGAATGCGCGCCCCGAAAGGCAGGTGAGGCAGTGGGTCGGCGCCCTCGTTATTCTCGACTAGACTGTGTAGGCATTCAAGATATGGTGAGAGGTGGTCGAATGGCGTGAGACCGGCAGAGGAAGTGAAGGAGGGCGACAGACAGCTTCAGCTTCTGGCGCGAATTCGGGATCATTACGTAAGCAACACCTCCACCTGAGGCGAAGATCCCGACGCGTCCAAGATTGGTAGTGGATGACGAGGATCTCCCAACTCTCCTGATATATTGATATATAGTGACACTGAATCGTCCAAGTCGATATGGCCGCCGACAACATGGACGTCGACCCGCCCGCAGCACCTCAAAACGCCATGGCAGCACTGATGGCTGCCTCCAAAGCCAAAGGAAAAGAAAAGGCGACCAACGGGAATGGCGATGTGAACATGTCCGATGCCGAGCTCAAAGCGCTCAACGAGCGCGAGGGATTGCCGTGGGTGGAGAAGTACCGCCCGAACACGCTGGACGAGGTGGTTTCGCACCAGGATATCACCAATACCAGTGCGTCCTCCCTCTGCGTCGACTTCTCTATAGCTGACTGGTAGTTGAGAAGTTCATCGAGGCTGGGCGGTTACCTCATTTGTTGCTCTACGGCCCGCCGGGTGAGTCCCAGGGTTGCCTGATAAGGAAGGGAAAGCTCACTATAGGTACGGGCAAGACGTCGACAGTCTTGGCGCTCGCTCGGAGACTCTACGGCCCGCCGTACAAGAAACACATCCTAGAGCTGAACGCCTCGGACGACAGGGGTATCGATGTCGTCCGCGACCAGATCAAAAGCTTCGCCATGACCAAAGTCTTATTCTCGTTCGTCCCCTTCTCCTACACAAGCGAGAGAGCATCGCTGAGCCGCAGGAAGGGGTTCAAGCTCGTGATCCTCGACGAAGCAGACATGATGACCCAAGCCGCCCAATCGGCCCTACGGCGAGGTCAGCTTCCGAACAATGATGCAGAGGCGGAGCTGACGAGCAGTGATCGAGATGCACACGAAGAATGTGCGATTCTGTATTTTGTGCAACTACGTCAACAAGATCACCCCGGCGATCCAGAGTCGGTGCACGCGATTCCGGTTCTCTCCTCTGCCGGAGAAAGAGATTCAGAAAAAGGTGGACGAGGTGGTCCAGCGGGAAGGGTGTGTTTCCTCCTTCGCCTGCACATCTTCATACTGATGGCAGTGTCAACCTGACGGACGACGGAAAGGAAGCGCTCCTGAAACTATCAAGAGGAGACATGCGGCGCGCACTCAACGTCTTACAGGTCAGCTCATTGAACCAGTGGAGCGAGAGCTGACGCCCAGGCGTGTCACGCAGCATACGATACAGTGGACGAGACGGCCGTGTACAACTGCACGGGCAATCCCCACCCTAAAGATATCGAACGCGTGGTGCAGAGCATGATGTCGGATGAATTCGGCACTTCTTACTCATGTAAGTCTCCTCCGCTACTGCGCAAGGTCGATCAAAGCTGAGCAAGGCAGTAATCACGAGTCTGAAAGTCGAGCGGGGGTTGGCGCTGCAAGATCTCATCGCTGGCGCATACGACTATATAGAGACGCTCGAGTTGCCGCGGCATGCGCGGATATATCTCTTGGACCATCTGGGGTCGTGCGAGTGAGTCTCCTCCTCCGCTTCAGTTGTGTGAAAGGTGCTGACTATAGGCATCGCCTCAGTCTGGGCGGGTCGGAGAAGATGCAGTTGACAGCGCTGCTAGGGGCGTTCAAGGTCGCCCTTGAGCTCGCTCAGAAGCCTATCAAATGAATACATTCAGTGACGACGAGACACCGAGTGGACATTGTACACTGTACACCATGACATCGCATGCACTCCGGCCTACCTGCAAAGTGTACGCCACGTCCGTCATTACAAAAGGTCAATGTCCCTCGCTCCGCTAGAATATATCATCGTCCCCCTCAACCAGCCCAAAGGCACTTTCATCCCTGATCAACCTCCCGCCGCCCCTCCTCCCTCCCCGCATGGTCAAACTGCCAAAGCGCTCGCTCAGCGCGGCCAGATCCATCTGAGAAAACTGGGCGCGGGTCATACCGCCCGCCTTGAGGCCCAGACCGACCGAGGGACCAAAGTCCGACGAAGCTTCTCCGATGTTCATCTGCGGGACCTGTGCACTGAGCGGGGAGAGAGGCGCGGCCTCTTCGCCTGCCAAAGCAGAGAAGAGCCAGTCTTTGATGAGTGCAACGGTATTCTCCGCTTCGGTACATCGCTAAATTGTCAGCTCACCGCGCGAATACGACAATTGGATCCGACTTGCCTTCTTGAGCTGCTTGTTCTCGGCAGTGAGAGCGCGGATGTTCTCGTCCAGCCGGATGGCCCAAATTCCTTTGGTCTCCAATTGCCTTTCCAGCTTGTCTACTCTGCCAGCCCATTCACGCTCAACGTCCTCTCGGACTTTCCGACTCGGTTCGGCCAGGTGGCGCTCGTAATCGTCTGCAATGTCAGCTGATGAGCCCCTCTTAACTAATTCAGCTTACCCGCTATCATCTTCAGCTGGCTGATCTCGGCTTGCATCTTCAACACAGTCGCATGTGGATCTGTCGGCCGGGCTTCCAGCTCCATTCGCAATCGAGTGATCTCCTCTTCTTGACTGGCGAGACGGAGCTCGGCCGCGTGCATCTCCTCGTGCAGCTGCCAAAATCAGCTACTGACTTCACACTGGTATGAGCTACACACCTCGGCATGCGATTTGCCATAATCCAGCTTTGGATATTTCAGCTTTGTCGGGCTGAGAGGTCGTGCCTCCGCGTCGTCCCCCAGTGTCGGAGACTCCTTCACATTCACCGAGGTCAAGATCAGCGACTTGAGCTCTTCCAGTCTAGCCTCCATTGCATCGTTCTTTTGCTTCTGACCTATCAGCGACACGGACCCAACTGGTCCTTGACTTACCTCTCCACGCGACGCCCTGCCGGTTGATGGCTCGACATAGTCCCGGTCTCGCAACATGGCCTTGAGTTCGGCAATCTCACTCTGATACTGCTGGATAAGGGCTTGCGGGTCGACAAGCTCTTTCTTCTCGGCACGAAGAATGACCCGTTTCAGACCTTGCGCGAACGCGAGCGTTGAGATGGATTCTGCAAGGTTGACCCCGGACGGCGATACTGTGCAAATGACCGAGATGAGGGCGTCTCCAGAGAGGGACGGCTGGAGAAGTCGTGTTCTATGTCGTGAGCTCGCGCCGATTCAAGACGAACTAGCTCACAGCTTGGAGTCTCGGTAGGGCACATGCATGACTGTGCGTTTGCTGGCCATGTCCGCAAGCTTCGAAATGACGAGTTTGAGGGTGAGCAAACTGCCCGTCAGCTGCGTCCGACATACGACAGGAGGCTGACGATTGGTTGATGTGTTTCCCCTCCGCATTCCGCTCTTTTGAGCTGGTGTGCTTTTCCGATCCCGCCAAGTCTTCCTGTCAGCTTCCCTCCAGGATATAACTCCTTCAGCTGACCGATGATTGACAATGTGCTGATTCGCGTCATCTTGTTTCCCGCCGCTTTGCGACCACCAGGAGTCCGGGCCGCGACAGGGGTGTCCTCACCACTAGCAGATCTCGCTCGTGATTCGATAACCTACAGGATCAGCCGACCAAGGAGACTGGATGAACAACTCGTGTTGACTGACAATTCGGAAAACACAGTGACTCCTTGAACTCCTCTGATTCCAATCTGTACCGCCTACTTTCCTCCTCTCCTCTCCCTTGCGTAGCAGACGCCGAACCTCATCTTCTGTCCTCACAGCACATTCTGTGAGTCCGTTGATGACGACTTCACCCTTCTTCTTGCCCTCGCTCAGGGTGAGCTCCCTCGACTCGGGCGAGAGAAGATCCAGGATCGTCTCGTTGTACAACTCAAGGTAAGATGCTCGTAGCAAGAACTCTCGGTCGGGCGTATGGCGAATCTGGGAGAAGAGGTCTGAAATGGCGAGGGGAATAATACCTGGACAGCTGGGTGCACCAGTGAGGGTGAACGTTTTGCCCGAAGCGGTTTGGCCATATGCAAAGATGACGGCGTTGAAGCCTTCCATCGAAGCTATCTGTCAGCTGGGCTTGTCAGGGCTCGTCTTTAGCTTCACATCTGACATGTGCGCGAGCAGAGGTCGAGTACGCATCAGCGTTGGACGAGTGGGGAGGAAGAATTCGATCTCATTGTCAGCTTAGCCGAATGTGCACGCTGGATAGGTAGCTGACCAAAGACCCATTCCCTGTCATCTCGCTGCCCATCCCTGCCCCGAGCCAGCTTGAGTACATTGCTCTCATACTCCGGATGATGCCAGACAGACTCGGCATCCATCCTTAGTTCAGTAGGATTGGGCGGTCGTACACTAGGCGTCAGCTGTACTCTTCCAGCGCAGAGACAGCCTACCGAACAGTGACGAGCACATTCTCCGTCGCGGCCAACTTTGGCATTTCCTCCTCAAAGATCGGCTGACTGATCGCCAGGCCCATCCCTCCTCCTGACAAACTCTCATCCGACCCAGAAGGCGTCATGCCCCTCCTCACGCCCGGCAATGGGCGTGGGACAGATGGCAAGGGCCTCCCGCTGGGGGTCAAGCCGAATGCTGGTCGGTTGCTCTTTGCCTCGGGGGTGATTGCGCTTTTCACCTTGACACGCATCTCTGTACTGCTGCCGATACCGATACCGAGTTGAGGAGAGAGCACAGAGTCGAACGATGTGTTGGGGTTGAGAGGTGCCGATAGGGGTGGTGAGCGTGGGGTGGCCAGTGCGGTTGCGCTGGGCGTTGAGGCCGAGGCGGGGTTGAGCTTGGACATGATCATTGGTGTTGTGCCCCTTTGTCGAGAAGATATTTTGGAGGACGAGGCAGGTGGGAGGGACCGTGAGGGGAGAGGTGTAGACATGTTGTTGCGAGGTGGTCGAAAGTGGCAAGAGTGCTGAAGTGCCCAGAGAGTGGAATGGGTGTGCAGAAGAGGTGAAGAGAGAGGGTTGAGTGAGTGGTGAGTAGGGATGTTTAGTCCGAGTGGCCGGTGCGGGGTAAATGAATAGGAAAATGTGGGGGAAACACTTCGGGCGAAAAAAAAAAATCAATCGCGGTCAGGGTGGTCCCCCCATTTAACCCTATACCATTTGGGACAAGGTGGAGGTTGTCCACCTGTTGTCTGTGTTGCTTGCCACCCGCTGGAGAGTGTAATGTACAACAACATGGCATGCGAGCATACAACGCGTACAACAGACTTCTCTCTATACAGTGACTTGGTATGGTACCGTTCCTTCCAAACCGCCTGATCCTCGACCTGTGTTCTGAGAACGTCATAATGCCAACCTCCTTTCACCTCGCGCTCCAACAGTTCAAGTCAACATCGGCAGTGGCTGCCGTGTATCGAGCCGTTAGGGGAGGTCTCGACGGTGGTCTAGGAGCTCCTCTGCGTGTATCCAATGAAGCGTGATGAATCAGCTTGGGGAGCCCCCGCCGCTTCGCTACCCATAAGCATTCTAGCCAAAGGGGATGAAGAGAACCCACCCTCATGCCTGCGAGAACCGCCTGACCGAAACACCGCCAAACCTGACCTGTCTCCTCGGAACATACCCACCCTGACCGCTTTCCCCAGGGTCCCAGACCGTCGGCTGCTTCTTGCCCCAGCCCGCCCCAGCCGAGGTAGTCGGTCCAGCATAAACCGGCGGACGGGAATATGCGGCAGGGTACTGATAGGCGTACCCGCTAGAAGGGTAGTAGTATGGCCGAGAGTCGTACTGCTGTCGGGAGTAGTAAGAGTAGGAAGGGGTCGGGCATGGTCGAGAGAAGCATAACCATGGTGGCAACCAGCCTGTGGGTCAGTCGCCTTCAAAGGGCTTCTTGAGCGCGGGAGACTCACTGCGCCGGCGTTGGGGGGTGTAGGTAGGAGCGTAGTAGCCCATGGTGTCGGTGGGTCGGTGTGACGCCGTGGGCTGTGTGGTGACTGCCTGCCTGTCAGCCGTGTCATCTGTGTGTGCACGTTGTTGATCATCGGAGGTGGGTGGCAAGAACACGAGGCGATGATCCCTGTGCCCTTGTGCTCCTGTGATCCGACGATGGGGTGATGATGCCTCGAGGCAGAAAGGGTGGGGGGGTACTCACCGCTATGTAGGTCGTAGATGCGGCTGGGTGAAAGTACAACGATTGAATTGCGACTGGGTAAGAGTACAGATTAAGGCAGAGAATGAGATAGAGAGAGGAGGGAGAAAGGGAATGAGAAAGTGAGATATGTAGTGCAGTGCGAGACTCCCTTGCCACCGCCCACGGCTCACGGGCAATGACCCACCGCTCGCTCGCCTGGGCAGAGAGCGGGCAAGGGAACAACGGATGACACGTCATCTCCGTTCGTCGCGACGCGGTCCGTTGACCTTTGTCAGATCTGGTTCACCCACTGGAGGTCGACGGGGGACGAGGGTGGCGGTGGGAGTCGAGTCAAGGGGCACTGCCTGTACCTGCGGCTGATTCCACAGATACGAGTACAGATCGCAAGTTGGGAGAAAGCCAGAGGTCAGAGCGGGATGAAGCTGTTCCTGTGATTATGGGACTCGGAGGAAGCGGTGTCAGTCACAAGAGAGGGGTCCTTTGGCGTACCAAGGGGACAGAACCGCAGCGACCGACCCATAGAACAGAGATCCCTCGAGGCGTGAGAGAGTAAAGGCCTCAGTGGAACAGTGGGAAATGAGTGGTCCTTGGAGGTCAGTCGCCGGCGTTCCCGTCGTGGACGTGGGAGGCTGGGGGAATGAGTCTGGGAAGATTCACAGCAAGAGGCCTTTCTATCAGAGCATAGTTATCCCCTCGCCCCTCGGCGCCGAGCGAAAAGTGAATACTGTACACTCGTACATGCGATCAAAATGACGTGAGCCATCTCGACTCGCACCACAGCTCCGGGCCACGTCGTGTCTCCCCCCATCATAACCACGTCCATCCTCCTCCTCGTCCACTGAGACCCAAAGGGCTCACGGGCATACGGTCTCCGATAACTGGTCGTCGTAGTCGTGTCCTTTGCGGCACAGCGGGCGGCGGAGAGAGACAAGACGGAACGCCGCCGGTGCCGGGGCGATCATCCTCGGCCCCCTCTTCCTGCATATTCGACTGCTGAAGCTGCTGGGTCGATGAGTGACGCGTATGACTCATCCGATCTCCGACTCGGACGGGATGTCTCACCCCTTGCTTCTGCCCCTTGACCTGTCTATCGCTTGGCGGTACGTTTCAGCATTCCACTCATTGTTCTCCGAACCGCCGAGTAGTCTCTCATTCGTCCGACGTGTCTCGTCAAATCCCGCATCGACACAGCCCTTCCACTTGCCGGAATACGGACCGCCTACCGGTCAACTCTGACCGTTCCCCTTCCTTCTCAACGAGTGTCACCACTGCCTCGCTCTATAGTCCATCGGGCGCAAGGAGCACAATTCCCGCCACCCGTATCATTTCCCTCGCTCCTTTTCCTCTCTCCTCCGCGGGAGTCGGATCAACGGAGCCTCTACGGCTGTACGTGTACGGTACGGGTTGGCGGCAAGGGAGTGCTGGAATATGTCGCGTATGACGCAACGCTCTGCAAGCATGCACTGCCAGTCGCGACGCGTCAGAGATGTCTGTCTGGTCGTCTGACGTTTGGTGTTCTGGCAGAACGGCCAAGAGAGGCCGAGCCCCGAGCCGCATAGCCGGTCCTCGTCTGTGATTCGTTGGTTCTGCTGACAGAGTCAAAGTGGCATAGCCTTCGTAACCCCTCGCTCGCGCGCGCGCAGCGAAAGTGATATATACCCTCGCTCCATCGTTGGAGTTTGCCACCCACCCACCCATCCACACTCAGCTCACTCACAACCCGTCACCTGACTCACTCGCCACTCACCCACCGCTGATCGTCCATCACCTGCACAGCAGACAGCCCATCACACCTCCCATCACACCGTAACCGTATCACCTGGTGAGTCTCTCGCCTCGTGGCCCATGACCCACCTGCCCTCGCTGATCCCAGATCATCATGGCCTACTACACGCAATACACCTACCCCGCTCAACAACGACGCACCTGGGTTCCCGGCTGGCTGCAGTTCAACTCGCCCCGTCCGCAATACTACTACCCCTCTCAGCAGACATACTACGCCGCCCGCGCCCCAGCATACCAACCCCCCGCCTACAGCTACGGCAACACTTGGTCTCCATCTCGTCCCCAGCCCGCCGTTTACAACCCCACCGCCGACAGACGAGGATACACCAAGCAGTACTCCCCTGCTGCGGTTCCCGTTCCCGTGGCGGTGCCCGTCGCCGGCGACAAGAAGAAGAAGGTCCGATGGGGCGGTGTGCGCGTCAAGCGATACTACACTTGACACCCCCTCGATCTGGTCGGTATTCGTCGTACACCCGCCTTTCAACTTGGTAAATTCGATAAATGGTATATCGGCAGTCGCGGCATCGCGGGGTCCACCAAGCGACCCAGTGACCAGTGACAAAGCGATGGATGACTCGGGCTTGGGCCTGGGAATTCCAAACCCACCCACGCACACCCACCAACCACTAATCCACCATCCACCAGTGGCCCACCCTCTCCGGCGCGCGCGGTCACCCCGAAAGGTCGACCCTAGTTTTGTGGGTTGGTTGGTTGGTGGCCGGTCGTGGGATACGAGCTACAGTAGGACAAGAGTCGTGTGACCGATGTCAAGGCGTTGAGCGAGATCTCATCACGACCAGGACAGAGATGGAGATGCAGACGGATGGCAGATGTATGTTGTAGGGATCGGAATTCGTACGGTAGCTGCGCATGCGCCGTGATCCCGGAGGAGAAGGACAGGAGGACGGGACGGGACAGATGCACTCACATGTCATGGATGGGATAGACCCGGATCACTGTCCGGGCATCAGGTCTACATCGCAGCACCGTGGGATTGGGACTGGCCGTGTGCTTAAAGTGGTCTTGTGACCATCTATCTGTTCATCTGCCGTCCCCCCGGATCAAGGCTGGAGTCCCCCAGAAGGTGACGTGGTTACCGTAACGAGCAATTCGCCGTGAAGATGATGGTGATGGCGGTGATGGTGGCGGTGATCGTCGCTTGGTCTTTGGTTGAACGCCCCTGAAACGCACGAACCTCCCAGGATCAAGGGGGTCAAGGTGGGTATCCCGGTCACACCGGCGTCCAGGCTATTCTGGCCAATCCCCTGCCCTGTGTTGTTACTGTGTGGAAACAAAAAGGACCTCGGCTGATGGCTGAAGGTTCGGTAGAGAGTGACTAAACCCCTTTTGAGGCTTTCACAGCATAGCATTCAGTGAACAGTACAGCCTCAACAGCGTACAGCCAACAGCGTATAGTGTATATCACGGCCGCCAGGCTGCGTCTCTGCACAGCTCCTTTGTCTCCCCCTCGTCGTCTACGGCGTCACCATGACTGTCCCCGGTGGACAGTTTCACTGACGCAAGGGTATAAAAGGAGGCCGGGCTCGCCACCGCAACAACCACCATCATCATCATCCACCACCCAATCTCGTACATCGTCTTGACTACCATCTCTGCGTTGTCGCTCAACCTCGACCACCACACCACCTACGAGACAAGACAGATACATATCACTCCGACTCTCATACTCGACATTCTGTCCAGCTAGCCAGACACCTCCGAGCATCACGGTACGTCCTCCGTCAGCGTGATCACCCCAACACGAGGCATCAGGCCTCGCCACCCACTCAACCTCCCTCCTACCATATCCCGTCCATCACCTGACCACCTGGTCAGCTGCTAGCTGCTAGCTGCCAGCAGGCAGCTGGGCTATCATGTGGACACTAACGGATCACGCCTGTCCATACCTGTCCCCCAATCACACGACCGGCCGTAAGGCTCTCCCAACCTCCATCGTATGACTGTGCTGCATCGCCACCTCTCAACCCCCTACGCTAGACTCAATACCCAGCGTGGAGCAAGATGGCCACTACCAAGCCTCACAACATGTCCAGCGATGCTGACCCCCAGAAATGTCCTACTACACCACATCATACAACTACACCCCCCAACGAAAACAAAACCTCCTCTCAGCCCTCTTCTGCAGACCCGATCCGACCCCCTCCCCATCTCAGGCATACTACACCCCCGCCCCGGGGTACAACTACAACGTCTACTCGTCTCAAGGCTACGCGCCGCCCACCTATACAGGCCCCCACGCGGCAGGGGCGTACAGCGGCGGCAAGACGAAATACTCCCCGGCGGTGTATTACGGCAACCCCGGCAGTGGGGGGTATTATGCGCACGGAGGCGCGCAAGGTCTGGCGGGGAAGAATGTCAGTTGGGGCGGGGCGACTGTGAGGCGGTATTAGGCTTCTCGCCTCACGCTCTCCGTCCGCCACGAAAGAGAGACGTGGATTAGGAAAGGATGCGCGTGGTGTGAGTTTCTCTGGGTGAGATGTGTGCCGCGGTGGCTGATCCTCAGACGGGGTCGCGCTGCGCCTCCGAGGAGGGACGCTGGGCATTATCATATTTGCTGGCCCGCCCACGATCGCACAACAAGTAAAATACTTGTTCCGTCTCAACGACGGGACTCGACAGCGCCCAGCACTCCAGTCGAGCGCAAACCAAGGGACACCAAACATACAATAGCTTTCTAATTGTAATCGTACCCCAGCCCAGTCACAGTCACACCTGTTTCACCTGTCGCACAAGTAGTATACGGACACTCAGTAGAGATCAGTACCAACTCCAGTCCAAAGCCAGTATCGTACGCCTGTCCTGTCACACACCACCACGACGTCACATCACGAACATTCGAGCATATGCATTAAGGTGTATGCAATTCTACGCGAAGACATTACGTGTTTCCTCTTCTTTTGGCGCGTGAAGATGGTAGATGCGGTCGTGGCGGTCGTCGGGGGTCGTAACTGTCAAGAACATATATACAGGTGCTGGGTATATCGATGCGGGCGATGAGGTAGATTCGACAAGATCGCTCTCATGTTTCCTCTTCAAATTGGTCTTCTCCGTCCTTGTCATCTTCCTGCGACACGCTCGGACGCGCCGGTGTTGGCGGAAGCGGGATCTGGTCGGGAGTCCTGCTGCGTTGCTGAGGAGCTAGAGTGGTGACGGGCAGCGTTACTACTTCATCCTTCTCGACTTTGTCGTGTGCGATGTCGTGGGCCGTCTCGTCAGACACGGACAAGTGTTCAACTGGCAGAGCACCGGGGACGTCCAATTCAGGCTCGTCGGGGTGGTTCTGGATAGCTAAGTTCGCCTCTTGACGATCCGTCGCAGCTGTCTCCACAAGGTCGGTCGTGTCGGCAACGGGCGTACTCTCGTCCGCTGAGGCGAGCTCATCCACTCGCTTCTTCTCCTCCACCGCAGATGCGAAGACATCCGGCTCGGCCGGGGCCACAGGCGCCCCTGGTTCTGCCGCTTGCGCGGATGGATGCATTTCGGAAGAGGCCGCGTGCTCGTCGGGGGTCGCCTGCTTCTGTGGGACTGCATGCTTTTCGAGACTGTGGGCATCGATTGCTGGCGGAGAGATGAATACACCGTCCTGGTGGAGGTCCGCAGCTGGCGACGCAATCTGCTTCTCGAGAGGCTCATTCTCATTGCTCTGTTCGCTGTGACTCGCATGGTCTGCAGCCACAAGCTGTTCTGGTAGGTCGGCGTACGAGTGCGGCTGAGGAACATGTTTATCTGCCGCGTGCTCGTCCGCCTTGGCTACCGAAGCCTCTTCGTGAACACCGAGCTCGGCGGGGACGAGCAGAGCATCCACTGCAGCCGCCGCGCTGGTCTCGCTATGCTCGTTCGGCGCCTGTCCAGCCTCAATCGACTCGTCTTGATGTGTCGTATCAGTCGGATTCGGCTTGCCGTCCTCCTCTCCAGAGTGAGATGGTAGCTCTTCAGCCCGAGAGCCAGCCCCGTATGCGTCGATTGCAGATGCACTCACAACTGCAGACTCGTCCTGGATGGCAGAAGACGACCCTAACTCGGTGTCAGCCTTCTCGGGCCTTGTGTCCTTCGCCTCCCCAGTGGCCGATGTCTGCACCGTTCGGGCACTTGCAACCGCAAGAGGATTGATGGCTGCTTCTTTGCCGACATCGATATCTGGCTTATCGTGCTGCTCGACATCTTCCCCCACTCGCTCTGCAAGGGCGAACCCGTCTAAAGTGGCGAGCGGGCGGTCCTCAACCTCCGAGTGTCGGGAGACGACCTCCCTCTCGCCGACGGCGTCCTCGGTCTTGTCCAGAGGAGCGTCATCCACGTGCTTAGCCGCTGGTGCGACTTGGTCCGCTGGGTCTGACAGATCGGCCTCGATTGAAGCCGAAGCACCGAGGTCGACCGGGTCGCCGAGTACGGGTGCCTCCGATTGAGGCTTGAAAGCCTCCACGTCCGCGGAAGACAAGTCGACTGGTTCTTTCCGCATCAAGCTAGGCTCACTAGGGGGAGTAGGCGGGATATCGGACTGCGCCACCGTAAGAGGAGCTGGCGCTTGGTCGATTGACGCGTTGTCCGTCGTCTGGGCTTGAGGCGCAGTCGAAATGTCGTCCATCTGCTGCACCACGCGCTCCTCGTACGACTCCCCAGTCGACCGTGAAGCTGACGAGGTGGCCGGACTAGCTTTCCCGCCTGCTGCTGCGCTGTCCAAGGGAGATGCCGAAGGGATATCGAACGGTGTCTCGGCAGGGGTCGCAAATGGCGTCTCGCCAGGCGTCTCCAGGAACGCATGGGGCGGCGCAGAGGGTAGTTCAACTGGAGAAGCCTCGACAGCAGTCCGCGGATACTCGACAGGGGTGTCAAGCAATGGGTCTGCCGTCGACGTTGCGGTCGGCTCTTCGACCGTAGGAGCTACATCGTGCTCGCCGGCTTCGCTCTGCACTTCAGACGGGAATTCCACGCTGATGGGCTTTGGTAAAGGGACAGCCGGGACTGCGGAGAGGTCGGGAACAGCTGAAGCCTTTGTGCTCGAATCCGTTGCAGGTCCTGTCTGTACGGCTCCGCCAGCACTTTGCTGCTCCCCGGCGCCGATTTTGGCCTCGCCAGTGGTCGAAACTGCGTCGGCACTGGGTTCGCTCGTCTCGGTGGCTGCCGGCTCCTCTTCGTGACGCTGAGCAGCTTCAGGAGCCAGAACAGCGCCCACGACACCGCCAAGGATTGGCACCGAAGCCGTGGCAGCTACAGCAGCTTCGATCAGTCCGTGATGCTCCTCCACTTCGGGCTCATTGGGCTCAGCGGACCTGCTCTCTTCGGTGATACCGGAGGCTGCCTGGCCACTCGTCGGAATAGGCTGTGGAACTGTAAGGGACTGCTTCGGCTCGGGAGGAACATTTTTGAAGTGACTGGGCGTCGCATCATCCTGCACAGGGGCGGACGCCGATTCGATAGTAGCGTGTGGCAAAGTCAATGCAGGTGGGGGCGCGAACGTTGCTGAGGCCGCCAATGGAGAGGATGGCGAAGCAGCTCTGTCTTCCATCTCGTCGAGGACCATATCGAGAGGTACCGTATCGCCAAAGGTGCGGTCCGAGACGGGATCATAGCCCACCTCGGAAATATCGTCTCTGTTGAGAGGCTCGAATGGCGTTTCCGATCGGTTGGGCACTTCGTCCTCTTCAGGGCGGATGAAGACGAACGACGACGGACGACGGGGAGTCGCCGGTCTTGATGGTGGCCGGTCATGCGAGGGGACTTCGAGGTTGGGTACAGTGGGGGACTGAGACGACTCTGGGACGTCTTCAACCTGCACGTCAGAGCTATTCGTCTCGGGTGGTGAGAACTGACCATGTCCGGTTGATGCTCATTTTGCTCCGCCAGAGCATGCTCATCAGATTTGAGCTGAGTACTTTCGCTTGGAAGAGCAGAATATAGCGGCGAGGGAGAGGGCGCCAAACTTCGCCTGCTCCTGACAACAGACAACTCATCCCCGTCCACAACTTTCACCGGCGCATCATGCTCTCGAATGACGAGGTCCCTGCCGAAAGTGGCGGCACTAGGGGAGTCTTGTTTGTCGGTCAAGACCTCCTGATCACCATGGCCATGCGCTTTCGTGGGCGTCAGAGCCAGCGCATCGTTGAGCGACAGGCGTTCGCCCACTGGTGTAGGTAGAATATCAGTCCTGATGCTGCCCTCCTCTGTGGCGGCGTACATGGCCCGAGTAGACGTGTGGGTCGAAACCGCTTCAAGAGTTCGAGGGTTGCGCTTGGGCGTCAAGTCAGAGAGGGTTTCCGTGTCGACAGGAGCGGCGAGGTCGTCGTCGATCGGCCGGCACGGCGGGATGGACGGATTGGCAAGAGCGTGACGCCAAATCGTCTCGTCGGTGTCGTACCATTTCTTCAGGTTTGCCAGCGGTTTCAGGTCCAGGTCGATAACCTTCACGCTCGACTTGCCTTTCACAAGCTCCACACCATCGAGCGGACCGCGCTTGAAGACGACGTTGATAAAGATCGAGCAGTCCTTGAAGATAGCGGATAGAGCGTACATGATGCATCGGTGGCGGAATTCGGCTGTGATACTCCTCGCACCATCGGCGGAGCATCTTTGGTACAGCTCGACACATTGACCGAGCTCCGCAGAGTTGACATCTGGCAATAATGCACGGTCGAAGATTTCTGCGTCGGGATGAGCGGCTGCGAAGTCTGCAGCGAGAGAGGTGATATCCCGAGATTCCATAATGGCCTGAAGCTGCCTCAAAGTCGAAGTGGCCTTGCTCGCTCGAAGCATTGGCGGGATGAATGCTAGAGCAGACAGCTCGGATGACTAGAGACCATCAATGCGATGTTCTCAATCGAGGCTGGGTCTACTCACAATGTCGGCTGGCTTGAGCACCTCAGCACCGGCGAAGAGGCGCAGATTGTTGGTTTCCCCATCCGCTTCTTTCCACTGTTTGATCAGGCCAACCATGGCTTTTTGCATGCGCTCGTCAATGCCCGAGTAGAGATCAAGCGGGCAATATCGTTCCTCATCAATGGTTCGCCCTCGCAGATGCTGATGCAGGCAGAACCTGCAGTGCTGCGACTTGATCTCGGCCGCCTCGGCTGGGACAATCGACGTGGCAGAGGGTAAGAAGCCCCATTTGGGCTGTAGATGTGAGCTAGGAGTCGGTGGGTAGGAATGGGCTCACCTTGATCTCGACGCCCAGAGCAAATTCGCCATCAACGCTGTCTATTGAACGCAGGTCCTCACACAAGGTGAACTCTACCACCTCTCTATCAACATCTACGGCATCTACACGCCGCGCTTCCGGTCTATGCGTCTCCGCATTTGATAACAAGTGCTTCACCCAGCCAGCCTCCGCCAGGACCGTTTGTTGAGACAGGAGGAGCTCTGGCGGGACAAGGCGGGGCAAGCATTCTTCTCTCCAGATGCGATTGTGTTCCGTCGCTTCATCGTCAACCACCGCTCGCTTGGCTTTCTTGAGCCTGAGTGCTTGAGCGCGATACTTAGGCACATCACCGCGATAGGAAAAGATCATATGGGCGCCTCCTTCGCCAATATAGACCCAATCTTCGGCTTTGGTTTCTTCGCTCAAAATCGCTTGAGACGGCGGGGCGATCTTGACAAAGTCGCCAAACTCGCCAGTCGTATATTCCGTAGGCATATCAGAGCCAGCGGTTCGTGCTGTGCCCGGGTCGCCAGTCTCCCTCTGCACGGCAGGCACAGTCGAAGATTTGTTTTCGGCGAGAGTAGCGAGGTTGGTGGCTTTCGACTGACTTCGCGAGGCAGTGAAGAAACCACTCCTTAGACCAGCCTTCGAGCTTGTGGACGTAGCGCGCTTCACACCATCTCTGCCATCTTTGACGGCAGGACCACCTGGTCCTCTGACAGATTTGGTGCGCTTGAACTGGGACGCGAAGTCGCGAAGTGACTGACTGAGGGACATCCGGGACCCGGCCGATGATGTCCGCTCCATACGCTCTCTCTTCGGCTTTGGACCCGTTGCAGCCGGCTCGCCATGCTCTGAAGAAGGTCGAGCGAGATTGAGAGACTTGCGCTTGCCATGCGGGAGAGGAGGCGGTGGCACGACAGCGCTCAGACCCGCCGTCTTCTGCAGACCCTGAGGCTCGCCGCTCCTGGTCAAATTGTCTCGGGATCGTGTTCTGCTCGGCCCAGCTGCCTGGGTGGCATGACTGTCGCTCGCGCTTCTCCCAGTATGCGATCCGGGAAAAGTGGCGAATAAATCATCGACATCAAGCGGTTTCTTGGCGGAAAAGTCGAGATCAAGTTTCGGCCTATCGGGATCATTATCCACCAGCACGCCCGAACCCTCGCTGGACGAGCTGCGCGAGAACCGACCGAGTGTCGATGCGAGGTGTCGTAGACGTTGGTCGGGCGAGGCGGAGAACCCAGATGAGGTGAATGTCTCCCATCCGTTTGCTGGGCGCCCGTTTGGCTGGGGAGTGCGGCCGGTGGGCGGGTGCAGCGCTGCGAGGGAAGAGAGCTCGTCGGATAGTGCTGAGAGTGGGTCGAGGGGCTCTTTGGTCGGTGTGCGAGGGAGGTCATTGGAGGATACAATGCGTCGCGGAGAGCGAGCGGGCGTCGAGCCGGTTGATGGTCTAGAGGTCAAGGGGGCAGAGGTGGAAGGAGGGACGAGCGAGTCGCTCATTGTCGTGGTCGTGATCGTCAGGTCGGCGTACGGTCGTCAAGTGTCGTGATGCAAGCATGTAGAGCGTGTGTGATGCGATTCACAGATCAGGCGAGAGAGATGACTCTAGACATGAGCTAGGCAGAGACGAGGAGAACAAGGGAAGGAGATGGGTTCGTCCACAGAGGAAGACGAGGAGGTCTATGCATCTTCACAACCGGTCCGAGCGTCGCCGCTTGGGCCCCGCAATCTTCAACGACAATGCCAGTGTCAGTGTGGCGTGGCACTGCGTATGTCGGATGCATATGCGATCGCACGTAGATGTCGTCTCCCTCCGTAATCGTGGCACATGCTAGATACCCCGTCGATCCATCCGTCGTCATCTCCGTACCACCTCAAGACCCAAAGTCAAAAGGCTGCTGCCCGTCAAAAGTCTCATACAACTCTCCGTCAATCCAGTTTTCCCTCGCCCGGTCCGGATCTTCTTCCCAACGACTACTCGTTTCCAGCTCGTCGTCTCCTCCTGCGTCTGATAGTTCGTCACTTGCTTCGTATCCACCTTCCGGCTCGATCGGAGGGTCAAAGTCGCCCTGTTCCCCTTCTGTTTGTTGTGTTTCTAATGCTTCTTCCTCTAGATGCTCTTCTATCATCTCGTCGCGGATCTCTTGGAGGTCCAGCTCGCGTTCCTGGTCGGTGGGGTCGTAATGGAAATCCTGTCGATTAGCTGAGTCAGCTAAGACCACTGCTAATTCACCATATCTACATCCTCGTCTGCTGCCAGACGCTGGGAGATCAGTCATGGAGTCAATGCGTTTCGGGTTTACTCACCGCATATTCGAGGAACAAGCGCATCATGTAAGCTTGCAGATCCTCGAGTCGGAACATGCGCTGAACAAAGCATTGCTAGCAAGTGAGCGAGTGGCAATGACTCGCTCGGATGATGACCTACGCCATTGCGTGCCAGTGCTTTGGCCGTCTCATCGAAGGCCAGCTCGGGATGCTTCGGCGTCCCGCGGAAGCTTCTCGTCAGCCCATATCGATTGCAGATCATTTGGAACTGACAAAGCCATGATGTCCAATAGGTCCGAAAAGTCCAACTTGGCCGGTATATACATGAACCATCTGTTTGTCAGATGAAGTCAAATGCGCGTGCCTAAAAGTACGCACGGGATGAGATGCGGCTGAAACCATTCGGTGAATATACCAGTCTTGATGACCACAGAATTGGTGCTCATAAGCCGTCTGAAACGTCCACTGCTCGTCAATGCCAGCACAAGGTTTGCTATCAAACCGCGACTGACCTCCACCCGTTCCCATCGATATCAAGCAAGAATTTATTCTGATTCAAATCCGCAGGACTTTGGTACCCTGCCCAGGTAATCTCATCCCTCATATCTTGGCATGTCCCATCTGCGTCTGAACACTGCAAGGGTTCGCCTGCAAGTTTGATGTCGAAAAAGTAGTCCATCGCTTCGTCCGTAGGCATCACCTCTGATCGGACAGGGAATTCCGAGTGTCCCATGCGGTGATCGCGAGGGTGAGACGCTTCTTCCTCGTCCGCGTACTCGGGATCTTCATTCTCGCTATCTTGCCCAAAGTCAGGGACGGAGAACTCGACGAGATCAGTAGACTGGTTGTTGGCCCAATGATGCAGTCGTATGCGATGTGCGTTTCGCCAGGGAACGTCGCGAGTCATCATTGAGATACCGGTGGGACTCCCGCGCTGACCGGTAAGTACCAAAGCAAACGGGCTACTAAAGAGCTTACCCAAGCTAGTTTAGAAGATTGTTTCAGCTCCCACTTGGGATCTTGCCCTCGATTATCGTTGAACTGGTCAAGAGGTGTGATGAGGATGTCCGAGCTGCACGTAAGCGATTGTCTTCCAGTCCAAGGCAGAGGACAGACTTGACAGATGTCTTGGCAAGACTGAACAGCGGTAAGAGCTGTGTATGCGGCCGCGGATGTGAATCCCGGTCGTGAGTCTCCAGCGTTAAGCCATGCAGGGGGATGAGATAAGGGTCTGCTCGTCAGCTACGGGACTACCCAAGTCATCGGAGCTGACTTTGGCAGAAGTCGCCCGCCTCTAGACTGTCGTAGATCAAGCTCTTGCCCTCGTCGAAAGAGGCATTCCGCCTGAAATTTGACTCGGGCGCACAACTTCTCGATAGTCGTACTTTAGCATCATCTGTCTCATGCAAATGCGTGGTGTCTGCCTATCAGCTTTGCCATCCAGACTTTTCGCACTCACGCTCGTTTCTCAACCCCAGGTCCACCAGCGACCCTCTTCTTGCCCATGACAGGTAAATCTGCGGCTGATCGAATATCGAGAAGGTTGCCCGGAGATCGGGCAGGTATCGCGCAAACGCTTGTAGCAGTCTGGTCATCAGCTTGAAACCAAGCCGAGGTAGAAAACCTACTTGGAGGCATCGTTCGCTCGGAAGATGGTGCCGTCCCACTTGAGACCTCCCTCATCTTTAATCTTCTGTCAGCTGGGCACCTCAGTCATCAGCTCACCTCGATGTCCACATGCCCGTCCTGAACGACCAGGGTGAAGGTCTCCGGCATATCCTCTACCATCCGCATGCGCCGCTTGAACTCGTCCTTGGGCAGGGCGAAAAACGGCGCCAGATCCAAGTTGATCCTATCGTACTCGTCCGGCAACACAAGCTCATGCACCTGAGCAAACTCCCACCACACGTCAAATCCACGGGGTGGCAAGCGGCCATACCGTCTTGTGTACTCCCGAACAGCCTCGCCTAAACTCTGCGACTGCCTCGCGAGCGTCTCCTCCCAGCGCTTCTCGCCAAGGGCAAGGAGCACGGGAATAGGGTGCGGCGCGCCTTCGTCCTGCGAGACAATGAGGTGTCCGGTACTCGAATACAGATGATGCGAGTGTGGGCGCTGACCCTTGACCGCATTGGTGAGGTTGAGCTCGTGCGTCTCTCTGGGCGGGTAGAGTTCGCGAATACGCCGCAGGTCCCGGTGGTACGCCTCGACAGGCGAGACAAAGCGGCACAGTCCGTTGTCCTCTGCCCAATTGCTTGCGTCAAACCATCGTGCCCAGCGCAGATGGCCAACCCGCAATCCCCCTTGCCCTCCGCGTATGGAGAATGTACGGTAGAGCGCGCCCAGCAGAAGACAGACGAGCAAGCATCCCAGGCACCGGCGAGAGGTCTTGAACAGCCTCGGCGGACGCCAAGTGACCTTCTTCCCCGGCTGAGTGAGCGAGAACGGCGGTGGTTTCGGAGACGAGGCGTGCAGCGAATTGTAGTGTTTTCTCGGGCTGTGGGGCGATTCAGGATAGTCGTTGGTCCGCGGCGAGGCGAGGTTGAGCGTCTGGATTGGCTCCTGCAGTCCAGGATGAAGTCGGATGGGCGTCATGGGAGGCGTGCCGGCGTTCTGGTACGCATGGCGTACTTTTGGAGTGGAGGGAGGGGGGTTCATTTTGGGGTGTCGTCAAGTCGTCAAATTTACACCTCTCCAGGTCTGCAGAGGTGTCGAAGACCTCACTGCATGTGTGTGTCTGCACGAGGTCTCGCCGCTGCGCTCACGTCAGCGCGCCGCGGCGAATGTTGAGAGATTGTCGGTGGATGAACGATGAAATGTCGTGAGCGTGTCGTCAGGAACGATGAGCAAGGGGAGAGTCGGGGTCGCGCCTGGAATCAAACCCGGTACACGGCCTGCCGGATCCATCACAACCGTGCTTTCCCCGGCATCTACATGTTCTTCAACAGAGAGGGGTGTGCCTTTCATGCATGTATGTACTATGTACGACTGGATGTATGTATGCCCAACAACAAGATCACCGATAAACATGCGGATACTTCTAATCTAAAGTCTCGCCATAGCCTCCGGGCACAGATCGTCGACTCGGATCCACATGAGCGTACGCATGCGAATCGTGAGGTACAAAGTCGTCCAGCGTAAGAGGACGAAGCTTGAAGCCCTAGACATCAGCCTGGTTCAGTGGCTGTATGTGGCAGCTGACCTCTTTACGTGCTGCTTCCAGACCGGCCGTGCCCGCCTGACCCTTCTCCCGCATGACCTCCCTGACAGGGACCATGGCGGCGTTGCGGCAAGTCTCTCGCAAATCAGATCCTGAGAGACCGTCCGTTCGTCGGGCGAGAGCTTGTATTGAGAAGTTGTCAGACAATTTGGTGTGAGCCAGCATCTGATCATGAGCGAAAAACCGAGCATCCGAGACGCGACCCACCAGGGACAGAATCTTGACACGCTGTTCAAAGTTGGGTAATCTGATGGGGAATCGTTTTGGCATCCGACGAAGAATGGCAGGATCGATACTTACCGGTTCAGCTTTGTTCAACAGCGCAGAGGAAACTCACTCGTTTGGCCTGTTGGTCGCACCGAGCACCAGAACTCGACAATCGCTTGCCGTTGTCAGACCATCCCACAAGCTGGGTTGTCAGTAACAAGTCGCAAAAGCCCGATCAATCACACACGTCATGAACTCCGCCTTCATCATGGCCGTGACCTCGTGATCCCCTGCCGACCGCTCCCTGAAGAGCGAGTCGATCTCGTCGATGAATATCTGTCAATGAGCTCTGCTGCAGTCAGGCCTTTGGAGCTCCTTTCACTGACTATACTGGGCTGCACCTTCATGGCCAAAGAGAACAACCCCGCTACCAGCTTATTTGATTCGCCGAACCACTTGTTCGTCCTGCGCATAAGCTTGGCAATAAACCCGTGATCTAGCTTACAAGCTCGAGATTGGCAGATTGATGAATGTCGCTCCACTCTCCTTGGCGAGAGCTTTTGCCAACATGGTCTTCCCACAGCCAGGGTGTCCGTAAAGAAGCACGCCCTTTGGCGCACTCAGAAGGCCATTACTGCTTGCGAACAATTCGGGAAAAGTCAATGGGTAGATGACCGTTTCCCGCAGACTCGAGATGATCTCGTCCAGGCCTCCTATGCTCTCAAAAGTGACATCGATAGATGCGGGCGGAATGATCTGGCCGGCGATGGTGGATTCGTATTCGTCCAGATCGAGTTGAGCCAGTTGCGCCTCTGACAGACCAGTCTGCGTCAAGAGCTGCTTCCCTTTTTCTCTCGACTTTTTTGTTGTCGGGGAGGATGCGTCAAGGGATGATAGGACATAGCGAAGGGCATAGTAGAGTGCCACCTGAAATTAGTACGGACAGGCAGGTGAGCGATGCGGATGACGACACGCACTTGTGATGCGGCAAAGAAGGCGACTGTGTCTGTCAGTATATGAAGGGATGTGGTCATGATGCGCACCATCCAAGACGACTCTTTGTACGTCTCTGGCCATTGTGTTAGAAGACTGGGGCGGATATGAGCGATGTCGAATGCCGAATTCGCATCGCTGGCAATGGATGTCTGGGCTTTTTGAGACGGGGTGAAATGGGTGGCGGCTTTCCCACGGTGGCTTCTGGGCGCGTGGCTTGGACTGATCATTTCCAGGAACCGGCCCCGGGTCCGAGCGGTAGGGTACAGATTCCCTGTCACGTAGAAGGGGAAATCACACATTGGGCGCGTCTGGTCATTAAATTGTCATGTTCAAAGCACCACAGGGGGCAGGAGTTGATTCATTCATTCATCTCTCCACGTCAACTCTCTCTCTCTCATATAGCATCAGGCATCAGCATTGGCATAGCACAGACAGACACGAAAGACACGACCCCACAACACGACACCACACGAGATCAGCAACGCTCCTTCCAACTCTCTTCACCGCGTCCAGTCATCCTCTTTCCTCGCTGGATATAATCCCGCCCATCACGTCTCGCCCCCCGCGCCAGCCACATGAGTTCCCCGGCACACCCGCTCGCACCATCTGTATCATTTGCCGGGATCACGCAGCTAGACACGCCTCCATCGTCCTCGGTCACAAGCTCGCCTACCAGAAAGTGCAGCACATACGCCTCGTCCTCTGTCAGCCTCGGTAGACATGACGTGGTCCCACTGGGCGCGGCCAAGCTGATCGGTACGTGCTGCAGTCTTCATCGCGATGCTCACCCTACGACCTCGGGCTGACGGTCCAGCCGGTCTCGCCAGCAGCAAGCGCGCGGTCATCTTCTCCCCTCAGAACGATACGAAATACTTTTCACAAGACTCTCTTGTTCGCCCGCCATCAGCCCCTCCGGCGTCTATCCGCTCGTATTCCCTTATTCCTTCTTCCTCGCCAAACGCGTCCCCCTCGTCCTCTCGCTCGTACTCTCAGCCAATCTCATCATCCCCCTCTGTTCGTAGCATCCTCAAATCTCGGGCGCACCAGATCCGCCTGGCCGCCTCGGTTGAAGAAGGAACTTTGAACAACAAGGAGCCAGCAAGGCTTCTCGTCTCTGGCCGAAGACCCAAGCTCGTCGCTAGGGACTCCTTCCAGTTGGCTATGATCCGAAAGGCTGCGGTCGATAGTCCTCCCTGTAATGCTGGGGGTCCTACGACTACATCTGACGAAATGCCCGGCTCAGACGACAGCAACGCTTCTGACGGAATGGCCGGAGAGGAAGATCTTGCATTGGGTTCCAGCAGGGAAGAGGGAGACAGCTCGGAGGAGGAGGAGCCGATGGAAGAAGACGGAGCATTGGCGACTTCGTCGTTGATTGACATTATACTGGATGGAGCAGAGGATCTTTTGACCTTGGAGGAAGCTTACACCACCCTTGCCCAACGCCTCAGGTCCCGCCTCACAAAGCAGCCGAACGACGTCTCTACAATATCGGCGCTCGAATTGCGGCAACTGGTCCGCCCAATCCGCGAACAAGCCCCAGCCGTGGTGCGAGCATTTCAGAGGGATTTGCAACGCCTGCTGGGCAAGGTCCCACTCTCAGAAACGCCGCCAGCTTCCGACGATCGCTCTTCATCCCCTTTTCGCCACTTGATGCCGCTGCAGGACACCACGCCGGACAACAAGCGTCGCCTCACCCCTTCCCCGACGCCAGCCAATGGCAAAGCTTCGCCCAACAAGCCAAGCAGACAGGGCTACACCGAAGCAGAAGTGCGTTATCGGCGCGAGGCTGCTGGCGTTGGCTCGGCCGCTCTCCGCTTGCTCGCCTTTGCTCTCCACATTCCCGAGCTCTACTCGTGCTTCACCGATGCCGATATTCAAGCGTTGATCGACCATGTACTTGTAATACCCAGGACGCCGAAGATGCCGACACCGAATCCCAAGAGGACCTACTATCTCGCTGTCATGGTCCTGGCCCAAATGCGGGTCCCAGTAGCTTGCGTACAACCCATCAAGGACAAGATCGCCAGAGCGGTGGAAGCAGCATTGAACGATTCTTTCGCGTTTGCCAATGTCGTAGGCGGCAAGGAGGGACCCAGCATCGTCAAGAAGGAGGGCTTTGCAGCGGTCATCAATCTCCTTATCTCCTATCCAGGAGTCTTCTTCCAACACTACGGTGATTTCCTCCCAGTTTGTCTCCGAGATCTGAGTTCGCCTGTTCCGGCCATCCGATACAAAGCCGGCAATGCACTTGCAGCTTTCGCTACCGCCAAGCACAACCTCTTTGCCGAATATCGCGACGCACTCTTGACCAAGAAAGATCGCGAATCCCGTGAAGCATTCCTGCGATTCAAAGGACTAAGCCAGAAGTCTGAGGTGTTTGTTGTCATTCAGCTCAAGAGCGGAGTGCGAGCACAAGGACGGGCGAGTCCTGTATATGGCGCCAATGGAGAGAGGCGTACGGAATGGGTTTCTTTGGAGCACACTTTCAGGGAGAAGGTCGGCGCGAACGACGAGGTCCACTGGGCTTGTGCAACTTGGGCGGTACTCGTCACTATGATCGGGTCACAGCACAACTCATCGACACTCGCGGATCCGGTCAACCACATCATCGACCGTTCCTTGCAGCCGACGACCAATACTATCCGTCCCCCGCTTGCCCGCTTTGCCTGGAACCACGCCATACATGCGTACCTGTCACCGGGACCGACAGTATCAGTCTCCGACGATTGCAGAATCGTCCAGTCTTACCGACCATTCGTCAGCTCTGGTCAACAAGATGCCGCTGCGCGGCTTGAGACCTTGCTGTTCCCGGCAAAGTTGGCGATCGAGATGGCGAACGACATGTCCACAGTACATCGCGAGCTCGTACTTCTCGACAACGATTCTGGGGAAGCTAGATGCTCATGGCAACGTTCGCAAAAAGCGAGGAAGCAACAGTGGATGGTGACTTGCGGCAAGGCGCTTACGCCAATCGTCTATGCTTTCGCTGGAATCGCTATCTCTCACGAAGAACAGCCGGCGAAGGAGATGGTGGCTCTTACTGGCCTCCCTTCGTCGGACGGACCGGCTCCTCCCGCCTCCGCCTATACCGAAGCGAGGCTCGACATGCAGGATCAGACTTGGGACAAGGTCATTCGCCCTCTGCTCAGCGACTATCTCAGCATTCTCGGCTCGGACGAGCTCAAGCTCCAGGCATGGACCATTTTCGAGGCCCTGACGGCTCCGAGCGTCTCATCAGATTGGGATCTCGACCGCCTCTTGAACGAGCGGTACATGTCTGGCGAAGTTTTCCAGATCGAGAAAGACAAAGAAGCCGCTATCACGCAGCTCATTGCCGACCTCGCAGTCGACAGTGTGCAGCCGTCCGAGGTGCCTTCATGGGGATCCGCGTGGATCGCCTCAAGACTGGACAAGCTGCTCGACCTATTTCAAGAAGCCATCGGAGGCGTCCATGGCCTCAACAAAGTACCGGACGACTCGATCGAACTGGACGAAGGAGTTATGCTGCCCAAATCGCTCTCATTGATCTGGTCAAACCTGATGGGCTGCCTGAAGCATGTGCAGCCCTTCGAGACTAACGCCTTCAATGACGGTTTGCGGCTCGTCACTCGTCACTTGTTGGAGATCTTCAACAGGGAGCCGACCTCCCATATTCCGATTTGCTACATTGGAAGGGACGACGCTTCGGTTCTCCACCCAGCTGCTGTACGGATACATATATTCGCTCATCTGCTGGACGTGACGGTAGCCGAGTTGGGCGAAGCCGGTTTGAGCTCTTTCATACCATGTGTGGCGGTCACAGAAGGCGAACAGGATCAAGCCGACCTCATTGTTCAACAGATGGCTTTCGGATCGAATGCGAGAGAGGAGACATCGATGGCGGGCTGCCTACTTGGCCAGCTCCTCCGGACGAAGGTGTTCTCCGGCGGACTACCGGCACCGACTCGACAAGCAATACGGAGGCTGACCACTCGTTTATTGAATGCCGCTTGTGCAGAAGGTCTCGAGGGCAAGGTATTGGGTGAGGTGACCAACGTCCTGCCGTTTGCCTTCGAAGGCGCAGGAGAGGTCCAGCTGGATCTTTGGCGCCTGGTCGGTGCGTGCATTCCGCTCCGTCGTCAGAACTCTGCTGATATCTAGCTTCCAAGTGGACCAAAGCCATCGATCTTGTGCCCTCAACAACTGCGTCAGGAACGAATCACACCGGCGTTTTGCTGGTCTCACTGCTTTCCGCGCCATTCAGAGAAGGAACCATCGACTCGGCTTGGCATCAAGAGTCGACCACGGAGGACCTGCGCATCTGGGAGGCTCTACTGGAGACAACCATATTGCGATTCCGAGCGAAGCGTGTCGGAACGAATATGGGGGTTTTGGAAACCCTGGCAGGGCACTTCAGCGACTACTTGCCGGATGACGAGAAGACCAGGTAGGCTAGTGCACAGTTGACAGGAGCAAAAATTGACTGTATAGGTCGACCACAATCACGCTCTCTTGCTTGACAGCTGCTGTCAGATGGGTGCCCTCTGGTCTGATGGAGGACAACTCTCCGAGCCAGCATTTTAATGGCCCGGTCGTCCCTCTTGACTTCCTCGAGTTCATCAACGACGCCTTGCTGCAAGCGTTCCCCGATCTCGAATCGCCTGCAACATCCGTTCCGCTTACAGCCATCTCGCCAGCGGTATTCCAGTTGTTGACGGCCCTTGTAGACGTCATCGCGACTGTCCCGCTGTCCTCGGTCGGTGAAATTGTTGATACTGTCAAATTGTCGCTCGCACGGTGGTTCGCTCTCCCAGCCGTTCTCGCGGATGAGGCACAGGCCGTTCTTGTGCGTATTCAATTAGCAACTCCCTGAGATGACCCTGACGAGGCAGCTCGACAACCTTTACATCTCCCTTTTCTCTGTGCTGGGAAATGCGGTGGCTTCGAGACACATGGTCGCCGACTCGGCGCTCGTCAATGGCCTCTTCGACCTATATGCTCACAGAATCAATCTTGCGACTTCACGGGCTGTTCTAGAGAGCTTTCAAAGTTTTTGGCAGGGCAGCTTTGCTCGGGTCTCGGGTCTCGAATACGAGGAGCATGTCGCAGACTTCCTCGGTCAGCTCACTGGCGCTCTCAGGGATTTCATCTACGTCCCGGGCTTGTCCATCCCGCAGGCATCGCTGTCAGAGGTGTGTGATAGGAAATTGATGTCGATTCTTCTCACTGACCAGCAGGAGGAAAGCTTGATACGGTACCCGCATTGCGAGTCTTACATGAAGCCGCTCGATGTCGTTCCACCTACCTCAAGCGAACCTATCCAGCTGGACGTCGAGATGCCTCAGGCGTCGCACGAATACGACGCTGATGTGTCTGCATCGCTTGGCAGTGTGCCTGTCACCGTTGCGCCCGCCGCATCGGGTCTGGAGCCTATCGACGAAGACATTGACGTCTCGCGTATTGAAGAGACAAGGATCGAAGATTCCCCTAGTGCGGTCATTGCAGAAAGCCGCGAGTCGGAATCGTTGCACAGTTCTGCCGACCATACACAGTTTGACGAGACGGGCTCTGATGTTTTCGGCCCTACTGCCGCAACCAAGGGCAAATCGGCCAAGACCAGGAAGGCCAAGAAGGGCCGACGCTCCAAGAAGTCATCTCAGACGGTGGACCGTGCGGCAAAACAAGCCGTGCCGCCAACGCCTGCCATGATTGAACCGGAAGATATCCTTATCACCGCTTCCGACCCGCCCTCATCTGCATCCCCAATCTCGAAGAAACGCAAGCTCTCCGTCGATGTCGAGATTGCAAACGAGTCCCAGCCCGACGAATCACACGAGGTGCGACAGGCAGACGACGCCGCCGCTACAGGCGCGAACCGATCTTTCATCGCTTCAGCCAGCAAGTGGCTCGGCCGTCTCCCTTCGATCGGTGGCCTTTTCTCGCCTTCTTTACCAATTGCTACCCTTTCGCCCATCGACCGTCCCCTCGAGCCTCAGCAAATGCAGCGATCTCAAAGCGACTCCGCGCTTGTTCACTCGCAGTCGCAACCATCAGCTCCGTCGATTCCTTCGACCGTTGCGACCGTCATAGTCACCACATCGAGCGAAAGACCCGCCAAGAGGCGAAGACAGAAGGTTCCTAAGCCTGAGACAGCCCACGAGCCAATGTACAAAGCTAGTCCATTGAAGACCCGATCTGGTCTCAAGTTTTCCGAGGGTTCCTCCCGATCGTCAAAGCCCCGTCTATCCCGCTCCAAGTCTACCAACGTGGTGTCGTCAAAATCAAATTTCTCGCCTCGCTCTCGCTCCACTTCCGTTGGTAGCATCAAAGAGGAGCCCATCATCATCGAAGACGACGAAGTTGAGGTGGCTGGTTCGGACGATGACGAGCTCATGTTGTCCCCAGAGTCGGCCAGGCAAAGCAGGGCCGAAGAGCGGGAAGCAATTCGGCAATCCGCAACTGGCAGTCGGTCGCCGGTTCCTGTTGTCCCTGCGCCTGCCCCGTCCGCTGTGCCGGTCGTGGATGCGGATGCCACACAGGGATCGTCTGGGCGGTTTGACGGTGAGTCATATCTACACTCCTGAGTAAGAAGACTCGCTGATTATGCTAGACGCCCCAAGTCCGCTAGCGCAGCGCGTCGCCCAGGCCGAAGCGCAGATTCCCAACACGTCCGCCGAGACGCAAGCCGTACTCGGTATCGCCTCACCACTGAAGCGGTCGGTCGAACAAGCTCGCGTGCTGGCCATCGTCGAAGAGGCCGCTCGGGCCCGCGAGGCAGTAGCGGGTCTGGACTTCCAGGGCGTGTTGGATCTGATGAAGAATGTGGATATCCTTCGCAAAGCCGCCACGGCGAACCTTGAAGGTCGCGCCGCCGAGCTGAAGCGGCTCAAGGGGAGGCGATGAGCTCTCTCGCGCAGGCGTGAGGAGTCTAAATCAGGTGTTTCTTGTTGTACATAGGTTTTATATATTGTCTGTCTACCCTGCATATACACATCTTGTCGGTAGGTGTGCAGATACATAAGCAGGTAGACACTACATTCATGTTGAAGGCAAAGGGCCACAGCGCATGCAGACGAGATGCATAAAGATGGACAGCTGTAATTCCATAACGGAACTCTGATGGGCATAGTTCACGTGGATGCGACTTATGAGTTGACAGGTGTGACGATAGCACCAGCAGGCAGGCCCGGAATCTTCTTGCCGCTGAGACCGGCCTCGCGTCTCTTCCTCTGCAGCAGTTCGCGGATGACTTCGGCGTTACGTTCGAGAATTCCCTTGTAGACGCCTTTCTGGAGTGGCGAGAGTGAGATGGGTACGATGATTTCGACCTGGGGTCAGACTAACGCAACAAGAACCCGGCGACAGATTGGATGGAGAAACGGGGGGCAAGGACGTACCTTTGGAGGCAGCTTGAGGACATCTGCCTTGATCCGACGGAGAATGTAAGGCGCAATCATAGTATGGAGTTCCTGCACGAGCGACTCGTTGAGATTTTCAAAGCGTTTCTCGAGATCTGCCAAAGCGCTGCATGTCAGCCCGTGCCGAACAGGCATGTAGAGTGTAGGAGACCTACCGGAAAGCCTCAGGGTCGAGAAAGTTGAGCAAGTTGAACAGCTCTCTCAAGTTGTTGTTGAGTGGGGTGCCCGTGAGGAGAATACGATGCACGCTATTGAGCTGTTTGAGACGATTGAAGATGAGGTTCGAATCGGATTTGACTGCCGGATCAGCTTCACTTTCTAAGAGCCTTCCAGGCTACGCACGTCGTTGACCCTCATCCACCACGAGCATCTCCCACCGCGGCACAGAGCTGAAGACACGGAAATCTGACCCAGTGATCGACTCGTACGTAGTCAGCACTACATGCCTGAAAGTCAGCTCGAGACATGTCCGATGGCTCAGCTGCGCACGCTTTCAGCCCTTCGGCCTTGCCCTGCATGCCTTTGTGATACAGCTCATACTTCGAGATGACTTTGCGAGCTGAACATAAGCCACGGCCCACTGGCTTGGGACTCGGCAGGAGAAAGGGCATTACTTACAGGCAGCTTCGCCGTAGTATGGGACAACACGCATGTGAGGCACCCATTTCTCAAACTCGCGAACCCAGTTGGTGATTGTTCTCCTTGTCAGCCGATACCGGTAGACACCACAACGAGCTCACGACTGCGGCACAATCACCAGACAAGGGTAAATCCGGTGCTCGCTCGTACCGAGGTAGCCCAGAAGAGAAGCGATCTGAATCCTGATTGTTAGCTCCGCTCGGATCTTATGTTCAGCTCACGTTTTGCCTAGCCCCATGTCATCCGCCAGAATACACGATTCGCGCTTGAAGTGCTTGTAGATGAGCCACTGAAGGCCCTCCATCTGTGAAATCAGCCACGACACAACGCAATCCAGTCATAAATACCTGGAATGGCATGAGCGTCTGCCTGTCAGTTGAAGCAAAAGAGCTGCCGATCAAGACTTACTCCGCCAACGATGCTGCTCGGCTGTTCCTTTGGCGGCTCCGAGTATCGCTGAGCCTTGAGTTCTCGTTTTTGACACTCCGTGGGAGAGAGCACGGGAACGTCGACGAGTCGCGCGGCCAGGTAATTCCTCAGGGCCTTCGCGAAAGCAGGGTACAGAGGAGAGTCCGTAGGCGGTGGAGTGTCCCAGCAAGCTGTCCGTCAGCCATGATGCGAATGACCATGATCAACTCACATTGATCATACTGGAGATCATCCCACTTGACCTGATATGCATCAGCTTCGTACATCAAGTCGAGGATATGGCTGACAAAGCACCAGGTCACCAGTGGAGCGATCTCATTCGCGTCCTCGGGAGTCAAATTGCGGTGCTGAGTCCGTTCCCACTCTTCAATCTCCATCATTTGACTGGCGGGAGGCTGCAGTCCATCTGGCAGGTCTGGTCCGGCGCCCGGCGCCTCTGGCTGGTCTTCACTGTCCGAGGGGGAGTCAGATAAGATTCTTCTCCCTCGTGGCGGCGCCTTCTTCGCGGAGCTCTTCTTATCAGCCCTGGGTGGGGCCAGCATCACATCAAGCACGCGATCGATGGTCTGTCATGTAAGCCAAGTCGAGTTGAGTGGCAGGGGCTAAGTCACCTTCCACTCCGTAGGTATGCTAGCATAGCCATTGACATCTGGAGGAGGGCCAGTACCCTCCCACTCGTCTGCAGCAGTCTGACGGCCAGAGTGACGTTCGTGCTGAGTGCCGTGAACGCGATCATCTTCCTCCATAACGCGAGCTATAGTTGGGGCTTCCATGTCATCGCCACGCGCAGCGAGGGTCTCGTCGGTGATGAGGTCCAGAGAAGGGCCTTTCTCGAGGAAGTGCCGGAGCTTTTGGGGGGCGGCTGCGAGCATCCAGGCATGCGGAACCCAGGTAGCCTAGGTATCAGCTGAAAGCTGCAACAAGAGAGCTGACGCACATGGCGGAATCCTCGACCGACCCATTTGACGAGGTACTCGCGGGGCAGTGGTTCTTTGTATGAGGGCAGCTCATCTTCAGCTCGCTTGGGCTCTTTCGCATCCGCAGGCAGAGGGCGCCAGGCGATCATCTAGGCATTAATGCTGCGCAATCTGGTGACGGGCACTGACCAAGTCCACGTTCCAAACCCATTCGCGACATTGGTGACAGAGCCAGCCATCCTTGGCGTATGTGGCTGTTGGACGCTGATAAGACGCAGCGATTTCATACAGAGTGTGCTTCTCTTTAGCTGGAAAGGGGTTGCGAACTGTATCGTCAGCAAAGGAGGCAGTAACGAGTGGATGCAATGACGATGCTGATAATGCGCTCCTTGCTTACATCGAAAGCACCTGAAGAGCAAGCTCTTGGGAGGTTCCTTCTTCTGCACCGTAGTCTTGGCCTCGTCTACTTCGATGTCGCTATCTTTGGAGCTGCCGTTGACGGGTTTGGCCGCAGTTGGAGGCTTGAGGTCCTCCCGGTGACAGACAAAGCAGTCCTTACTTGCACTGCATCTGTTGCAGGTGAAGGTGGACGTCTCGTCGATTGCGATCGACTTGCGCCGAGAGCCCGGCCCCTCTTGGCGACGGAGCTCATCGATGACCTCTTTCTTTTGCGTTTGGCCTATGCAGCCCTATCTCCATCAGCACTGAAAGAAACCATGGTGCTTTGACCGACCCAATGAGAGGCGACTGTGCAATATTGGCACTACTAAGTCAGTAAGCACGTCGGGTTCAGAGAGGCAACCTACCTCTAACCACCCCTCTAAAGACCTTGCCAACTCTTCATCGCTCATCTCGTCTTCTTGACGTTTCCCCTTCCTTCCCGGCTTTTTCTTCTTCGCCATTGCCGCTTCGAGCAGATCGTCTGCTGGAGGTCGAGTACACTTCTCACAGAACTGGCCAATAAGCTCTGCTCATTCAAATACGGTTGAGCTGACGGATCTATGTTCTCGCAGCACTTCCGGACCAATGATTGGCTGTTTCTTCTTCTTCGCCCCAACATCGTCAGACCAGTCGTCCGATTCTTCTTGCTCGAACACGTCGGATGAGCTATCAATCTCGTCTTCACCTTCGTCCATGTCAAAGTCGGATTCAGAAGTCGAAGCGGTGTGGTTCCCGTTCGCCTTGCGGCGTCTGTCTTCGGCGTAAGAGGCGTCAGACTCTGAATTGGATCGAGGTGAGGGGGCGACGGTCATCTTTCGTGGACGTCCAGGGCCTCGCCGTTCTGTTTGCTGGTAGAACGAAGAAGAAGGTAACGCTTTGTGGGTGTGCTATTTCGTCAGCCACAATGAAGAATGAGAGAACACAAGTGGGGAAGGTAGCACGAGAAAAGGGAGGGGAAATGCACAGGACTTTGCACGGTCATGAAAGGGGGAAGATCCTCCTTTGTACGCACAGACAAAGGTGAGGGACGCCATACGTATCTGGGAAGAGACAAGTGGGAAAGAACGTCGAAGTAGACGGGCAGGGAGGAGATATGGTGAGGGAATTGAGCTTACCTTGCTCTTCTGCTCCTGTTGACGATGACTCCTGGTCATACGGCCTAAAGGCCGAACCTCCTTTGGCCTTGTCCTTGTACTCCGGCGTTGTGGCATATCGCTATCGTCACTGAAGAGGCCATCCGATTCTTCCGAATCGGCATCGCCGCCTGCTTGCGAGTAGTCCTCCTGCTCGTCCCGGCTCTGCACGCCGTCTGTAACGGATAACGAGAGAGACCCGTTTCGCCAATTGGATCCTTTGGTCGCGGATACAGTTCGCGAGAGAGCCATACGCGAGGGCCGGCTGGAGCCCTCTTCCTCGTCCTGCCGTCTGAGAAGCTTGAGCCGAGATCGTTCCGTCGGTGGTGGGAGGGTGCGGGGATGGTAGAACCTCTTGAGCTTGGTAAGAGGCATGAAGCTGATTTGTACCACGGGGTCGCCCTTCCTGCTGCGCTCTCGTGGGGAGCGTTGATACCGTGACGGAGGAGAATCCGAGTCTCTCACAAAGATAGGAGCTGAAGACTCGCGCCATGCCCCGTCTTCTGAACGAAGATTGAGCGGATCGGAAGAATCAACCGACCTTGGGCCCGGTCCAGCATGTAGGGGGGACGAGTGTTCCTCGGTATCGGCATCTGCACCGTGAGCTTCTCGCTGAGGTCTGTGTGCGAGGATGAGATGTACCATCAATCACGATCAAGTCTGGACCGGGACCGGCCGTCCCCAGGATCTCCACATCGTCCGACATGGCTCGCGCCTCTCGTGCATGTCGCGTGGTGGAAGGACCAGGACCAGCTTGGGCATTACTGATCGCGACTGGTGTAGGGGTGGGAGGAGAGTCCGCATACTCGCTGTGGTCCGACGGCGCGTCCTCATCCTGCGTAGAGGGGAGGAACAGCGGGGTGGCTTTTTCCCGAGGAGGAGCGGACAAGCTCCTCTTCTTCTCCGGGACGGGCGACTGAGATGGACTGGACGCCGGACTGTCCAGGTCAAGCAGCGAGTCGGCAAACGCCTCGTCTTCGCTATCCATCGCGTGCCGTACTCGCAGTGGCAACTATCGCGCCGGACCGCTGGTTTGTCGATGTCAATGTCGATATTTCGAAATATGTATCTTTGGGTAGCCTATCGATGTGGTCACCAGGCGACGGAAAGATATCTCGTGATCTGTCTGTCGCGTGGTAGCGGTCTGTGCTCAAATTGCCTCTTTGGGACATCAGACGGCGTTACAGACTCCCTACCCCTTGCTTCCCCCTGCACGTCAAGAACTGCCTTCACCGGCCTATTGATCTCTCGTCTCTCTCTTCCACGCTCGGGCCTGCGATTGGTAGATGAAGGCAAGAGGCAGTAGAGCTGAGGGTGGAGCATGTCAAGTGACGCTTGCATCAGCGGGACGGGAGTTGCGTAGGACATACATAAGGGTTGCTGAGGACTGATCGTGTCCCCATCACTCATCTGATCTACTCATCCGTCCAGACTTCAGTCATCGCAATGTCCAAGATCACCCAAGCTGTCCGGGTATGTACCACCTCTTTCATCATGTATAGTGTTGCTCATACTGACGATACAGCCGGTCCTGCGGGGCACGTCGCCCGTCAGTTGTGCCGTCGGTATCGGCGCAGCTAGGGCGTACTCGAAAGCTACGCTCGTGGGGCGAGTCGGCTCGGCGCCTCAAGAGCGCCAGACTTCGTCGGGCAAGACTTTCTACGCGTGAGGCTATCCTAATCTCCACGAGCCAGGATCTGACGGTCAGGTATTCGCTCGCCGTGTCCAAAGCCCCCAAGAAGGACGAGCAGGGCAGTGAGCTGCCCTCTTCCGTTTCCCGAGAGACAGCCAGCTGACCTGATGTAGATGTCATCAAGACTGCTGAGGGGTGTGAGTCTTCTGCCTAAGCCATCAGAGTGACCGGAGATGATGCTGATGGCAGTCGTCGAGCGTGATGCGCATTGGTGCGCCTCTCATCTCTGAACTAGGACCTGAATACTACCAGGGTGGAAGCTGAAGCGATGCAGGTACAGCATCCTCAAGTTCTCCCAGGAAGGCTCGGAAGACACGATCAAACATCTCACGCCGGGTGACATGGTGCTCGTAGAGGGTGACTCCATCCATATCCTCATGTCGAGCGACGATTAAGGTGCTGACTTGGCAGCGTCCATGTCTGTTCGCCAGCTCGACAAGCCCGAAGGCGAGTACCCGCGCTCGGAAATCATCCTCGTGTAAGTCAGCTTCCTACAGGTTGGCTGCAGCTGAGTGGCAGTGAGGACAAACACAAGGTGCTGGCGCATTCCAAGGGGTACTATGAAGGCCAGGGCAAGGCGCCTGCTGGGGAGAAGGCGCCGTCTGGCTAGCTGCTTGCTGCTATCAGCCTGGCTGCTGGGCTTTCTGAAGTCTTCGAATGTCTGCAATGCATCCTTCACCACTCTGCTGAGACCATAGTCAGTCTGCCATTTACTCGCACACCCTAGTCATCTCTTCGTCGTTGCTGCTCATCGCTGCTCCAAAGTTAGGAAGACAGTCCATTTGCCTATTCCCCACTCTACCCCACCTCCGCCCCCTCTCTACCCATAGTCAACGTACAAAGCCATTCCATCTCATCTCTCCCACCCTCTCAATCTCGTCGTCGCAGCCCAAGGCCATGGCTGAAAGCCTGCGGGACCTGAACATCCTATTCGACCCCCTCTCCGAACTACTCACTGTCCTGCTCTCCAACGCATTCGGCATCACCTCTTTCGTGATCGACGAGGCGCACTCGTTCCCCTGCTCGGAAACAGACAAGGCCGCCGTCATAAAGGAGTCCAGGCAGACTCAGCAGGCGGTGCAGGGTGTATGTGGACGAGCAAGAGTGATACTGCTCGACCGGCTCCCCACATCCTCTGCCGGCCTTAGCTCTGGCCAGCCAGCGGAGAGAGTGGACGAGCTGCCCAGAATCGAAGTTGGGGTCTTGTTGGACCATCGGGGCTTCACTGTGCGTCTCCACCTCCTAGATCTCTCCCTCTTACAGAGTGACACTTGGGAGGAGGACTGACATCAGGTCGAGCACACCTCTGTCCCCTCCTCGCCGCACCACGGCACTACCTACGAAACCCTCGAGACCCTGCTCATTGCCGTCTCACCGAAATACGTCGAGGCAATGACGCTCGAAGTGTCCAAACGCTTTGAAGAGCCATATAAACCGAGATGGCAACATGACGACGAATGAGAACACTGCATCAGTCCAAAAATGTTGTACAGTATGCCATGCATGAGCCGAAACTATACACCGTCATCAACAGTCGACATCCACGCCGCTCCTCTAATCTCCCCTCTCTCCCCACCCTGGCGTCTCAGAGACCCGACGCATCACGGAGCAGCAATCGTCCTCTGCGTGTAGGCGCCGAGGTTGTCCGGGATGGCATAGCGGGTGTCCGCCTCGGAGAGCAGCTTGCCGCCGTACATCACTTGTCCGTGCTTGGCGTGGAACTGTGCCAGACGTGCCTCAACCTCTGGTCTGAAGTGACGCATGAGACCCTGGATAGGCCAGGCAGCAGCGTCGCCCAAGGCGCAAATGGTGTGGCCCTCGACTTGTTTTCTGGCTGTCAGCTCTACCCAAATTGAAAAGCAGAGCACTCACGTCAACTCGAGCAACATGTCAATCTCCCGCTCCTGCGCCCGACCCTCGACCATGCGGTCCATCATGTTCATCATCCAAGTCGTGCCCTCTCGGCACGGTGTGCACTGACCACACGACTCGTGCTTGTAGAATTTGGCGAATCGGGCAATGGCAGAGATCATGTCGGTGGTGTTGTCCATGACGATGACAGCACCAGTGCCGAGCGATGTCTGGTTGTCTTTGAGAGAGTCGTAGTCCATCCTGACCCGTCAGCATGCTCATCTCAGTGAATGTGAGGATCAAACTCACAAGACCTTCTCGCAAACCTCCCTGGGGATGACGGGGACGGAGCAACCACCGGGGATGATACCCTTGAGGTTTTGCCAACCACCCCTAATACCGCCACAGTGCTTCTCCAAGAGCTCCTGCAATGGGATAGACATTTCCTCTTCGATGACACAAGGATTGTTGACGTGTCCCGAAATGCAGTACACCTTGGTACCCTGGTTTCTCTCACGCCCAAAGCCTGCGAACCACTTGGCTCCTCTCCGGATGATGGTCGGGGCCACAGCGACAGTCTCGACGTTGGCCACGGTCGAGGGGCATCCGAAAAGACCGACATCGGCAGGGAATGGCGGCTTCAAACGGGGCTTGCCCTGCTTGCCCTCGAGTGACTCGATGAGAGCGGTCTCCTCGCCGCAGATGTAGGCACCGGCGCCACGGTGGAGGTAGACATCAAAGTCGTATCCGGATCCACAGGCGTTCTTCCCGATGAGACCGTCCTTGTAGGCTTCGTCGATCGCCTGTTGAACGTGAGATGCTTCTTGGTAGAACTCTCCACGGATGTAGATGTAAGCTGACAATCAGCGTGGCGCTGTGAGAATGAGGGGGTTGACTGACCTGCTGTTGCGTTCATCGCTCGGCCGGCAACAAGACATCCCTCGACGAGTTTGTGCGGGTCACCACGCATGATCTCTCGGTCTTTGCATGTTCCCGGCTCTCCTTCATCGGCATTGACGACCAAATACCTAGGTCGCGGGTCCTTTTCCCATCCAGGTTTGTTCACTACCATCAGCATCGCGCGATCTGAAGCTTTTGACAAGAGACATACTGAACGACCACTTGAGTCCACTTGGGAACCCAGCTCCACCTCGACCTCGCAGACCCGAGTCTTTGATTTGCTGAATCAACCACGCATCTCCCTTGAGCAGGATCTCCTTGGTCTTGTGCCAGTCTCCCCTGCTCTTCGCGCCCTTGATGCCGTGGTCATGGCGGCAATAAAGGTTGGTGAAAATCCGATCTTGGTCCTTGAGCCCGCCGTAGTGTCGCACGGGCGGGTCGGCGACGGTAGCGAGAGATCGGGAGGCGATGGGGGTGATGGTGGAAGGAGCGGTGGGACGACGAGCGGTGGGTTTGGGAAGTGTCGCGCGCAGCGATGCGATGCGCATGGATGATGATGGCCGCATGGTGTCTAGAATGCTTTGCTGGCCATGCAAGGCGACAAAGTGAAAGACTACAGTCTTGAAATGTGGTGAGATCGATCGCCTCGACTATGGTTGGTGGTCGGCGGTGAATAGGTGGAGACTTCCGACCAATGGCTGCTCGGCCCTTTCTGTACGCCCGACCCGCTTCACGGCGTTTGGTCAATGTGGCACTTGCTTACTCGGAGGCATAGAAGAGGGACCGTGCGCCATGATGCTCGTCTGCCTAAACAGGAATGCATAGCCTTACAGTGGTTCCAGGTATGTATGACATGTGGGAATGCAAGCGTAACGTCGATGATACATTGGCAACTTTTTATCGCTTGAGCCCCTCTCAGCTGCAGTGGTCTTCCCCTCCAGTCGATACCACCTTCGAGGGGTACTGCCGGTCTGAGAGTCCCCTTACTCTGCTTGTGACCTCAGTTGAGGGAGCGTAGACTGCATGCAGCGCCCTATTCAGCAGACGCGATTCGCGGCTCTCAAGCTCCAACTTCTCCCTTCGCTCGCCTCTGGGTAGAAGAATGGAGCATCGTCTTGGCAGTGCGATCGAAGAGAGAGAGGCCTTCAGGCATGCTATCGCGGTGCGGTCCTCCCGAGCCCTACGAGACACACAGTAGCAGCAGTGGTCTTCTCGAGACTCCAGACTTGCTATGAGATCCTTCAATGTCCATTGGTCGGACAGCCTGCGCGCTATTCCCCACGATGACATCTGATGGTACCTGACTGAAAGCCGTTGCTCGTGACCGAAGTGCGGTCGCCACTCGGTACTCGGGAGTGATAGAATGGTCGTGTGACCGCCTTTACCCGTCATTCGGCCCTTCCTTTGTCTCTCAACGCACAGCAGTACACAGCAGGGATTCGCCCAAATTCGAAAGGGTCCAGACCATCTCTACAAGTCCCAAAGGAGCGAGGACAGTGCACAAGTGGCCACTGGTCGAGTCATCAGTCCACTCGACGACCACGCACTACACTCGGCCACACAACCACACCGGCTACACGAGGTTTCGCTCATATAACATCCACGGCTCATTACCCCATCACGCTTCAGATCCCCCAAGTTCACACAGCACTCCCCCACATCAGCTTTCGATCGACCATTGGGTAGAGAACGAGTGTAATTGTGAAGAAGCCAGAGACCAAGTCGTACGTCTTCCCGTGTACGCCCCCTTTCAGCTAGCTGATGAGAAGCTTCTCTCGAACGTCATCTTCCTACCCCACCCCAATCTCGGCGATACAGACGACACTCGCCCTCACATCCCCTCATATACGCTCCCCATCGCAGATTGCACCCCAGCTCATACCACCACCCAGCCAACATGGACTACCTCACGGTGCTCGCCACCCGTTCGCTCATCCTCTTCGCACCTCCCTCCACGCCAACTCAGGCCAAACAAGCGCTCGAGGGCGGCACAGCACCCCACTTCACACCCAACTCGACTCCCACGCGTCGACCACTTTTGCTCGCCCCTGAGAGCGTGACCATGCCGATCCAATCGCTCCTGTACGCCGACGCCGACTGCGCCTACTACCTCATCCACCACCTCCTGGTGCACTCGCTCCCCAACCTGCTCGAGGGCAGCACCGACAGCCATTGTGTGGCCAGTGCAAGTCGCGAGTTGCGCGCCGAGGCGGAAGAGGCGGCGTGGGGAGAGATCGCCAAGGCCAAGCAGTTCGGTCTGGCGCTGGGCCGATGGTTCTCCGTGACCAGGGACGATCATATTACCGAGCAGGGCTTGAAGGATCTGGCCGAGGCGTATGGGCTGGGGTTGCAGCAGGACCAGGTAGAGGTGCAGATAGGTCACGAGCTTGATGAGCATGAGAACCATGCGGCTTTGGCTCAGCAAGTAGACCTGGGCGGCCCGATGATTGTTGCCTAATCCCATGTTCGATAGAACACCCCACTCAGCACTGCTTAGAGATTGGATCGGAACACAGTTGTAGATATCATGTAGCACCACGTCCATGTACATGTAGACTGTTTGGCATGTGAAAGCCGCTCATCAGAGTGGCCGGAGTGGAGTTTGATACATTCATCATGTCGAGCAAGTCTAAAACGCCAACATGACATACCTGTCCATCAGCCTCACCACACCCCTTCCCGCCTCACCAGATCGAAGGAGAAGGAACTCACCCAGCAATCATCGCCGCGCCACCAATAGGCGTCAAAGGCCCAAACACCTTCCCGACCTTCTCGCGAGCCAACACCAACCCAAAGATCGTCCCCGAAAAGGTGCCCGCCCCAGCAAGGATCATACTCGTCGCTATGCGCCCCTTGCGCGTGGCCATGACCGGATGGAAAGAGATGGCCAGCAGAGCGAGACCGTTGTAGATGAGATAATGGGATGCCGTGGCCCAGCTGGTATGGGATCGGTCTTGGGGGTCGGGATAGCGTGCGCGCAGGCCGTGTGAGCCGAATGCACCGGCTGTCATGCCAACCGCGGCTGTTTGTCAGCTAAAGTAGATTAGCGACCGGGGCGACTAGCTGAGGAGGGCGCCGGAGCGCCAGACTGTCGCTGGGTTCATCTTGCTGAATGAGTGATTGGAGTGAGGTAGAGATGTAGAGAGCTTCTTGCAACGGCGGACACATCGGTAACCCGACCGGCCGAACTTTTGGGACGCCTATTTGATGGCGAGTCGACTTGGAAGGCGTGCTACGTGGGGATGGTTGGTTCGCTGAACAGATTCGCTCAACACCTCTCACTCTTTCTGTGTTTTAGCCCCATCACACGAACAGACCCCCAAAAATGACGACGCTGCACGTCCATCCGCACTTCAATCACGAAGAAGCAGCGCATGCAGCGGCGGAATATCTTGCAAGTGGGTCTCAGAGCCTTCCAAGGTCGATTCGCCGCTTTGGCAGTGACTAATCACCTAGGCCTCGACAATCTCCAAGCAGAGATCCAATTTCTGACAGATGAAATCAAGGAGAAGGACATCAGAATCACGAGTCAGTATAATCAATATAATGTACAGGACAAGTGCTGAGGCATAGGCCTGCTGCAACGCATCAACAGTCGTCATACTGGTCTCACGCGCCAACTGAAGAATCCCACCGCATCGACGGCGACATTCCCCCTGCCCATCCCCCCAGGAGCACCACTACCGACCGAACATCTCAGTGCTAAGGACGCTACGGCCCTCACAAAAATCCAAGCTGAATGGGGCAAGATCGACGCGCTGCAAGATGAAAAGGTCGCGCTGGCCGAACGGATGGAACGTATCGTCAACCGAGCGAAAGAGAGAGGCAAAGCAGAGTGGCTACGCGTAGGAGGAATGGATCTCGACCTGCTCGAGAACGAAGCGGCGAATGGCAAACCGGGCGGCTTGGGCGAGATGGGGAACGGGGATATCATGTTACCTCCCGGCGGCCTGGGAAGCGGGAGCGACATGCGACCGCAGAAGAAGAGAAAGTTGCAGACCCTTCCGCTGCCGCTTCCGACGTCGGCCCTGCCGGCGGGCATGGTCGTACATCCGCCCAATTCGATGGGCCCTCCTTCTGCCCCGCTTCGTCCGCAACTATCTGCGAGGCACTCGACGGCGCACCGCTCTGGCCGGCACGAGAGGCATACGTCTGGTCTCTCGGACCTGGACATGGATGCGCATGGCGAGGCAGAGGAGACCGAGCCGGCCGATGGCGAGGCCGACGACACGCTTTACTGTTTCTGTCGCCAGAAGAGCTATGGCGAGATGATCGGGTGTGATAATGACAAGTGCGAGTTTGAATGGGTCAGTCGGTTTCCTGTGTGCCCGGACTCATTGGTGCGGTGACTGATGCTCAGTTCCACGTCAAATGTGTCAACCTCAACGCACCGCTGCCGGAGACCTGGTACTGCCCGGACTGTGTCTCGAAGCTCGGCTTGGCGTCGAGCGATGGGACGCGGCTCAATCAAAAGGACAAGAAGAATAGGAGGCGGTGAGCCCTTGGTGTAGTAGTAGCATGGAGTTGTCCATAGTACATCCTGTTGTAGACTTGGCATGTATCTTGGATCTTGTAGCTGTGCTTTGACCGGTGCATGCTGGAAACACGCTACTAGATGGTCGCGTTTCAGATTGGTGCCTGAGAGAGGAGCACTGCCTGTAACCGGACTCAGGTGGTCACGTCGATCGATATATTGGCTCACACAGCACCAATTGAGGACACCTGCGCAGGCAATTGGGCTCGTCCACCAACATGACTTCCACCCAGCCTCCAGAACAACCCGCTCGACCCTCCAGCGGTCCATTAACCAGCACACTGGTCAGCCCCACCCTACCTTCTCTAAAATGGCGCTCGAACTGAAACGCAGAACACGATGACACTCCCACTGACGACCCTCTCGTCCCTCCTCGCGATGCAAGACGACGAGGATCACAAGCCGCGGGTACGTCTCTTTCTGTGCCGTGTAAGGCATCATCAGTGGGGTTGGGCTGACGCACAGCTGTCCAAGATCAGCTGGTTACCTGATATCCTCGTCCTTCGGGGGTCGATCATCCCTACCGTCATTGGTCCCGTGTTGAGCGTGACGATCTTCGCTGCGTGCATCGCGGCTGCTTCGTTGCTCTATGGCAGAGATGTGGGTTTGACGAATAACGTCGGTAAGTGAATCAACAACAGAGGGAGGTGGGAGGTGGTGTCGGCTGATGGAAGTGCCGCTCTTGTCTGTCGTCGTCGGCTTGTTGCTTGGTGAGTCATACTCCGCACAGGATGTGGTACGTGCTGACGCGGTTCCTAGTCTTTCGGTGAGCTGGAAGGTGATACTGGTTGCCTGCCCTGTGCTCATCGCAGCAACTCGTCGGCATACGAGCGATTTGCCGAGTGAGTGATACCCATTGATTCAGTCGACGGCTCACAATGAAGAGGCCGGAAAGACTTCACGACCCTCATCTCCAACGCTCGCAACCTCTCCCGCGTCGGTCATCCCTTCATACTTGATAGACACAAGCACTAAAGTCAAGCTGATATGGATCACCGTCTGCGCGCCGCCCGTACCGACAGACGGCAGCAAGCCCACAATCACCCGCGCAAAACTGACCGAAGAGAAGAAACGGCTTATCCGGCTCATCGTCGCATTTGTCGTCGCTACGAAACACCACCTGCGTGCCGAGGGCGGTGTGCACCACGAAGACCTCGACGGACTTTTGCCGCCACGTCTGGCAGGCTCGAGTCTTCGTCAGCTGAAACAGGCCAGCGGGCAAATTACCGATGCGCAACACCAAGCTCTCAGCTCTCCAAAGTCTCTTGGTGCGTCGCTCCCTCCTACACCCGGTACGGGCATCCTTGGCAGCCCGCTCGACGAGGAATCCTCTATTGGCGTGAAGAGTGTTCGGTCTGTTCGCGTCTCGCCGAGTGTGCAGAGTCTCAATCCGCCTCGTAGTGCGTTTTCAGATACGCCCCCAACGCACGAACGGTCTAGCCTTCGTCAGCGCGTGGCGAGACACCTTCACCCCGTGCGAGCGGGCATGAAACGCCGTCCGACCAATGTGCGCGTGGTCGTAGAGGCTGATTGCTCCGACGAAGACTGTGGTCCGACTCGATCTGTGACAGAGCGCACGCCGTTGATCAAGGCTGGGGTCAAGCCTGATATTCGGCGCACGACGGAGGATGTAGTCAAGCGCGCCGAGGTGGGCTTGGGAAGGATGGTCGAGCTCGGCTTGCCGCTCATCATGTGGGTCAAGAATTACACCTTCAGTGGGAGTGATGCTGATGGTAGTGCACATGAGATAAGCAGGACACTCTTTCGGTTTCGGAGATTGGGGTGTATGGAGACTGTCGGGCCAGCGGTCAGTCCTCCTAGGGAATGTCAAGTACAGTGAAGCTGACGTATAGGGTATGAATGCCATGCAGGCGCTCGTGCAAAGTATGACGGACCAGCTGGGCTCAATGGAGCGCATGTGAGTTGTGTCCTGCAGTCCGAAACAGGGAATGGGGCTGAGGAGCAGCGTGCAGACACCACTCCCTGTCGTCTTCGGCATCCACATCAAGCAGACCGTCACCCTCTTCCTGTACATGCTCCCGTTCACACTTGTCGACCTGCTCGGGTGGAAGATGATCCTCATAGTGACCATCATCGCATTCACCATGATGGGCGTCGAGGGAATTGCCGCACAGGTCGAACAGCCTTTCGGCGAGTGAGCCGGAGTCTGTTGCTTGTTCGATGAGACAAGCTGAGTATAGTGATCCGTGTGATCTAAACCTTGATCTTTTCTGCACAGAGTTGTTGTGCGAGTGCGAGTGCGTTTTCCTTTGCTTTGTATTGGGAAGTGGGAAGGGGTATTGCTGATGGTAGGGCTATACTGGAACGACTGCCGGAAGGAGACGAAGATGATTCCAAGTCTTTTGAGAGGTCGGCCAGGAAGAGGGCGGAGGACGATGCGGCGGACGATGGAGGAGACGACGGTGCAGATGATGGGATGTGAGTACGTAGGAAAAGTATTGTATATAGCTGTGACACGATGAACGACCCGCCACGAGTTTTTGCAAACAATACATGCCGTCCCAATCATAGTCGTGGCGAGATAAAAGAGATGATGCTAAATTACACCCATATGACTATCGGGTACCATTCCCGTTGATTTTGTCCGCCTGACCGGGAGGCGGCAGCGGCTCTTGAGAAGCCTGCAAGCTGGACTGTCGCTGTTGGTGGAGCAAATGTCCCCATCCATGACCTTGCTCCTGCCGTTCGCCACCAACTTGAGAGGGCTCATCGGCCGGGGGGTCCGACACGGGGATATGCTTCGCCTGCAGATCCCTTCGCATATCGAGGATGACCGACTTGCGCACGGCAGTCATCTTGCGATAAATATACCACAGAACGCCCAGCGAGACGACGGCGCTCGCACAGAACACGAGGTCCGATACGAGGTGCGACGAGCCGTCGTTGCCCAACACGACGCCGACGTAGACTGCCAATAGCTGTTTGGGCAGGCCGGCAATCAACGCAATGCCGAATTTCCAGAATGGCAGGCCGGACACGGCGAAGACGATGGTTGTGAAGTGAGTCGGGACGACTGAGAGACGGACCAGCCAGGCCATTATGATTCCTCCTTCTTCGATGGTTCGGCTGAGGCAGGCGTAGTTGACGTTTTTGCGCGCGACGCGTTCGGCACGCCCGCGACACCAGTATTTGAATACCCTGTCGATCAGCTGCGTCAGGACCCGCTGCCAGGATAGACTCACGCATAGTTGGCCGTCTCGCCTAGAATGGTACCGACTGCCACCTACCGATGTGAGCTACGATGCCACAACAATCGTCCAGCTCACGATGGCGAACCCTTTCCCCAGGCCCCAAACAATTCCAACGAGGATCATGACGATTTCTGTAGCTCAGCTACGGCTGGTGATAGACAGGCTGAGCGCACCATTACCAAAGAGCGGCGGGAAGCTCAGGGCAAACATGATGGCCACGGGGATACAGAACCCCGCCTTTACATTCTCCATCCGCTGCACGAAAGGCTTGAGCCAGTTGACGATCTATCATCAGCACACTCAATGGCCAGCACTGAAGAGAAGGATACCCACATCGTGATGGAAGAACACCATGAGTGCCACCAAGACCACTAGAATCACCAAGACGACATAGTACCACAACCATTCTCTGCGGAACCAGAACCGCCAGTTCTTGGCCTTGTTCATCGTGATGATCCCCTTCTCATACTCTTCCCGCTCGTCCTCGGTCAACTCCTCCTCCGTCTCCTGCATGACACCGTGTCGGCGATGAGGATCTCCGTGACTCTCCAGAGGCTGATATGGACCGATCTCCTGCATGGGTCGTGCTGGCGGGTACGGATCGGCCGGTTGTTGAGCTGGATATGCGGGTGGGGGAGCGTTTGTTTGTGGAGCTATTGATTCTGCTGGGTAACCTTGCCTCCAAAGCTCTGAAGCAGGCTGTTGCGTTGTCATTCTGAGAAGGCCTACAGCGCTGCAGGAAGTCCTTGTAAGAAGTGTGAGCGGGGTTGTAGAGTGAAATACGGGCGATGAAAAGAGCTGAGAGCTGAAGGCGGTGACAGTGAATTAGGAATGACGTATTTGGCCCCTCGGTGAATGCATATTAAGTGATCCTCAGGCACCGGGGCCCGGCGATCACACGGCGAAAGCTATTTTCTACGTACTAAGGCGTGCTGTACGTGCACAGGCGTCCAGCGGCTGAAGGGCAAGTAGACAGATTTGAGCAGACATCTTATGCTCGTGGCGAGCACGCTGCCGACAAGGGGGAGCTTGCCAATAATCGGTTGAAGCCTGCGTTGGACCTTGGAGCCGTGGCTCGGTATCGAAGGGTTTCCCGTTCTAAATTGTCCTCGACCTCCTCAGTCATCTTCTGAATCGCCCGGAGGAGCTATCACGCCGTCCATTCCGCCAAGGCGCGCAATTCGTCTGGCGAGTCTCTCATAAGCGTACGTTTCAGGTCGTATCTCGGCGGGATACCAGCTATATGTCAGCTCGAACCTTGGTAGACGAATTTTAGAAGCACTAGTTAGTGGCGACTGCAAGACCGCCCCTCCCCTCCAACTGGGATACCGCATGCCACCAGCCATTAGGTAGGTAGAGCGTCTCTCCCTCCTTGATTGTTACTTCCAGGAAGTGCACATCAGGCGGAATTTCATGCGAGGCCACCCAGGGCACGTCGTGTGTAGGAGGAGGATCGGGTACAGGAAGAAAACCTGTCGAGGTACGCTGAAGCGTCGACGGTGGGTAGAAGCGCTCTGCTGTTTAGAGACAAGGATGTCTACTTCAAAAGTACGTACGGTCCAGCCAGAGTCCCTCGATGGGAGCGACCAGCAAGAACGTCTTGCTGCCACTGAGGACGTGGTAGATGTTCTCATATGGATCGTGGTGTATGCTTGTCTTCGCACGACTACTGCCGATCCACAGGTTGACCGCTTCAGCCGAACAGCCTATCGCAGCTTGCATCCACGGGATGTCGCGCTGCAAGTGCTGGCGAAAACCGGCCAGCTCTTCGCCGCCCGCGCGCTCAGAGGACCGGAACAGGTTGCCATCTTGAGACTGGAGATATAGGACCTCTTCTTCTGTGGGGTCTCCTGTGATATGAGACTCCAAAGCCCCTGACTGTGTGGTACTCACTGAGGCGTCGCAAGAACTGCTCCATTGGCATCTTCTCCTCTAGTGGCTTCACGAAAGTTGCGTTGCCGTTCGCACCCTGACGCACCGAGTCTGCAAGGCTATATGTCAGCGACCCCTTGCCAGAGTGGACCGCACAGCTTACCCGTCATCTGTGATCGCTATCGTTACCGGACCTTTGCAGAGGTTCGAGTATGTCGCGGCGGGGGCCCAGTCCAGCTGCGCTCCGGATGGAGTAAAGGGAGAACAGCCTTGAGTCAGCGTATATACAGAAGAGCATGACTCCTTGCTTCACCTGTGATCACTGTAGGATGGTTCTTCGCGATCATCCTGGCCGCTTCGACTGGGGTGAGAGGGCCGTGCAGGTAGTCGGCTTCACTCGGCGCGAGATCTGATCCCATCAGCTGTGCATCCCATTATTATATGAAGACTGACCTCGGTAGTCATCGCGAAGCTGCTGGACATGCGTCTGCAGCTGCTCCATACTTTGCAGTCACGTCAAGCGAAGAATGCCGTCTTCGCTACCAATGTCGCGTTCGACGCCATCCGGGGCTCCGCATCCGTTTCTTGACGCTACGAGCAGGTTATATCCGGACGAACGTTTGCCGGCGAAATCACTCGCAGCGCGCCGTCCTTTACCTTTCTCCAAATACTCTGCACACGCCACCGAGATGAGCGACAGATAGTCCGGCAGCCATGTCGACACCTCTCAAGGCCCCAGAGGGCAACAGCAACCCGCTGGTGGTCGTGGCCGTCGCAGTCATCACGGCCATCCTGCGAGGTTTGGAGGCCATCCGTGATGCTGTCGCTTGGATGACCATCACTCTCCCCGGGTACGCACAGTGTGATCTGAGCAATCCTTCTAGCGCTTACAAGCAGGATGATCGTGAGAATGCTGCAGTACTCCCTGACCATCTCGGTCGGCTTCCCGGTGCTGCTCGCGCTCTTCGTCGCTGCTGCTACCGGGGTCGTCCTTACGATTCGCTATAGGTATTTGACCAAGTACACGCAACTCAAAGAAGGAGCCTTGCCCCCGCCGTCCCCGCCTTCACTCACCACCGAGCTCCTTCCGCTCGAATCGGCAGGCATGACGCACTCGAGAAGCCAGCGAAACGTCTTTCACAATTACCTCGACGATTTCCTCTCAGCTATCCGAATCTTTGGGTACCTCGAGAAACCTGTCTTCCATGAGCTCAGCCGGCACCTACAGACGAGGAAGCTGCTAGCAGGAGAGAGTGTGGAGATTGGAGGTGGAGATTTCTGGTGTGTTGTGGAGGGAAAGGTACAGGTGGTACGTTTAAATTCTGGCGTTGTTGCCGCAAGCTCATGAATAGTTTGCTCCTTCTGACGAGCAACCTGTCCCTCAGACCCCTGACCCTCTCTCAAACACCTCGCGACCTTCTTTTAACGGCTATCATCTTATCAACGAAGTGTCGACTGGAGGAACCCTCTCTTCTTTGTTCTCCATTCTATCCCTGTTCACCGAAGACATCAAGCTGGCATGGACGCCGCCGCCCAGCACGCCAGACGAGCCGGCAGACGAGGACGACCACCTCGAGGCCATCCCAATTGGCCGCGGGCGAGAAAAGACCAGAACCAACTCGGATGTCAGTCACCTCGATATGGACTTGACGCATCGTACCGTTGAAAGTCCCTCAGAACTATCGCCTATCCCTCAGACCCCCGTACGAATGAATAGGTCATTGTCCGCGGGGACTGCAGAGGGCACTGTTCGTCAACACTTTACCTCATCCGAAGGCACTGCGGAAGAGTCTGGGTCATCTTCCGAGCCTCCCACAGAGGTGCTCTCACCGCAGGCCAGACCCACTCGTCGAAAATCGACCTCGTTCCCCGCCTCTCCTAGGCATCCTGGGCGTCCCGATCCTTCAGCTACGATCAAAAAGCCAGCAATGCATCCGCTAGCGGGGTATGGGACCCAAGGGCGGAAAAAGCATGCACCAGGACCGCTCGAATCTGCAGCGCTGAGCGGCACGATAGCGCGAGCCACCGTCGACTCGACGCTGGCAGTCATTCCAGCGGAAGCGTTCAAGAAGCTCACTAAGAAGTTCCCGAAAGCCAGCGGGACGGTGGTGCAGGTCGTGTTGGAGCGGTTTAGCCGCGTCACGTTCATGACTGGTGAGCCACCCGCATTTTCGACTTCAAAGGCTCATCGGTAGCGCATAAATTCCTCGGTTTGACCAAAGAGATACTACGCTCAGAGTCATCACTTAACGCCTTAGTGTCTCATCCTCTCCCAAGAAGCTTCCATACCGGTGGCGGTATGCAGGCCCTCAGAAACCGGTTCCAACCGCAGCATGCGGGCGGCCATGAGACGCGTCTGTCCGTGTCCTCTGCTGGGCAAGATGCCAAAGACTACTTCGAATACGTTCCGGTCAGTCCGACCGTTCGATCACCTTCCCTCCCGGCCATCACGCCTCGCATGGCGATGACCCCGGCCATCTCATCGAATGTCCCTCTCGCTCCCGAGGACGACGAGGAGAAATCAACGACTTACACGAACGGCGAAACAAACGTTACCCCTGAGAAGACTGATTTAAACACAGTCGCAGAGAAGCCGCAGCACTATGTTGACTTGAGTCCGGAGGCGGCGGTCAGGCATTCGACTAAATTTGTCCGTCGCACGTCCGGACTTCGAAAGCAGGTGGCGCCTGGGGATCTCGCAATGAGCCGACATCAACCTGACGAGTACAATGGCGCATACTATAGGCCTGCACAGCGTACGCCGGGTCTACCCCGTATGGACACCTGGCAAGGGCGTTTTGCAGGATCCAGTACCGACGTGAGGAGACACGGCGGTCAGCCCGTCGAACCTTCGCCAGAACTTAACCTCGATGAGCATTTCGAGACCGAACTCAGAGAAGCTGTCGTGCTCAGCATGGCTAGATCCATAGGGCTAGCGCAACCCGTGGAGGGACTGGAGAGGACAGCTCGCTCGTCGGTTGCACCTTCGGTCTCGGCTCTGTCGACGCCCAATTCCCCCATGTTTCTTCCACAAGGGCGTGGGGCCAAAGCACCGTTTGGCAATGTGCTCGACATGATGAACGCTTCGGCACATAACGATAACCTGCTCGGAGGGATGTTGCGAGAAGCCGCGATGAAGCTTCGAAACGAGGATGAAGCTAGTGATATCTCGGCCAGCGTGCACGAGAGCGCGGCTGGCACTGGTCTAGGTCTAGACGCTCACGACAAAGTATTAAGGGACCTTGAAGGTCATCTAGAGATCCTGTATTTCAAGAAAGGCTCCAAGCTCGTCGGCGAGGGCGAAAAGTCGCCGGGAGTCTACTATGTCATCGACGGTTTTCTCGAGGTCCGTCTACCTGCAATGTTGTGCGTGCAGGTCACTGATGCTCAGGTGTCAATACCCACTCATCCTTCGGGCTACGACACCCCGAGCAAAGCATCGCAGCCACCGCCACCGACCGCTGCTTCTCCGTCTCGCGGTCAAGCGTTCGGGTTGGCGCTTGGCTCCGAGGACGTCCACGACCTTCCGGGCGGTCATGGTGCAGGAGCTACAGTCGATGAACCGCTCTACACCGTCAAGCCGGGCGGTATCGCAGGCTACCTCTCTTCGCTCTGCAGCACCGACTCATACGTCACCATCACCGCCAAGACCGACTGCTTCGTCGGCTTTATTCCCCATGCTTCTCTACAACGTATCATTGAAAGACGGCCCATTGTTCTCCTCACTCTGTCAAAGCGACTCATCTCCCTCCTCTCGCCTCTCGTCCTGCACATTGACGCATCCCTCGACTGGATGCAGGTCAGTGCGGGACAGGTACTTTACGAGAAAGGCGACAAATCGTCTGATTTCTTCGTCGTTATCAATGGTCGATTACGGTCCTTTGCCGACAAGGACGGCGACATGCAGGTCTTGCGGGAGTACGGTCAAAATGACTCTATCGGCGAGCTGGACGTCATCACAGCTGTTCCTCGTTCAGATACGGTCAATGCGATTCGTGATTCGGAGCTGGTCAGAATCCCTGCCGCGCTCTTTGATGCGATCAGCGTCCAGCATCCTGCCACGACAGTCCAATTCTTACGGCTCATCGCCAAGCGTGTAAAGCGGGCCATGGGCGATCAGGCGACGATCGCTAGAGCTCCGCGCTTGCCTCCGACCGATGTCAACCTCCGTCAGTCCATCCATTCAGGTATCAATGATGCTGATTTCTAGACACAATATGCATCTTGGGATCGAATCGAAACGTGCCAGTGGTACAATTTGCGGGCAAATTGAAAACCTCCCTGGAGGAGCTTGGCGCTTCCACCTCGTACCTGGACCAGAGTACTGTTATGCGACATCTTGGTCGACATGCTTTTGCTCGTATAGGGTTAGTCTCACGATCTCTCGTGGCCAGTAAGCTTATAAATCAGTCAACTCAAGATCAAGGGCTGGCTAGCTGATCAAGAGGTCAGCTGCCTGAGCATCTTGAGCATCTACATCAGCTGCGCTAACAATTCAGCAACACCATCGAACCGTGCTCTACGTTGCGGATACCCCACCTGCGAGCCAGTGGACCTTGACTTGCATTCGACAGGCGGATCTAGTCCTCGTTCTAGGTTCGACATCTCTGCTGAGCGTTGAGCCCGAAGCTGACGCCATAGCGATGGGAGACGATCCGTCTATTGGAGAATACGAAAAGCTTCTATTGGCGACGAAGACGACTGCTCGCAAAGAGCTAATCCTCTTGCACGACGAGCGGACCGTCGCTCCAGGATCAACAAGGCCCTGGTTGAGGAACCGACCGTGGCTGCAAGCACATCATCATTTGGAGCTGCCCGGTGTTGTCACACCAATGAAATCCTCCAATGTACATGAACAAGCCGCGGTCGCTGCCTTCAAGCATCTGCGAGAAAGGGTCGAAGGCCGTATCAGGAAATATCGTGGTCTTCGTCCGCCCGCCCGACTTCGCCGCCCAGCTCACATGAACGACTTTGCCCGTATCGCTCGGCGCTTGTGTGGGAAGCAAATTGGACTGGTGCTGGGCGGTGGCGGCGCACGAGGGATATCTCATATCGGCATGCTGCAGGCTCTTGAGGAGGCCGGCGTCCCGATTGATGCCATTGGCGGTTGCTCCATTGGCGCCTTTGTGGGAGGACTGTATTCCCGGGAATCAGATCTGCTTGAGACGACTGGGAGGACCAAGCAGTTTGCGGGGAGGATGGGGAGCATGTGGAGGATTTTGAGTGATGTGACGTACCCTTATGTCTCGTATACGACTGGTCACGAGTTCAGTGAGTGAATCCCTGCCTGTTCTGGCCAGGCTGACCGTACAGATAGAGGTATATGTGAGAATCGGGGATCCGTCGAGATTGTGAGGTAGAGCTGACGACTCAGACAAGGCGTTCTACAACACGCACATAGAAGGCGAGCTTCTAAAGCGACGACTGACGACGAAGCTGACCGTACAGACTTCTGGATTCCGTTCTTTGCCAACTCGACCAACATCACACATTCTCGTATGGAAGTACACCGATCAGGCTATGCCTGGCGGTACGTCCGGGCGTCAATGACTCTCGCGGGTCTCCTGCCGCCACTGTCGGACAACGGCAATCGTACGTTCCCTCATGCCCAGAGACAATCCCGCTGATCTTCACAGTGCTGGTCGACGGAGGGTACATGGACAACACGCCCATCGGTCCACTACGATCGGGCGGGATCAGAGACATCATCGTCGTCGATGTAGGGTCGATAGACGATACTTCTCCGAGAAACTACGGCGATTCCGTATCGGGCTGGTGGATATTCCTGAACAAGTACGTCGAATGCCATGTGACGACATCCAAAAAAAGTGTGCTGACGAGAAGGTTCAACCCGTTTTACCAGCGCTCAGTACTGTCTATGACTGAAGTCTCGTCTCGGCTGGCCTAGTGAGCTTTTGACCCTGCCGTTTGGTGTGTGACAGTGTTGACTCGCAGCGTGTCGAGTGTCAAGACGCTTGAAGATGTCAAGAACGATCCGTCGTGCATGTACATTGCCATGCCCGTGCAGCAATTCGAGACGCTCGGCGGGTTCAAAAAGTTCTCCGAAGTGCTCGCTGTGGGACTCAAGGCTGCGCGAGAGCAGCTGTCGAAATGGAAAGAAGAAGGCAGGCTGCCTAGCGGGTTGGTGGACGACATCAAGGGTCAAAAGGCCATTGCGAATGCCGCTCGGACGCGGCGCATGTCCATCTGAGCCTTTCCATGTGCAAGTATATACAACATGCATGATGGTTGCGAATGAACCGTCTCATATCTCATATCGTATCGTATCATGTGCGCAAAGCGTGACCCGGCCCGCCGAGTCGCGGGGAGATACTCATGCCTTCGAGAGAGCTGCTTAGGCCGCCGTCTTTCATCCACCGTCGGCGCATCTCGAAACTGCTTCCTCCTGCACCTTTTGGGACGTTCAGACTGCCAAATCTGCTGCTGGCCATAGTGGAGCTGGCTGCGCTCTGCGAGACGCTCGTGCCGTCCATCTCGCTGGGCATCTCAGACTCGGCTTCCTCCCCTTCGTCATCTTCGTCGTCTTCGTCATCGCTCTCTTGTTCGAGGGCGACTTCGAACCATGTCCGGTACATGGGCTCGACAAAGCGTTTAGACCGAGTGAGGTCGTAGGGGTCGAATGGGAAATAATCGTCAAGTCCCGCATCGATATTCGCCTGTCGGGCTTTCTTCGCCAGCGCCGTGGTGGTGCTGACGCCCTTGGCGTTCGTGTGAGCGGGTCCAGGAGCAGACGAGGAGAAGGCCGCATGGTGAAGCGACGTGGCGGATCGGGAACGGTTCGCATTGGCCTCGATGATACTGAAGCAATATGCGAAACCTGTTTGATGGGCGACCTTGGCAAACGTATTGACGACCGTGGGGTTACAGCCAAGTAGGGGGTTCAGGTCAGAAGTGAGGGCCCGCTGGAGGATCTCGAGATCTGTCATCCACTTGCCCTCTTCTGCTTGGTCGAGCTCAGAGTCCGCATCAAGCTCAAGCTCGCCGACGACTCCGTCGTTCGCTTCGGCCGAGGTCCGGCGCCGCTCTTGGTCGGAGAGAAGAGCGGGATGGCGGAAACAAAAGATGAGCATGATCGCCTGGCATACCGCGTAGAAGAGCGGCAGCTCTTGTGATGGCGAAGATGGGTGGTGATTGTGCAGTTTCCCGTCGACATACGCCAAGAGATAGGTCATGACTTGGCGAGCTTGATCGTCGGGGACGAATCGAGCACGAGTGACAATCGAACCAATGTACACAGTCGCCGCGATGCGCTGGTTTAGCGATACCGGAGCATTTGCAGCCGACGGCTGAGCAGACGTCGTTGCGTAAAGGGCTTGCGAGACGAGTAGACCGAGAAATAGATCGGTGTGCGATGGCGAAAATGACGCGCACAGAAAAAGCAGGAAGGGAATGTGTTGGGTAGATGATGTGGGCAGGATTTGGCGTGTGAAGATGTTGAGAAGGGTTTGAAAGTTGGCCAAACTTTGCGCGGGGCTGACAGCGCGTCGACGTCCGGTAAGGTATGGCAAAGAGGTATCGAGGCCGGCAGAGAAGTAAGTCGCGATCTCGGATGTGGGTGTCGAAGTGCCGGATGATAACGTCGTTTGCAGCAAGGCTTGAGTGGCAAGTTCAGCTGCCGGCGTATGCGGATCCTTCTGACCCATCGACTCTTCCAGGTGCGAAAAGAAATGCAGCAGCATGCCATCCAGCTTGTTCTTCATCAGCCGGACTGCCGCACGCTTCTTCTCCTTCTCGTTCGCAGCCTTGGTCGAATCGTCTTCTGAATCGGAATCGGCAGAGTCGACTGACGACATGTCTTCCGGATCAGGGTCGGCATCATCATCGTCGTCCTCGTCTTCTGACTCTTCGTCTTTCGGTACATCTTGTGTGATGAGGAGATCGAGGGGATCGACCATTTGAGAGGCCGACATGATTGACGGGCCAGCCATGCCCTGATCCTCGTCCTCTTCGTCTTCCTCGCCGTCATCAGATGCATCGTCTTCTTGATTGCGAGTGATTTCGACCTGCATTGATGAGCTCAGGTCTTACCAGCGATGCATCAAGCTCACATCGATTCGAAGCATCCGATCCACCACCTCCCCCCAGACCCTCTGCCCGAGCTCAGGGCAGTAGCTGATGAGTTCGCAACAGTTCCGCATATACGTAGTCTGATAGACCTCTAATTCGCGTTTATGAGGGAACTGTCGAAAGAGGATGGGTTGGATGACAGTGGGCAGGGTGGGGATGAGGGAGAGGAGGTGGGCGAGAAGGAGGTGATGCCGAGCATGGAAAAGTCGGCGCGAGATTGGGTTGGGAGAGGTTGATTCGCTGGGATGTTCTGCCGGTCAGCAACGTTCACGCTGAAGCCACACGAATACTAACGCCAGGTGAAGCCCCTGATGGCCATTCCCACGACCTCCTTTGCCCAGGACGGATGAGCACTGACGAGCACTCCGCAAAACCCAACGAAGGATTTGACAAATTTCTCTTCGCCCGTCGCCCACGGCAAAGCGATGATGGCCGAGACCAAACTGCGGTGATCTTCAGGCGAGAGCAAGGTGACATGTGCCGTAAGAGCGCGAAGGAGTGGAAGGAGCGGGGGAAGGAGGGGTACGGGCGCCAGCGGGGTCGGCAAGAAATGAGCCAAAAGGTCATTGTAATGTGCCATCCGACCATCCATACTCTCCTGCAGAGCTTTGGGAACAAAGACGGCGATCAGCCCACGCTGAAAAGCTTCGCGATCCCGCGCGGCCTTGGCTGCTCCCGCGTCCGAGGTAGACTTTGTGCGGCGAGCACGTACGCGCAGACTCTCGTCCGACTCGCGTGGGCGTTTCTTTCCTGCCAAAGAGGACGAGCGCGAGTTGGCGAGTGAGAGGGGGTCGTTGGACATGCTGGACATGCTGGGCGGGGAGGGTTTCGGTTGAGAGAGGACGAGTGGCGGTTTTGGCTTGGACGATCGTTTCGAGGACGACGAGGCTGAGGCTGAGGGGTACGGTCCGATATTTCTTGGGCCGTTGGCGAGATGAGATGTCGACCAGGCTGAGAGAAGGGGCATGATGCGGTTGGAGAAGGGGGGTGGACGCGCGAGTGTCTTGACGCGACGACCCCCTCGATGTAGGATAGGGAGAGAGAGTGAGAGAGAGGTGTATGGGAGATCGAAGTTCAAAGTGACGGTCGTGTGAGGAAAGAAATCTGGGCCGAGGTGGTGCCTGGGACAAATGCTGAAAATAGCCGAATGAGGCAAGTTTTAGCCACGTGGTCGTGTCTTCTTGACCGGAGGAGAGAGTCAGTTGCTTTCACTCCGTTTCAACAACCGACTGTAATATGGTCTAGTGACTAGAAGGGCGTAGCGTGGGACGCGGCGCCCGCTGGACAACGCATGGCTTGCTGTCGTGACAGAGCTAGCGAGGGCGGGGCGTGTGGGAGGCCCGCCATGAAAGGGCGCACGAGGCGTAACGGATGACTGAACTTCCAGAGAGCTGACAATTGTTCTGACATTGTCACCAGATCTTCAAGCCTGATCGACGCGCGCGAACTTCTTTCTCTTCTTGCCCAGCTACCAGCTAATCATCTGACCACCTTTACCTGACCTGTCCACACCCGGAGTCGAGATGGGCAGCAACGACAACTCGCACAGCATCAGCAGTCTCATCCTCCCACCTCTACCACTCCTCTCCATCCCGCCCCTACCGCGCATCAACAACCCCGACATCGAGCGACTAGTACTCACCCACTCGTCATACCACGGCCTGCCCAAGGCGCGAGAAGAGATCAACCTCGCCGAAGATGCCGCCGTGGAAGACTACGAGAAGCTCGAGCATGTCGGGGATGCTCTCTTAGGTGAGGCCCCTATCCCCGAGAAGAGGTGAATCCATTTGCTCATGAATAGGAGCCACGGTCGTCACTATGTTACATGACATGTACCCCTCTCTCAAGCAAGGTCCAGCAGCAGTACGTTTCTCCTCCACACTGCTAGCTACGGGTGTGTTTCGGCTGATCAAAAGTTCCTCAAAGACCGCTTGGTGTGTAATGCCACTCTCGCCCAGATCTCGGACCGCTATGCCCTCCCTGCTCGTCTGCGAGGCGGGACCGAGATTTACGCGACAAGACAGTCTGAAAAAGTTCGAGCGAGCGTATTTGAGGCCTATATCGCCGGTGTGTACTACGATTTCCTTCGAGCGGGCGAAGAGCCCTCTGCGGACACCACCGACATCACCGACACCACGCACGAAGTAGCGGACGACGAGGATCTGCTTCGGGCCATGATCGACCAGGCTCAACCGTCTGCCGTTCAGAACGCATTGGCCGCTGCAAAGAAGCGGGCTGGCGAGCTCATGGAACCTCTTACACCTACGAAAGCGGTGATGGCTCAGTCCAAGCCTTCTCCTTCCCCAGTCATAACGGGCGCACGTCCTCCGACACGTCCGTCACTCCCGGATGACCCATTCGCCGAACTGCTGCACTACTCCCGCCCTCGCCCTTCGCCCTCCCCACCTTCTCACCACTCGCAACAGAGTTCGAGTCCAGAGGACACCTCGGCCATCCTCGCCCCGCTCATGCGCCAAGTCGGCGGTCCACGCTCTTACACCGGGCGTAATCGAGGCCAAGCGTTTTACCGCCTAGAATCATGGCTTCACCCCCTCTACGTGCCTCTGGCCTACTGGGCGCTAGGCTGCATGCAGATGAACGCCGTTCAGCTTGAGTCGATCGCTCTCAAGCCGGCCAAGCCCAATGGGCCGGTCGGTAATCCCGAATGGGAGGCGGAAGATGTCAAAGCCGTCAATGCGCCGCAACTTCTTCAGACTTTTGTCGTCTGGAGAAGGACAATGTCGCCGAGTTCCATCTCTCATTTTGACCCGGAAACAGGGCTGCACGAGGTGACATGCCAGATGAGGCCGTTGCCGGAGAAGAAGAAGAAAGGGCAACCTGTCCAGGCGAGGCAATTTGGCAAGACAGCCAAGACGGCGAGTGGGGCGGCGGGCAAGGATCCATCGACTGCTGAGGAGGACTCGAACGTCCCGGCGACAGATGGAGAAGACGGCTTGGATCCGGCATCTGAGGCAAAGGAGCTACCCTCGCAAGGTCCGGCACAGGCTGGAGCACAAGAGCAAGTGTCCAACGATGAAGCTGTTGCCGAGGACGAGGCAAAGCCAGGCCAATCTTCCGAGCCGAAGTCTAACACCGAGGGAGGCGGTCACAAGGAGCTCGAGCCCACTCAGCCCGACCAGCAAGCCAACAAAAGAGCAGACATGGATATTGGAGCAGAGGCGAAAGCGCGGCACACGGCCGAGGAGACGGTGCAACCTGACAATTCAGATGATCGCTCGACCTGGTATGGAAGGCGATTTGACAATTTGTCAGCTTCCTCAGCCCTGGCAATGGGTGACAAGCTGACTTGTAGCGTCGGCACGGGAGTCCGAGGTGTCAAGATACTCGCGACAAACGCCGCTGCTTATCGGGTGTTGAAGCAGATTGGGATCGCCCATTGGCTCCGAGTCGAGGAGGGCTTGGTGGAGGATCTCTTCGAGTTGACTATCGGGTGAGGACTTGATGGGTCTCATTGAAGCGGTATTAGCGAAACACATCATAATTCTTTTGCCCGAGTTGGAGATACCCCCCAGAATTCTCAACATGTGGCATGTATGTCTCTGATGTCCGCGTACGGAGGCATCTTGCTCCAATGTGCACGGCCTCATCCTAGCTTCTCCAGCTGCAGCCTTGTCTGTTCCGCCCGTCCCGCTTGCCCGAGCGCAAGCTGCACCTCTACCCTCTTGCTCAACACCTCCTTCCTCATACCCTCCACCATATCGATCTCCTTTCCAACTCCTCCGGTCCTCGCAAGCCTCTTCCATCTCCCCGCCAAGGCCGTGGAACACAGGGCTAACTCCCCATCGGCGAGATCGTACTTGGGCACCGGTAACGATGTATACGCGTCGGCCAGATCGATCCGGACGCGCAAGATGTTCAGCTCGCCTGTCGTACCCGCACTGCTAGCGGAGGAGTCGGTGGGGTTGGTAAGGATGTACAGCTTTGCGCTGAGGAGATGGACCTTTTCTTCTGCGCCAGGGGGCGGGTGGGCGGTCAGAGCGCGGTCGATGACCCGGATGTCGAGGAACGGGGAAGACGCTATGGGCGGTGCCATGGCGTTTGGTGGGACCTCGCGAGCAGCATGGCTCGTTCGGCGTGGGTGGTGTTACCTTGCCAGCGACGCTCTGTAGAGAAGAGGTATGTCTGAATTCGTTGCTGGAGATTGACCCGAGCTCCTTGAATGCCGCTCCGGATCCGGGTGGTCCGAGCGTCGCCTTCGAATGAGCAAGGCAAGCCCAGCTTCGAATGGGTTTCACTCTCTCTCGACCGCCTGCAGCGACACTTGCCGCACGTATCGCCTTTGACACCAATGCTCAAGAATGCGAGGTACATGATCAAAGCACCCATGACTCTCTGACGCTGTGACCCCGTTTCAACCCGTCAAAAAGGACCCAAAGCTCAACAGATGAAACGGCCCTTTCCGGCGCCTCCCCCTCTCTCTTTCTTTGTCTTCTCCAGAGCATCGTCGCCGCATGGAGCTCCTTCCATTGATGCTCAGGTCCACCAGCCCCAGCCCCGCGGCCATGGCGCGCCGGCCAAGTTGTCAAGGAGACGGATCTCCTTTCGGCCTGCAACGACAATCTTCGCCAGCCCCTTGCTCTCCCGTCTCAGTGGTTGGCTGATGGATCTATCCTATTCTCCGCCCCTTCTCTCTCTTGTCTTTTGGATCTCTGACCTTGCAAAGCAGGTCACAAGGTGTCTGTGTGTCTCTGGGAAGACCACAACGCCTTTGACTCTGCCCCTCTTACCTCTCTCTCTTCATCCCATCCTTCGTCTTTTGTCCTCGTCCCTACCTTCATCTGCCCACCCGTCATCCCGGCTCACCCCGTCGACACTCTAACCTTTGCAAGGTCTTGTTGATCCTCACTTGACCATACCATCGTTCGTACATAGCTTATACTCTCTGCGGTCAGGCAAACGACCTACTTCGCGTGGTCGATACACACTCGTTATACCCTTGAGAGCGTCGAGCCGGTCTCGCCATGCTATCACTCCCTTCTTCCCTCGCGCTACTGCTGGCGTCTGCTTCCGCACTCGAGGCGCTCGCCGTTGATGGTGCCGCCTTGTCGCATCGCGCGCCGAGACAGCGTCAGCGACGCAGCAGGGCGCATCAGAAACGATGTGCCGCCAGGAATCTCACTACCTCAGTCACGACCTCTATCGATGTCGCATCAGCCACCTCGTCCAGCTCGACGTCGATCTCGTCGTCGACCGGTGCTGCCATGGCTCTAATACAGCAAGTACCATCGAGCGTATCCTCCGCTGCGGTGACCGACTCCTCCACCTCCGCCGAAGCTACGTCCTCGGACTCGGTCACGCCCGCCGTAGCGTCTCTCTCCCTCTCTGCCGCCGTGTCCACCTCGACGGTCAGCGCCTCCAGCAGCGGCAACGGCTCTAGCTCGGGCGGGACACCCCTCGCGAGCAAACACGTCTTTGCTCATTTCATGGTGGGCATCGTGTCCACCTACGCCCTGCAGGACTGGGTCAACGACATGAACCTTGCTAAGTCGTACGGAATTACGGGGTTCGCCCTCAACATCGGTACCGACTCATACACGGACGCACAGCTGGACTTGGCATACCAGGCCGGCGCGCAAGTCAGCGACTTCAACCTGTTCATCTCGTTCGATTTCAACTGGTACAACTTGGGCGACACGAGCCAGGTGGCGACCTTGTTGCAGAAGTACGGGGGCGAGAGCGCCCAGCTGCTCGTTGATGGCAAAGTGTTCGTCTCTACATTCATCGGCGACGGATTTGACTGGGCAAGCGTGGCGAGCCAGAGTGGTCGTGCGCTCGAGGTTGTGCCGTACTGGGAACCGACATCCGGCAACGCGGACAACGGTGCTCTTGGGGGCTTGTTCTCTTGGTGAGTCATCAGCACGATGGGGTCGTAAGGGATGATGGCTGACTGGATAGGTGCGCGTGGCCCGGCCAGCTCACCAACACCCCTGTACAGCAAAACATGACGACCGAGCAAGACGAGCTGTACTTGTCGGTCCTGGACCCGCAGTCCAAGCCGTACATGATGCCCGTATCACCATGGTTCTTCACGCACTTTGGACCAGAGGTGTCGTACTCGAAGAACTGGCTGTTTTACTCGGAGACACTGTGGATGCAGCGATGGCAGCAGGTATTGGACCTGTCGGACCAGGTCAACTTCGTCGAGAGTACGTCTCCCTCATCTTCACCTTCCCTCTCTGCTTTCTTGGCTCTTGGAGGCTAAAGCTGATGGACCAGTCGTGACGTGGAACGACTACGGCGAATCGCACAACATAGCACCCTACGGTCTCCCACACACAGACGACGGCTCGTCCCGCTGGTCCGAAGGGCTCGATCACACAGGCATGATGGCCCTCGCCACGCCCTACATCAACGCCTTCAAAACCGGCTCGAAAACCCCAGTGTTCGACAACGAAATGGTCGTCTTCTGGCACAGGCCCCATCTCAAGGGCGCCACCTGCGACTCGACCGATAATTGCGGCACCAAGCCCACGGGGTGGGACATGGTCGACGACGCGCTGTTCCTCACTACTTTTACACATTCGGGTGGACAGGTCGCCGTCTCGTCTGGAGGACAGACGAGTGTTATGCCTGTTGGGTCGGGGGTGCAGACGTTTCAAGTACCTATGAGTGCGGGATTGCAGCAGGTCGCATTGCAGACGAATTCGGGGGGCGTGGGGACGAAACAGTCGAACGTCACGGTTAGCGCGGACTGCTGGGTGAGTCGTCAACTCTCTTCGCGAGCGAGCTGGGATGATGAAGGGAGGACTGGCGCTGATAGCCAGAACGGCATTTACAACTTCAACTTCCACTCTGAAGCTCTCATCCTCTAACCGTTTCCCAGATGACATCTCATACCGAATCAACCATATCTCTCGACGGTCCGTGACCCAATGTCGCAGGCCGACTGTAGCTCTAGCAGCAAACAGATACCCATTTCTCATATACCTCTTCCTTTCCTTTACCTTGTCGACAGTCAATATCGTTCGTACGGGTCTCTTTTACATGTTCATATATTTTCAGCATGGGCATGCAGCGCAGCCCAGTCATTCTTTCTCCAACGGCACTCAAAGAAGGCGTAAAGTCATTCATTGCATGCTACAGGTCGTCCACCTCTCTCACACCTCTTCCCTGGCCTTCACAGCGCTACGCTGTGCGCTGCTGCTGCGGTTGCTGGTCCCGCTGCGCCTGACTCTTCTGCACCATCTTCAACACGATCCCATGATACTCTTCCCAAGCCTCCACCAGCTCTTTCTGCTTCCTGATCCCCTCTTCCAGATGCTCCTCCAGGATCCGCTTGAACTCTTCCACCCTCGCACGCTCAAATCGCGCAAATTCGGACTTAGACAGTTTTGTGACCGTGTCGAATTCCTGGAAGAGGTCACGGGCTTTCCTCTCGGCCTGTCAATCAGCCATTATACTAACCCCAGAAGAAGGCTAGTCACCTGCGCAATCTCCGCCAGACTCTGCTGCACCCGATCTCCCAGCTTCCCCTGCTGCCTCGCCTTCTCCCTTGCGACCCGCAAACGCTGCACCTCCTTATCCTGCGCTTGCGCCATATGCCACACCTTGATCCGGCTGGCAAAAGCCAACCGGACGCTCCCGATGAATCGCACGTACTCGTCGCTCATATTGAGCAGGAGGACCACATCGCCCTTGGCACCGTCCTCGCCTTGCTCTTTCTCCCGCCTCGCGAGGTCCGCCAAGCGCGCAAGGGCCGCACACATCGCCGAACCCAGGTCCGATTCGGCGAGCGCAGTGATGGAATCGGCAAATTCGCCCATGGCAACTGCCATCTCCAGCCGAGCTTTGCTGGCGGCTTCGATGCTCTTGGACAGAGCTTTGAGCTGCGACTCGAGCGAGTCGAGGAAGTGGCGCCTTGAATCGAACCATTCGTCCTGTTCCAAGTACTTTGGGCCCGTCCAGCCGGCCAGCAAGCCATGCTTCTCGCTGGCAGGCGAGTCGAACCGGCGTGATTTTGACTCTGCGGCGAATTGGTCCGACTCGAGGAACAAGCGCAAGTCTGGGTCGAGCTGCAGGACCGGATGCGCCGTGATCTTGGTCAGACAGCGCTGAAGAGCCATTCGTCGGGTCTCGATGAACGTGTCTTGGAACCGTCCGAACGCATGCTTGTCGGGTACAGGGGGGACGATCACTCCAGGATTGTTGGTGGTGAGGGCTTCGAACAACCACAACCAGTCAGAGAAGCGACGCAGGACAGAGAACTCTCCGCGAGCATAGTGAGGTGAAGTTGTGCGTGTCCGTACGGTATAGACCGTGTAACCTCGCACGGGATCGCCGACTCGCGTAGGGTCGCCTACGGAGATGATAAACACAGGTTGATCTCGCAAGCGAGGTTTGGATCCTGGTGTGCGAGGAGTCCCGTTGATCTGCCCCTGGGGAGTTTGCTGTGTTTCATCGGTGTAGTCTGCACCCAGTGACGGTGTGCTGGGATCAGGTTCCGGTGACTGCTTTCAGCGCGAACTCTTGTGGAATGCGGTATTGCCTACTTTGGCAGAAGACGTCTGTGCCGAGTAAGCTTCCTCGGCACCCCATCCACCACTTATGGAGGTCTCGTCATTCCATGTGACTGCGGTTGGCTTGGTACTCGGACCACCTTTGCCGAATAGTCCATCACCTCCCTCATCGTCCTCGTCATCCAGAGCGCCCCACCCTTTACCGCCGAAACGTGATGACGTTGAAGTGGCAGCAGTCGCAGGTTGTTGGGTATCCCAGCCCCCAGAAGCTCCGGTTGCTAGAGGTGCACTGGGGACTGTCGAAGAGCCACCGATGGAAAGAGCTTTGAAGCCATAGTCAGATTCCTGGGCTGTACTCGGAGCATCGAGGGGCGAGACTGCGACTCGATCTCGAGTGGGCGTGGCGGAGAACGATTTTGTAGGGGATAGCTCTGGTTTCGGAGCAGGCGCTGCGAGCGGAGTGTGCGCTCGGGATATGGTCGGTGTTGGGGCAGCAGAATCTGGAAGTGGCACCGATGTCGGTGCGACTACCCGGGGAGCCGCTGGCGTCGGTGCCGCTGGTTCCGATTGCGAAGTGACAGAGGTCTCAGGCGGGGCGATTTTCGCCTGAGCTGGCGTACTCGAGGCTTCCTCGCTCGGCGGATGCTCGACAGCCGGTTCTGCTGCCTTGTCCTCGGCAGCTTTATTTTCTTCTGCTGCTGGCTGCGGAGCAGGTGCAGGCTTTACGGCTGGAGGAGCCGAGACGTCTTTCCTGCCCGCCGGCTTGAACACGTATGTCTTCGCTTTAGACGGGCTTTCAACAGCTGTAGGAGCATTAGTCTGCCGCGGTGCCGGGGTACTCTTGACGAAAGCCTTCTTGAGGCTCTCGCGAGGGTCTGAAGCAGCGAGCAACTCCTCGTCAATCAAATCAGAAGGCAACGCTCGTCTACTGCCCGCTGGCGCCGAGGGGACTGCCGGCTCTGGCACTCGGTGGTCCTGTACAGGCGGCGAAGGTGGTCGATACTCGAATGTAGCTTGCCCAAATCCACCCTCGTCCCCTGGAGCAGGATAAGAGCCGAACGACTCGAACGCCCTGCTCTGCCCCAATACAGCCGCCGCCTCAGCCGCGGCTTCCTGTTCGCGAGCAGCAATGACGCTCGGCGGATCGGGCAGCGTCCCCACACCCGCTTCGACATCCTCTTCCAGTTTCTGCACGTACGGGCTGACGGAGGTGTCGAAGCGTGGAAGGTCAGGCGACGCGGGTGCGTCAGCCCCTGCGGCTGCAGCGCCGCCGGCGGCGGGGAACGGTGGGATGTATGTCGATGATTGGCCTGCGAAGGGCGAGGAGAATGCGTCGGTGGGAGATTCGGCAAATGGGTTCGCCCATGGGTCTGCGCCTGACCCGCCGGTGGCTGAGCGCGGTGGGGACCATGTTGGTCGGGGCAGTGTGGATGATTGGGCGAGCAAGTTGGCAAAGGACGCCTCTTCGTCCATGCTGGCGGTGTCGGCGGTGGGGCGACTCCAGGCGCAGACTCAGACACGAAGTGGCGAGCTAAAGCTCTCTCCTGATACGGTGGGGATGATACTAGAGATGAAGAGAGAGGAGATGCGAGGGACGATGCAAGAGAAGAGTAGATGTGCAGTAGAGGGTTGGGTTGGTGGTTGGGATGGGTTGGGTCGGGTGTCTGTGTCCGGGCGCAGTCGTGCCTGAATACACCTTCTGACCAGACAGAAACAGCCAGCCAAAAATGTTCAGAATTGCATTTACATCTGCTCTCCAGCCCTCATATCTGGCCAAACTCACTCTTCAGAGAGCCGTTAGACTTCACAATGGCACCGCATCATCGCAAGAAAGAACCCCACTCCAACGCCGAAGCAGGCCCATCTCACAAACCCCGCCCCATCGAACATCGCGACCCGTCCGGGGTCCCAGGTGTCAGCAAGCTCAAAGCGAGTATACGACAGACCAAGCGGCTCTTGGCCAAGGTACGTCTTTCCCACTACTCTCAGAACTGGGACATGAAGCTGTGTACGTGACGGTTGACATGAAGGACACGCTCGAGCCTGGGAAACGACTGGCAACCCAACGTCGACTCACGGCGCTCGAAGCTGATCTTGCGGCTGCTGAGCGGCGCGCGGTCGAGTCGAAGAATGGAGAACGGTATCATAGAATCAAGTTCTTCGGTGGGTCCTCCTACATCCTGGCACAACTCCTCGGAGGCTAGAGGCGAAAGATCGAAGGCGCAAGGGCTCACAGCAGAACGCCAAAGATTATTGAGGATAATCAAGCGGCTTCGCAAAGCCCTCAACGCCTCTCCGGCCGACCATACCGTCCTGGAAGAGCTAGAGCAAGCACGCGTGATGCTCAACTACGTCCTGCACTATCCGTCAGCTATCTTTTGTCGAACGCATGCGGGTGAGCTGACAAGCAGGAATACCCAGAAATACGTCTCGTTGTTCCCTCCTGAAGAACGAAGCGTCAAGGGCGACGCCAAGAGTGACGACAAAGACCGCATTGCCCTGCCGCGCCTGATGGACGATACGGACGAGAAGGGCATGGACAAGAGTACGAAGAGGCGCTTGAATATTCTCAAGACGATGCGTGCCGCCATGGAGGCGGGGGAGATGAGTCGGACGCCAGAAGATCTCAAGACTGAAGATAGGGGCGTCAGGCGGTCAGGCGTGCTTGTGGATGGTGCGCGGATGAAGGAGTCGGCGAAGAGTGTCAAGCCGCCAATACAAGAAGACGGAGACGACTTCTTCGACGATGATGACAGCGAGTAGATATCTGCTGGAACATCTTCGCCAGACGAATGCCTCTGCATCGTTGTGGAGTGCGACGACGATGCAATGCAGGTATAAGATGTACAATTACAACACTTCTGGTCTATCTCTACGCAGGTTCTTATTCTCTTACAGACCCTTGCGCCAATGTTTCCGCGCATACATCCCAAACACGTCTTTCATCGTCACTCCTGCGGCATACGGCTCGAAATCCTGTTCAGTCAAGTTGGACGCAGGGTCGAGGACGTGTACCGCTGTCACTGGCTCGTCAGATCCGTACTCCCGCGGTATCGGGAAACGAGTCACAGAAGTCATCCAATGTAAAAGACATGACCACCACATCGAGCTCTTCGTCATCCTGCAAGCTGTCCGGGAACGGGCTCTGAATGAAATCGCTGCGCGTCAGCATGGCCCACTTGTACGATGTCGCGCTAGTCTTACGGCTGCTTGCCATAATGCGGGACTGTCCGTCAGCTGTATTTCGCTTACATCGAAGCTGACTGACCTGGCACATGCTCGATGTCGTCACCAACTCCAGGACAGGCGTCTTTCGTCACATATCCCATCGTCAACGTCTCCTGTCCCCACGCGTCCAGAACAGTCTCATCCAAACCGCCAGCTGTGATATGCCTCGCTAAGTATTGATCCCACTGCGCTTGCACCCAGGAGTCATAGGTTCGCTGGACTCGTGCTTCTACCCCTGCCCGGGTGGCGGGTTCGTCCGGCAAAAGCTTTGATGCGCCCGCTCGATTCATCTGATCGACTATCTTCCTGGCGAGGTCAGCGGGCAGTCGGGTAACGACGAAGCCATTGTCACTACGAAATCAGCGCTTCGGGCCAACAAGGAATGAGACACCTGCAAAGGCGACACCGTCAACTCGTCGTTGCGGTCGAAGCGCCCTTGGAACTGATTGTCAGCCTTGCAATGTACGACACATTGGTAGATCGTACCAGGTCGAATCGAACACTGCCCGCATTGCCAATGATAACGCTCTCGCCTTTTCGCTTCTTGTCAACCACCGCCATCGGAAGCACTTTCTCTGCAAACATGTTCAGGAGACTGTCCTGATGCGTGTGAGGGAATCTCGAGAGGAAGAAGTCCTGAGGCGCAAGACCTATTGGCTTTGAGATCTTGTAGTCGGATGCGATCTGAAGGAGAGAAAGAGTAATGTTCCATCCAAGTCGCTACAAATCAGCTCCGACTCAATTCGATGATCTGGCAGCTCACGGTGTCGAAATCTTCTGGGCGACCTGAGTGCCAACCATACGTCTGACGATTCGCATCGAGGTAGCGCCGCGCCATGTCGAGAGGAGAGGTAGCGTCCTCTTTCTCTGGCAGATTCGACCTAAGGATCAGTATGAGAGGAGTGATGAGTCAGAGCCACACACGAAGTGAACGCGACGGTCTCCATGTACCTGCCGGGGACCACCCTGACTCGTCAGCTTGATCGTTCGTATCCGCGGATTTAGCTAACGCTATAGACCTGTCGTCAAATTGCATGCAATCGCGAACATGAGTGTGACCGCCTAGGTTTCAGCTCCTGAAGCTCACTTCGTTCGTGGCAGCTGAGCTTACCGAAGATGAAAATCGGGGTATGTGGATGCTTCTGACGAATTGTGTGAAATACCGGATCCCACTCTGCACTCTCGTCACCTCTTGCAGGCATATGACCAGCCAAGACACTGTCATGAGCATTCCTTCCCGAGGGCAGACTCGAAGCGTACAAGTAGTCAGGTTCTTCATCGATAGCCTCCAAGAACCATGCCTCCTTGGACATCCGCGTGGGCGAGTGTATCGTGAGGTTCCTGTAGTCTCAGCGACAGAGCTGAAAGCGGCAGCACACATACCGAGCATGCGCCTGGACTGAGAATGAGTCAGCTACGCAGTGAGAAGATCGCAGCGGACCTCACAATTGAAAATGACACCAAAAGCCGTCACCTTCCTTCCTCTACTTATCAGCTCGTGATGGGATTACAACCACCAAGCTGACTGTTCAGTGGTGAACTTGGCCACTCGTTCACCAATAGGAACAGACAGAGCCCGTCCATCTTGCTCAACAGTGATGTTGACGTTGCTTGTCAAGAACCGGCCACGCCTATTCTCAGCCTACACTCCATCCACGATCACGAATGTGAGCAGTAAAGCATGACAACTGACCACCGCTCTTTGTGATCGTACAGCTCCTTTGCCGACTCGTATTTGTACAGCTCGTGATTTCCAATGGCCAACACGTCATAAGGGAGCATAGAAAAGACTTCATCTGCCCTCGCGGCGCTTTGAGCAGAGGAAGACACGAGGCCCGACCCATCATGGTGGTCGCCGGCGTCACTGACGGTCAGCGCCCATCAGGCTCTCATTTCAAGCCATCTCAGGCCATCTCGAGAGAAGTGGCATGAGATGCTCGACGCAGCGAGATGTAGCATGTAGTGACTCACACCAAGAGCAAGTCGACGCCTTTCTCCTTTGCCTGTGCCCGCATATGTTGGGCGAAGCTAGCGAGAGCCCCATAATCGCCCGAGTAGTTCTGTCTATCAGCCCCCTGTCCCCTTCATGCTCCGTCTCGCCACCCCCATCGAGCGAGGCTGTAAAAAGCAGCGAGACACACAGGTTCTGGCCACGTTGCCTGCTCGTCAGCTCTCGCTCCTTCCTCCTCAAGCTCTACCCAGGGTCGTCAAGCGGCAAACCCACATGTTGATGTCCCAACAACCAGCCTGCCATCAGCACCTCACTCCAACACAACACTTGTGAATTGAAGGGCAACACTCACCATGAGTATCCGAAGTACTGAGAAAGTTGACATCCTTCCACTCCAACGGCCGAGTCGGTCGAGGCAGGCGGACGGCAGATGTACCTGGAGTCGCGGGCGTCGAAGGTGAAGAGGCGAGACTGACACCGACGAGACGGAGTGCCGTCTCTGCAATGGCGGGAATATACATCTCGCCCTTGTAGTGTCGTGCTCGTGAGCTTCTCACACAAGTCGATTAGCTGAGAGATGAGAGTCAAATGCACAAGTGTGGACTGATGGTACATGTGTGGACAAAGGGAACCGGCCAGTTAGCACGTATCTATCCGGATCCGAAAGCTGCTTATCGGTGACCGGTCCGTCCTCACCCCACACGTATACACACATGAACGATGCATGACGCCGCCACAGAGTCTGTCAAATGTACTGAATCTTCCTCCTCTCATCCTCATACACAATCACATCCCCCTCAGTCTCGCGGCGCCCTCCCGCGCCCAAACTCGTCTTCACTCCCATCGATATTGATGGAAACTAGAGCGGGGCATACGGGGTCGTCTGAGCGGCGTCTGAGTCTAGGCTAAATCTGAGTCTGTCGGTTCGGGAGGAGTTGTAGGTGGCGAGGGTTGGCATGGTGCTGAAAGTTCGAGTCGAGCGATCGCGTCGAAGCTCGTTACGGAAAGTAGCGATGGAGCTATAATGACAAGAAGGATGAATGGGAGGGTGATGTCGGGAGGGGAGGGAAATGATACACATTACGAGACTCGCTTGATCGCGAGCGGGTTGGTGTTGGTTGACGCCGTCGAGGAAAGAGCCGAGAATGGCGAGCTCAGGTATAAAGACGGGTCGCGGACGGTGTTGATGGCGGAAAAAAGTCGTCGCCAAACGTGAAATCGGAAGGGGACCATGCCTGGTCGAAGTGGCTGGGGTGAAGGGCGGGATGTATGGCGCACAAAGGGGCTATGGATGAGGCCGAGGCGCCAGTCAAGGAGAAGTGGGGCAGAGGAGTGGTCGTGAGGTTTGGGTCCGGTGGGTCGTCAAAAGAGTCCGAGGCCTTTACGCTCTCGATCACGGGGGAGCGAATTTGTCATATGTATCTCGCGTGTCCCGCTGACTCTGTCCGGCCGAACAAGTGGCGCCGAGCCGATCGCCCCTACTCCTACACCTGAACCAGACTCCGGTGAAAAGCACATCACCAAGCCTGGTCGCGGGTGTTGTTCCTGGTCTGGCTGCGGAGCTGCCTCTGGGTGTCGAGCTGAGCCTGCTGGTCCTCGGGTCGGACACGGACGCGGCTCGATACAATCTGCTGCTGCTGCTGGGCGCCGGCCATGCCCTGGTCATCCTGCACCTGCTTGGGTCCAGGCTGGACGGACCAGTCGAAGATGTAGTCGTACTGGAAGCCTTCGCGGACGAACAGGTCGCGGAACAGCTTGCGCAGGTACGAGTAGTCGGGCTTGTCGTCGAAGCGGAGCGATCGGCAGTAGTTGAGGTAGATGGCGAACTCGTTGGGGAAGCCTCTGCAGAGGACCTCGGTGGGGGTGGTCATCTTCTTCTCCATGATCCGGTCGTACTTCTGCTTCTTGGTGGCGGCCTTGAGACCCTGCCACGGGAGCTGGCCTCGCAGGAAGTACATGAGGACGTAGCCGAGAGACTCGAGATCGTCACGTCGGGACTGCTCGACACCCAAGTGGGTGTTGATCGAGGTGTATCGAGCGGTGCCGGTGAGGTTCTTGTTCTCACGGTAAGGGATGTGCAAGTGCGTCTTGGGGTCACGGTACTTCTTGGCGAGACCAAAGTCGATCACGTTGACCTGGTTGCCGCGCTTGCCAATACCCATCAAGAAGTTGTCGGGCTTGATGTCGCGATGGATGAAGTTGCGCGAGTGAATGTACTCGACACGCGAGATGAGCTGATCGGCAAGCAGGAGAACGGTCTTGAGGGTGAACTTTCGGTTGCAAAAGTTGAAGAGATCCTCTAGAGACGGGCCACTGAAAGTCGTCAGCAATGCACAGATGATTATGACCAAACTCACAGCAAGTCCAACACCATGGCGTTGTAGTCGCACTCGGTACCGAACCACCTCACGAACGGGACACCGACACCGCCAGCCAACGACTTGTAGACCTTTGCCTCATACTCGAGCTGAGGGTGCTTGGCCTTGACCGACTCGAGCTTGATAGCGACCTCTTCGCCAGAGACAATGTTGACACCGAGGTAGATGTCACCTGACGGGTAAGCTTGACATCCTATCACTCTTGTGAAGTAGCTTACCGAATGAACCACTACCAATCTTCTTTCCGATTCTGTACTTCCCCCCAACTCGCAAGTCCATGGACGTCATCCTATTTTGCGAAGTGTGCATGACGGGTTGAGTTTCGGGTTCGCAGTCAGGAATAGGGTCAGGCGGTCGTTCAGGTGTAGTTGTGGGGGCGGTTTTGGGTGGTGGTTGGGGCGCAGGCGGCGATGATGGTTGTGCAGTCGGTCGCGGATACGGAGTGATGTCGACAGGTCGGTTACGTCGAGGGCGTAATTGCGGAATGGTGTTGAGGCGCACGGCCAGCAAAGAGAGAAAATCCAGAGTCACGCCAAGTCGTGGTCGAGAGTATGGAGCATAGCCGATGTGGGGGGGGACGCCGGTATGTATAGCCAGGCAGTGGGGAAGGCAGGTTGTCCAGTGGGGATGCGGACGAGTCGTCGTCGGGAGTGTGAGACAAAGGAGGGCAAGATGCCAGGCGCCGACGGGTTTCAGCAGGTAGGATGTGACGTGTGGTAGGTTGAAGATGGAAAGGGAGGCGAGAGAGAAAGAAAGAGAGCATGTCAGCTCGAGCCCTAGGTTATATATATATGTGCGAGTCGGAGAGTGAGAGCAAGAGGAAGGCCAGGGAAGGTGGCAGTGCGAAGGCCCGAAGCCACGAGGCCGAGAGCTATGACACGCTGTCCACCCTCTTTCGGCCAGGAGGTCGGGCGGGCTATGTGCCCCGATACGCATCATGTCACTGAATCGCAGAGTATGCGACACATAGACCACGGGAAGGGATCGGTGATGAGGTGTGATGGGCTTGTGATGGGTTGGGTGACAAGGAGTGACGCGACCAGGACTCACCTGAAGAGGATTTGATGTGGTTGAGCAGGCCCAACTCTCCCTTCACTTCCAAATTCTCGATCGTTCTACGCCTCTGTGACGGTCGTGAAAAGACTGAGAGTAGAAGAGTGTCGTTTGAGGATGGCGGCGGCGACTGAAAACCTGACTCGATCTGCGTTGCGCAGGGTTGACGAGCGTAGAGATCCGAGCGGGGCCAATAGAGGTTGTTATGGCGTCGACGAGGAGAAGTATGCAAAAAGGAGCGCGTGAGAGGGAAGAGGGATGAGAGTCGTTGTAGCGGTGTCGAGAGGTGGATGTGAGATCAAAGGTGAGTTGGACGATGAAGGGTGACAGTGGCCGGATCGGGGAACGTGAAAGGAAGGAGGGGGAAGTGTCAGCGCTGATTCATACGGAGTTTCGACTCGACGGGGCAGAAAATGGGAGCAAGAGATCCGTGGGGGGCGAGAGGAAGGCTTTGGGGATCGGAGATGGTTGCTCACCTATCGGGTCGAGATTGATGATAAAGAGTGGAAGAGAGATGATGACGAAGAGACTGTGAATGATGGACTGGGACGTGACTGTGCCCCTTCGCCCCCCAGAGCGACTGCCGCGCTGAGTCAAAAAGATCCGGCCTTGGTTCTGATCAGCCCACCCCAGAGACCGACGGTCAAGGTCCCGAATATCGCCGAATGTGGCAAACGAGACGCGCGTTCCAGCTGACGACGATGATGCATGACATGCAACCAGCTTCCATCGTAACGCTGCATTCGCATTGACTGTACACCTCTGCGCTCGGTTCAGTACTCACCATGGTCAATCAGCTTCTGCTACAATGCGTTTCAGCTGACCTCCAGTCGTTCCGCATCGTCCCTTCAGCCCAGCCGTCCGGCTCGGTCTCTGGCCAGGCCACCGCCCATCCCATTACCGGTACCCACGATGCTATGCGTCACGGACTCACCCCTGCGTCTCAAGCAGCAGCATCGAGCAACATGAGCCCACTTCAGGCGCGACTGCAAAAGGTCAGCTGGCTTTTAGATCTTTCACTGCATCGAGCTGACGAGACAGTGGTCGCACACGCAGAAAGAGCTTCAGCAGACCATGGCTCGCAACACATTTGGTCTCGGTATGCCCTTACGACAAGAGATGGAGCTGAAGCTCGTTTCCGACGTGAGTCTCCCCGCAAGTCGTGGCTGAATGTATAAGCGAAGACGAGCTGACTTATAGTCCCCACATCACCCCCTGCTACACACCACATCCGCCTCCTCCCTACCGCTCGGCGGCTCGCACAACCTCGCACTTGAGATTCTACGCGGGGAAGACGAGACGCTCGACGCGGCAGACTTCATGGCCGGCTCGAGAGATATGGGCGAGGTGCTCGACACGTCGGCCATCATGGAGAAGAGCCGGGGGATGTAGTGACGAAGGACGACATGGACTGTACGACATAGACTAATGCATTTGTACATATCATACGCCTCAGCATACGCACATACTCGTCGAGAGTATGACCCGGGCTAGGCGATGCTAGAGTAGCCCCCTCGACCAGGAGGCGGGGCCGCATCGTCGTCGTCACCGCCAAGCTTGAACCCTCCAGTGGCCGGGAACTGCGGTTCGGCGTGCGGCTGCGGCTGTCGCTGGGCTTGTGGTTCGCCTGCAGGTTGCTGGTTAAAGCCGCCAGGCATGGACGGGGCCCAATCTACCACATCAGCCCCCATATGTCTCCGCAAAGGGGATGGCAGAGTAAATCGCAAGAAGACTTACTAGGTGCCTGTGCACCCCAGCGCGCTCCAAAGTCCCCAACCGGCCCAAAATTAATATCGCTCCCGCGCTCGCGGAGCTGTGCGAGGCTCGAGAATCCCAGCGGGATCTTCACGAGGAACAAGAGGACCGAGACGAGGAGGACGAGGCCGGAGAGGTGAAAGATGATGGTGTAGAGGTCGAATACTAGCGAGGTGAGGCAGAGGAGGACGAACTGTGCGGAATCAGCATCGCTTCTACAATAGCAGCAGCTGCATTAGGAGCAGCAGCAGCAGCAGCAGCAGGGGACGGGAAGGGGTAGTAACCTACGTGTCGGAAAGGCTGAACGGAAGAGCGCATCTCATAGCTAAGGATACCGAATAGCTGCGCGTGAGCACAATCCAAGAGATGAACCGCTACAATCGAGGGACAGCAGGAGTGATGAGGAGGTTTGGGTAGTCTCCTGTGTACGTGTACCCACCAGCAAGGCAAAGTTGTACGAGTACCCAGTCCGACTCGCAGCTGTGATCAAAGCCAGTCCCGCCGCGCCCGCCATGAGCTGCGTGGGATCCTGCGAGCCGAATCGGTCTTGAACGACGTTCATGATCGCTTATTGGGCAGTAAGGCAACTCTTGAGTTGATCAAAGCTTGTGGTGCAGAGCTGGATAGACGAGAAGGGGAGAGGCAGTGTGAACAGGGTTGAGCCGAACTGTCAAAGTGGAGGTGCACGTGGCACCGAGACGTGTTCCAGTCTTATGGCGATGTGCTCAGCGTTGCATATGCAGGATATGCTCGCGAGTGTGACATGCTGCCAGACGCCGCTCATTCGTTAAGAGCACTCAAGAGCTTCTCTGCTCTCGCTCTTCGAAGCTCGCGCAGCTGGTCGTCCTCCCCTGCCGACGCGTCCGCCTTTTCCCCTTCTGCCGTCTCTTCCTTAGGATTGTCTTTCTCCTCCGCGTCAGTGTCGGCTGCTTGAGCAGTCGAGACTTCCTGGGACGGCTCGAGATACTTCTGTGCAGTATCGATCATGCTCTGAATCGTCAGCTCGTTATGGGGCATCATTCAGCGGACAAACCTTTCGCGACGCGCCCAGGACCGTCTTCAGGTATCCCAGCACTCCATCGACGTATTTGTCTGGCACCTGCCAGTCAGCGTTGCTCTCTGATTCACCAAAAGACTGACCTCGTCCGACCAGATGTTACGCATGAGCCAGTTCTGCTTGGCTTTGTTAAATTTCCAAGCTTGGCCCTCGGAGACGGCACCTGATTTGAGGTGCGCCGTTGCGTGTTGGCGCACATAGTGCAGGGCTGATGTATAAGCAGACGTTCTTCTTCCTTCCAGCTCGAGAAACCCACCTTTCTTCGCTTGATCGGTAAGAGAGCTATCTGCAAAGATGTCGTCGGAAGTGGTAGTCGCTTCAGAAGTCCTTTGCTTTTTCTTCTTCTTGTCTTTGCTTTCCCCCACGGTCTCGGGAGCCGCCCCATCGGCTGCCGAGGAGGTCTGAGATTTGGCAGTCTCTTCCGCTGCAGTATCGTGCTTGCGCTTCTTGCCCTTGGTCTTGGTCGACTCAGGTTCCGGCGGTACATCTGCTGTCTTTGTCTCATCGAGGCTTTGACCTTCTGCTGCTTTCTTCGCCTGCTCAATGAGCTCGTACCAGTTTTGTGCAGCATGGGCCTCACCTCCTTCTCAGCTCGCCGACGAGCCTTGCGTTCTTCCTTGGTCTCTTCTTTCGGTACTGCAGCAGCGACGGAGCTCGGGCCGGCCACAGGTTCGGACGGCTGAGCTGGCTGTTCATCTACAGCAGTTGCGTTCGCTTCTTTGGCCTATACATTAGCACAATCTGTCCATAAGCTCTGCAGAGACCACTCACGAGCCTCTTCGCCTCCTTGCGCGCTCGTCGTTCCTCCTTGGTCTCCTTCTTCTCAGTCTCAACGCCTGAGCTCGGACCAGCAACATTCCCCTCCTGCTCCTGCTCTGCAGCTTTTCGCAGGGCTTTCTTCTCCTTCCTGGCTCTTTTCTCCGCTTTGGCGTCGGGAGTCGTAGATATAGGAGCGTCCATGATGATCCCAGCCATACTGCGACGCAACACGATTGACGAGTACAGGGTAAGAGAAGGAGGAATGAAATTTCAGAGACCATCTGACCATTGCCATGTGCGCCCGGAATCTAATATGCGGAGGGAAGATCGGAGGGGGCGGAGGGCGCGTTTAGCTGCAAAGCCTAACTACACTCTTTCGCCGCCGCATCGACACAGTTGCTTGCTCATCACAACACGTCGCCTCACAAGGTACTCAATCGCATTCCACACCTCGCACCCCTCGAGTCGCATAGCTGGTCTAACGACACATACACACGTACCGTATCGCTGCATCGCACCAGCCGGCCCGGAGAAGGGCGGTGACAAAAGAAGCCAAGTGATAGGTAGACTTGGGCGTCCCGTTCGACCGAGTCTTGGGCGGGCGAGCGAGGATCGTCTGACGATTTGCACTTTATCTCCACGTACTTGACTTGCGCGCCAGCTGCTCGCCTTCGATCACGCGCACGATGGGGCTCTCGCTCTCAAGAATCTACCAGTCGCTCTCGTCGCTTGCTTTCTGGGGCAAAGACAAGGAGGTGCGGATCTTGATGGTCGGGCTGGACTCGGCGGGCAAGACGACCATCTTGTACAGATTACAGGTGGGCCCTCTTCCTTGAAAATGGACATCTGTCAGCTGGACAAGGAGCTGACATGCATAGATAGGCGAGGTGGTGTCGACAATACCGAGTGAGTGTCACGGCTTCCGAGCGGCGAGTGCTGCGCACCATTCAGTCTGCCTCAGCGAGACCCGGGACGTCGGCTGACAAGCAGCAATCGGCTTCAACGTCGAGACGGTGTCATACAAGAATATCAACTTTCAGGTGTGGGATCTCGGTGGCCAGTCGAGCATTCGGCCGTATTGGCGGTGCTACTACGCAAACACGCAGGTGGGCGTCTTGCCATGAAGTCAAGAATCAGCTGACGCCGTCTTTGCTTCGTTCACACCTCCCTCATCCCTTACATCCCCTCTCCTCATTTCATCTCTCCTCGCCGCTACATTCAACAGGCTATCATCTACGTGATAGATTCCGCCGACACGGCGCGACTCGCCACGTCCCGCTCCGAACTACTGACCATGTTGTCAGAGGACGAGCTCAAAGCCGTGCCGGTACTGGTGTTCGCGAACAAGCAGGACGTCGAGGGGGCATTGAGTCCAGCGGATATTTCTGAGAAGCTCGGTTTGGCAGGACAGGAGAAAGGGCGCGAGTGGAGTGTACGAGGGAGTTGCGCGACAAAGGGGGAAGGGCTCGAGGAGGGGTTGGATTGGTACTTCTTCCTCTACGTCTTCTCATGTCATGTGTACTGACACGCAGGCTTGTCAATACAATACAGAAATAATCCTGCTCTGCCCTCTGTTTACCCTCCGCCATCCCACCATACTCTATCAGCATCGTCTCATCTTGCTCCCGCCGTCTGCCCACTTGTTCGTATCATCCATTGGCTGGGTCGACCCGGCACACAGCATGTATCATGGTCATTGGGACTCACATTGCTAACCCGACGATGATAGGTGGGACATACATATGCATGGGGCGCGACGCGCATTGCTGATGCCGCCGTGATACTGGCGTGCTGACATGATTGATGCTGAATGCTATGTGCAAAGAGGAATGACTATGAAATGGAACCGGAAAGCGGAAATCATGCTGATGTTGTAGACGGACTAGAAGCGTCCTCGGGCCGCAGGACCTTGGAAGCCACCACCGCCGCCGAACGAGGACATACTGCCGTTCCGCATGCCCATGCCCATCCCTGCACCTTGATTCGGACCGGATGGCATGCCCTGTCCTCCATCACCCCCTCCGACGCCGCCGCCGCCCATCAAGAACGCCATCATCTCCATCTGGTTCGGCTGGCGACCCATCGAGGTCTCAAACGCCTTGGCAAGTGCGGTCCATGCTTCAGGTGAAGCGGGGTTGAAAGTACTGATGTCGAACGTATCGAGGCCGCCTGAGCTTGGTGCAGGACCAGTAGGGGCTGATACGGGCGGAGGAGCTGGTGGTCGGCCATACGACCCTGGCTGGCCGCCGAATATCGGTGCTGATGTATTGACGGGTGGCGGTCGGGCCGGTACGCCCGGCGGGCGGACAACACCCGTCGGCGCAGCTTGAACAGGGAGAACGGGCCGAGTGGGCAATCCTGCCGAAGGGGGTGGAGGGGGTAACGATGCCGCTGCAGAGACAGGAGTCGCCTGGTCGTCCTCGTCGTCAAGGGCCATATCCTCTTCGCCATCATTCTGACCCGTTGTTGTCGGGGCAGCAAAAGTCGGTCGAGGCGGCAAGATGTCCCGTCCGAATTCGTCTTTCCCCTCTGAGGGCATTCGAGGTAGAGGGACACGACCTGTAGGTCCGGCTCCTGACCCGCCGGAAGGAGAAGGTTTCTGCGGGAGAGGTTGGAACTCGTGTGACCGCCGACGTCCGCCTGTATTGTTGTTATTGTGGGCTGGTGGGCCTGCTGGTACAGGCCCAGGCCCAGACCAAGCTCTGTCCCCTCGCTGCTGTTGCGTGTAAGGCTCAAAGCCCATCCGAGCCGGACCAGGAGGACCTGGTCGTTCGTCGTACCGATCCGGCCCGCGATCGGAATACCTCCCACCTGGCCCGCCAGGCCCGCCTGCGGCGGGTCCAGGAAAGCCTTTGGTGGGACTGCGAGATCGATCCCCACTTTGTCTTCTGTCCCCTCCCCCACCAAGAGGTGGGCGTCGCTGGGGACTACGATCGCGCTCGTCGTATGTTCTCCGAGGAGGACCATTATATCGTTGATCGTGCGGCACGTGTGGCGGCGGTGGCGGGTGCGGTAAAGAGGGATGGCCGAGAGGAGGGCGTGGGTCTTGTTGTTGAGTATGGAACGGACCAGCCGGCCGAGGAGGGAGGTTGAGTGCTGGACCCGGTGCAGGTACATGCGGAGGTATCGGAGGTGAGGCGGCGGTGTTGGAGGTAGACGCAGAGGCGAGCCGAGTAAGAGCGGCCAGTTGCGCCAGGTCGAGGTTGAGTCCTCCGACCTGTGTGCCCTGCGTAGCTGGCGGACCAGGTTGTCCAGGTGCGCAGGCGGTCGTGGGGTTCGGAGCAGGCCGGGTTTTCGCTAGAAGCGCTGCTATCTCTGGAGGAAGGCCGGGCAGTCCAGCGACAGCGACAGCGGGTGCTGCAGCTGCAGCTGCGCTTGTAGATGTGGACGGCCCAGCGTTCGGGGCTGCGGGAGTGGGAATGGATGTCGTCTCGTCCGGCAGCCCGAGCAACTTGCGGAGTTCCGGTGGTAGTTGGCCGGGCTGGGTTGTCTGTGTTTGGGAGAGTGCGGACGAGTGTGAGCCTGAGATTTAGCGCTGGTCTTTCTCTAGGCCACGTCCACAAGCGCAAGGCACATCATGCGGATTTGGTCCTCTGGCGGCGCAGCATCGACCGATCGGACACAGCACAGAGAACAGAACACAGACGCGCTCTGTCTCTCTTACGTCTCATGTCACTCGGACCGGCTCTCGTCCTGTCATAACGACTAGCACGCGGTCCGAGTGTACAGTGTGTGATGCCTCCCTCCCCTTCCAAGCGCCTGCAAATTGCCGGACTGGCCTGTCTACTGGTCCGAGGGTTTGGTCTACGCGGCCGTACGAAGAGAAGAGCTCGGACGAGCCGGGGTTGTCCCCAAGACGATGCATGCTGCCCATTGTCGAGTAGACGAGAGGGACTACAAGCGGTCTGACTACCGCCGTATCTAAGGGGGTCAGTAGCGAGAGGAGCAAAGCCGCCTGGCTCGGGTGAAGGGGTAGTGTCACGATACAGCTCTGCTTGCCTTTGACGCCATTCAACTTTGACACAGCCGAGCCACAATCCAGTCCGACTGATCCGAGAACGGAGAGATCACACCGATTGAGGGCCCAGAAGAGACAATATTCACCTTCACCGTTCTGCGCCAGAGGCGTCATGTTGCCCGGAAGAACCAGAGGAGGCAGGGCGGGGGACATGACAGAGAGAGGCGGCGGAGGATATGGCGGGGTGGTGGATCTTGGTTGGGCATTGGCAATCTTGAGCGCGAGACGGTCTAGAGTATTTTGAGGGAACGTTGATGTCTTGGTCCAAATGTCAACAATCTTGCGTGTCTTCTCCTGCAATGTCAGCGGCACGGCTAGGAGCGGGCATCGACGCCAGTCAGAAACTCACTTTGCCCTCGATCCAGACCCCGCCCTTTCCATCACCCAACAAGCCCTCTACCCAGCTGTCCACCACGCCTTCCATCTTCAACAGCAAACTCGCCTGGGTCCCCTTGCCACCGCTCCCTTTCACTTCCCTTCCCACTCCCTTGTCCACCAGCTTTCGAGCCTCTCTGGCAATCGCATCAAAGACGTATAGGCTTGATATGCGTTGCGGTGAGGCCGAATCGAGTGACCGGTTGAGCTTGAAGAAGGTCGTGACAATGTGAGAATCGTCTTCTACCAGTTGCACCGAGAGCTTGATCAGTTCTTGCACTTTTGAACCGGACAGCCGGGAGGCGCGGACGGTCGTATCTAAGAGGGCGTCAAACCTCTGGAAACAGGTAAGCTCATCCTCGACATAGCGATCATCACCCGCAGAAGCATGCTGGCACGAGAAGAAGTATGACCTACCTTGAGCTCCTCGGGATCGGACATGGCGCCTGACGAGGGACTGCTTAGTTTTGAGGATGCTGTAATTTCGCGATATCAGTACGCCTGGGCTATCTCGAGCTGCTGGTTGACATGTCGAAGAGGTGTGCAATGCGGAATGAATGCGAATGGCACACAAGAAGGCAAGACTTCGAGGCATGCAACCAGGTGAACGGCATTTTCGGCGAATTCGACAATTGAGGGGCGTGTGGCAAATAGGTCAGATGACGTATCGCCTCCTCTGCGAGGTGATGAGAGGAGTGATGCGGCGATGGAAGGCATGTTGCAGACGTGTCACCCATTCACTCTTCACATATCACACTTCACAGCTTCGATAGAACAGCCTTGACGACCTGTACGCAAGCTTTGACACGAGAGACAACCTTCCAACATGACTGTGAGTACCACTCTGCCCTTGCCGTTTGTATCTCCCGCTCCTCACTCTCGATATTCCTGTTCTCAGCTACCAGCTCTCGTCGAACGTTAGGGCAGAGCTAACAGACCAGCTCTACTACTCATGTCAGCTATGAAGAGCCCCTCTCGGTGTGCAAGAACTGACGGCTTAGTATGCTTTGGGCTGCTCATGTCCGAGCTGGCGCTGTTCGTCACCATCGTGTGCCCGATGCCATTCACTTTGAGGAAGAAGTGAGTCTCTCAGCAGTGTGATAATGCACGACTGATTCTCAGGCTGTTCCACTTCCTCAGCGAGAACCCAGTGGTCAGTTGTCATCTCGCATAGAGTGAATCGTCAGACTGACAATACAGGTTGCCAAGGTCCAATATGGCGTGAGTATCTGCAGCGCGGCAAAGATGGACGCTGACGTCGGAATAGCTCAAGATAACGTTTATGTATGTGCGAAGGTGGCGAAGTGTACAGACGCTCATGGAACAGATTCGTGGCGGTGCTGTTCATAGACGCGTTGCAGAGGATGATTAGAATCGCGCAGGAGGGTGAGCTATACATTATCGTCGAAGCTTGCCTGGCTGACCGCGCAGGAACAGTGGCCAAACAAAAAGCAGACATGGCGGATGTCAGGACAGAGACAAACTAGTCAGCTGATCGATTAGTGATTTGCCGGAGCTGACGTCCAGCGCTGCTCGCAAGTTCTACGCCCAACGCAACCGTGCGTAGCTGAGCTAGACTGAGTTACGAGCAAGCTGACCTTCAGTCTATCTCACCGGCGCGACTCTTTTCCTCTCTTTGCTGCTATCCCGAGTATTCTACATCATCCTCGACTTTATCCACGTCCAGGAGCAATACTCTGCTCTGCAAGGCAAGACCGCCAAGCAGAGCGGTGCTAGCGGTGAGGCTGCCGAGCTGCGAAAGCGAATCCAGGAGCTCGAATCTCAGCAGCGCGACTTTGGTCCGTCCCACCGGCGTCAGGTGTTTGAGCTTGTGTTGACTCGCAGACACCCTGAAGAAGCAGGCCGCTCAGCAAAACTCGGAGTACAACCGACTGGCGGATGCGCACAACAAGGCTGTAAGCGACATTGACATACGTACGCGTGCCCCACTGATCATTGATAGACCGCCTCTGTTTCCGACAAGAAAGCCGATTAGATGTGTTTGGCGATGACAAGAAGCCGATGGTCATGTCATGTCATTGGTGCTGCGAGAAGCGTACCGATGCAGCGTATACGAACTTGATGAATACATCTGACCGTGCGTGTATGAGGTGGTCTGTGCACGATGAGCGGGAGTATCTGCGGTGTCAAGCTATTACGCTCAGTATGCTTTCCTCGCGTTCATGTATAGGTATCCATCACGTCGGGTCGAGACTCTTGACCATGCTTGACGCGCCACAGGACCAGAGTAGGCGTCATCATCGTTTGATTTCTTTTTTGGATACAGAGCCGCGAAGGAAAAGAAGTGACTCGTAACTTAATTGACCCGCCGGATGCGGCAACTCGATTTCTCCCATCTCACCTAATCCTGGATATGTCTCGCCCATTCGTCCACTCTTAGATCCTGCAGCATCGTCAAGGCCCGACACTGGGTCGATCTCAGGGCCCGACAGCTTCGTAGCTCGAGGGCTTCTGTTGATCAGCCACCCTCTATCTTTTGCTCAGACTCAACGCCTCTCTTCTCCCGCTCTTTCTGCAACCCTACCAGGGACGTCACTGAGATGATCGACGAGCGAGCGAGCGAGCCCTCGGGGGTACTAACACGCCATCCGTCGGTCGGTCTGGAGGTCTGCCTGATGGACTGACCGATGAGCGCTGCGGCGGCCCGTCGTGCTGATGGCCACATGTCTTGTCTAGTTCTACTCTTCTCACATCAGAACTCAACACTCATCACACTGCTCATCTCCAGTTGTTCATCTTCCGCTTCGGTCTTCTACGACTTGGGGCAGAGGCAAGACAGTGGCATTCAGCCCCCAGTGCTATCGACTTGGCATCGGTCGTAGGTTGGTAGGCTAGGCTCAACTCCCCCCAACAAGGTTCGTGCGGCCCGGTACTAGTCTTAGGTCCAGACAGTCAGTCACCCGAGACTTCTCGCCTCCTCTCGACTTTCGTCGAAGACGACACTCCACCTCTGACCCATCCCACACCGCTGCACTCAGCACCTACTGTCGCAATGTCGAGCCCGCCGCGCACACCACCGGCCAACCGCCGTCAACTGTCAGACGACGAGGATGCGGACGACCAAGCGCCCGGCTCCCCCTTCCGCGACCCGCTCGACCTCCAGACCAACAGCAGCCCATTCAGCCTCAACAGGCGGGAGAGTAGGGCACCATCCGTTTCGCCTTCCATCCTGAATCGGGTTCATCCCCTGCGTGGCTCTAATGCCAGCGAGGCGGAACCTGTCCCTCTGCCTCCTACGCCCACCCGGCGCTCGGTCGCCAAGCGCCGCCCGTCTGCCTCGCCTGGCCGCGCTGCTGGTGCAGGCGAGATGGGTGCTTCGCCCCGGAAGAGCACGAGCGACGGTGTGGATGTCTCCCCTACGGCAGTGACGTTCCCCAACAGTCCTGCGAGGCGGGCGTCGGTCGCCCCTGCTTCCCCAGCGGGGGCTGATGGCGAGAGCTCGCGCAATAGGCAGGGCTCAGGCTGGAGCAGCCGCCCTGCACCTCTTGGATCACCCATGGAAGAGGACGAAGACGAAATTGACCAGCTTGGCAGACACCACCGTCCATCTCCTTCTCGCGCCCAGTCGAGCGGGGACGGCCTGCGAGCAGAGACGGGCCGAGATGTTACCTCCATCAGACCCGAGCTGTCGCCCATGACGCTCGACATACCCACCCGCCCTCGTATCGTCACCGCGTCGTCAACCGATGCCCTACTCGCCGACATGTCCGGGCAGAACACGCCCATCACACCCCTCTCGGACCCCTTCTCCAATTCGAACAACTCCTCTCAGCGAGCCTCGCCCCGCCCTTCACCAGAGGACGACCCGGCCAACGACCCTCTCTCGCCTATCAGGCCGTCTCTCTCGCCGGCGCCAAAGATCCACATCAACTCGATTCCCAACTCGCCCGACCCCTCCCACGCTGGCGCCTTCGAGCCGCCTCGCTTCACCTCGCCCTTCCCCGAACCGCCAGCTTCGGCGTCCACCTCGCGTCACGCGTCGAGCGAGATGAAAAGGGACGCATCGTCCAAGTCGCTCGGCGCCTCGTCGGCCATGGAGAAGTCGTCCTCCGTCGAGCGCCGCAAGGCGCGCATGAAGGACATCAAGGCGGGCGGGAACGGCAAGGGCCACCACCGGGGTGCCAAGAGCGGCGGTGGACAGCTGAACCGCAAGCCATTCCAGTCTACTCGGCTCAAGGGCGAGATCTACAAGCCTTGGCTGGAGAAACGGGACCCTGCACAGCGCTGGGCGCGCTGGATTACCCTCGCATCCATCATAATTGGCTTTGCAGTCGCCGCTGTCATCTGTTACGACGGCTATGCCTCGGTGCCCTCCCTGGGCAAGACGTGCCTCGTTCTGCACGACGACTTCTCCAGCGGGACCATCAACACGGACTACTGGACGCGCGAGGTGCGGCTGGACGGGTACGGCCACGGCGAGTTCGAATGGACCACTGCGAGCGACAACAACTCTTTCGTCCAGGACAACACGCTCTATCTTGTGCCGACGCTCACGTCGGACCATATTGGCGCAGACAACGTCTACAGCGGGTACACGCTCAACCTCACGGCCGACGGAACGTGCACTTCGACCAACGTCAGCCAGTGTGTGGCAGTGAGCAACTCGTCCCGCCTTACAGTGATCAATCCCGTCATGTCCGCGCGCCTGACCACGCGCAACAGCGTTAGTCTGAAGTATGGCAAGGTCGAGGTGCGCGCGCGGTTCCCCACCGGGGACTGGCTCTGGCCGAGTATCACCCTCATGCCGCTCAACGACACGTACGGCGCCTGGCCCCGCAGCGGCCAGATCGATATCCTCACTGGACGCGGGAACAACGCGTCGTACGAGAACAGAGGAGTCGACTATGCGCAGAGTGATCTTCACTGGGGTGAGCCTACCCATTTCTCTCTTTGCTGTTTGTGCTGACATCTAGGCCCCACCACAGACCTCGACAGGCTCTACCTCACCTGGGGATACCGCGAACAGCGCCGAACATACTACAACCAGAAATGGCACACATTCGGCCTCGAATGGAACGACGAGTTCATGTGGACATACATCGACTCGCGCGTCTCGCAAGTCATCTCCCTTCGATTCAACAAGGAGTCGTTCTGGACGCGCGGCAAGTTCCCTTCGACAGTCACCAACACGACCACGGGCGATATTACGAAACTCACCAGCCCGTGGTTGTCGAGCGAGAACAACGTGGCGCCGTTTGACCAGGGTGAGTCGCTACTGTCCCGTCACCTATCTTCGCCTTTTTCCTCCGCTTTGACCGAAGCTGACTTACAGCCTTCTACCTCGTCCTGTCCCTCGGTGTGGGCGGTACAGACGGCTGGTTCCCCGATGGCGAAGGTGGCAAGCCTTGGCTGGACGACTCGGGCACGGGCATGTCGGATTTCTGGGCGGCAAAGTCGAAATGGTGGGACAACAACTGGCCTTCGGACAAGACCAAGCGAGGTTTCGCAATTGACAGTGTCAAGATGTGGCAGACGTGCTAGCCGAGCAAGCGAGGGCGAGCGCAGCGAGCCCCTTAAGAGGACCGAGGGGGAGAAGCGACGTGGCTCACCGTATTGGCGGTGAGGCAGTAGATCCGTTTCGATCTTAGGGTATATATATCTGGGTGTATGTACGGCAACACGTCCGTGGACAATGCATATGTTTCTCCTTGACGACCTTCGCTACTCCCGTCCGCGAGTCTTGCCGCTATGCTCTAACGGGTATACAAATGATGGTAGATGTGCGATGCTTGACATGTACAAACATGATTTAGACGAATGTGATCTGGTTTACTGCCCTGCTTGTGTTGGTCTCTTCATCTTGGCCGGGTTCGGCCACTTTCAATCAGCACGTGTGCGTCAAGCTACGGCTCCCACTGACCTGTGCATAACACGCAAAGAGCTCGTCCAGCTTTGGCTGGAGTTGCGCCTCCATGCCTGGCGATGACTTGAGCCCTTCCAGCTCCCTGATCCGCGCTTTGAGCAATCTGCGACCCCCAGGCCCGCCTTTCGTCTCGATACACTCCCGTAGCGGTAGGTCACACAGGGTATCGCAGAACGGACAAAGACGAATGGGGTTAGCGGTGGCCGGCCCCGCGCCCGACATGGCACGCTGGCCATTGACCAGACTTTGCAGAATGGAGTACATAGGGTCCGAAGGATCCATACGCTGTAAAGCTCTGAAAGTCAGACGTCGCTACTGCGGGTCTTGTGGTGAGATGACGCACGCTTCAGCGCTTTCTGGCCCAGCTTTGACGACCGGGCATTGCACGGCGACATGCGGGTGAGGGGATCCACAGATGGTGCAACCCCTGAACCGGCCGTTCGATCGTGAATGGTATGAAGAAGATAATTCGGGCCCGTCCTCGTCATCGTCAATGACGATAGCCGCATCTCGACTGCCTAGACCTGAAGGCTGCCGGCGCTGAGACGAGCTAGCCTTTGGCTTGGCGGCAGGTGAGGATGGCGCTTGAGGTTCCGGCGACGTGCCCGCCAAGCGATGCAGCTCAAGCAGCTTGTCAATAGCAGCACAAAGTGAGCGCTGAAGATCAGCATACGAGTAGCACCCAGGCCTTCGATTCACCTTTTCCTGTTCGCTCTTTGAGCTGGACAGCAGCTCCTCCCGGTGCTTTCTGAGCTTTTCTGGCTTCGGCGCGCGTATGAACGTCGGGCACTCCTGCAGATCATGTGGTCCTTCGCATAGCGGACAATGCACTGTACCCGAGCCGGATGGTATTCGAGCCGGAGCAACATTCGGACTGGGATTATGTGACATGCTAGGGGATGCTCCCGAAGAGCCGGCAGGGGCTACAATTGGCTGGTGATGATAGACCCCGTTCGCAGCAGGTGGCGCTTGACTAGGACCAGCTGACGGCTGAGCAATGGCCTGGGGCGGACGAACTGCTTTGCACGCCTCGGGAGGGAATGCTGGAGCCGATTGGCCAAAATCGGATGGGATGATTGGCGCGGCTGCGTTAAACAGATACATGACGGCGGCGGCTTGGGTGTCTTGTGCGAAGTACCGTGCTCGACCGTAAGCAGCCAGCCGGTCATCCACCTTCTTCGCAATCTCGGCGTAGAAGGTCTTTCGCTCCTCTTTGGGGAGTTCCGGGATCCCCATCATTGCCCAGACCTTGACTTCATCCATCATCTCCATCTCTCGTAGAACGCTGTAGAGCCATTGAAGGATATCCTGGGCTTGCTTGATTCGTGCGGGATCGACTTTGACGGACGCTGGCAGGGCCGAGGGTCCGGCAAGGGCGCCAGAGGAAAATGGTGTTTGTCCATTCGATGTACCATTGACAGCGGCATGTGACTGTTTCTGCTGTGCCACTGCTGCGTCGTATGCCTTCTTGAGCTGTTCCATTTTTGCTGCCTTATCTTGCGCCTTTCTAGCCGCGCGCTCTTCTGGTGTCTCGTTGCCCCGACGCTTCTTGGATGGCGGCGCACCAGGCTGCCCGGCGTCCGCTTTGGAAGCAAGGGCGGACGTCGCGTCTGCAAGACGTTTAGCGAGCTCGGCCATCTTCGCGGGATCTGGGATGCCTTTGTGGAACTTGAGAGCGGAAGAGCTTCCTCCGGCCTCGTCAAGCAGGTTCTCGATGCTCTCGCGGTACATTGACGCGGTAGTCTCGTCCGAGTCGCTCTCCTCCCCGTCGACTGGCATCGCAAATTCGGCGTCGTCGCTGGAAGCAGCATTCTTCTTCCGCTTGCCCTTCTTTGGCTTCTTCTTGCCTGCCGGAGAGTTGTCGGACAGCTGGGCGGGCTCGACCATGTACTGCACCGCAGCGGCTTTGCGCCTTCTAGCCCTGCCCTCCTCTTCGAGCCGCCTCTCTCTCTCCCTCGCAGCGTTCTCCATGATGATCTGCCAAGTATCGTCCATCACAGCATCGTCGTCTGCCTCGTCCTCGTTTGGCACTTCTTGCAGCTCATCCTTGTCCGCTTCCCAGATTTTCGCAAAGCCAAAAGTCATCGACTCTTTTGACTTGGTGGCATCATCTGCAGCCTCACCACGGGCCAGCCTCGCCTCTTTCTCTGCCAGAGCGGCAGCTTCGGTCTCGGCCTCTTTCTCCACTTTGTCGATTAGCTCGTCGACATTCTTGCTGTTGTACTGTATGTCGGACGGCGCGACTCCGTTCGCATCGGTCTCGTATAGGGCTTTGGCGCCGTGAAGCAGGATATTGTCAATGTCGCCTTCTTCGTTCTCCTTCCCCATCTGTTGGACGACGAGATGGTCCAGAACCATCTTCTTTTTGCCTTTCCAGATAATCTGCTCTGCCTTGTGAGCTGTCGCAAGGCTACGTGGATTTAGCTCACCTTCGACCGAGTCTTTCGACATGAGCTTGAAGACCAGACATGGCTTCTTCTGGCCATATCGATGACTTCTGGCAATGGCCTGAGCTCGTCAGTCACGCCCTATTCTTTCCGGGTGACCCACCTGAAGGTCCATATGGGGGTTGAAATCGGGGTCGTACATGATGACTGAATATTCAGTATGAGAGGAGTTGAAAAAGGTAAAGCTGACCCGTATCGGCCGTCGCCAGATTGATGCCTACTCCTCCAGCACGAGTGGTGAGGAGGAAGATGAAGACATCCGAATCAGGAGCATTGAAGGCATCCATAGACTTTTGACGCTGAGCCTGTTTGACATCCCCATCGAGCCGGAGAAACTTGTACCCTTCACCGTACAGAAAGTCCTCGACTGGTCATCAGCACGTCGATCACGGATATCCGACCTCGTGTTGCGCCAGCTGTACGACGGGCGAAGAAGACGTATGGGAGGGACATACTCCTATCAAGGGCAATCTTGAACTGTACAGCATCAGCATACCATCCGTAGATCCTTTGAGCAAGTACGAACCTGCGAGAAGAGCAACACCCGATGTCCCCGCTCCTTCAGCTTGGGCAACAAGATGCGTAAGAACGCCAGCTTGCCCGATGCGTTGTACAGCCGCTTATGCTGTTCAGCCTCGGGCAGGCTCTCATCCTCCAGCTCGGGTGCGGAGAGGTATGGATGCTGGCACGTCTTGCGCAGCTGCCCATCAGCTCTCTGCTTGTCCATCATATCCTGTAGTCCGGTGATGAGCTTCGGGGAGCTGGGAACTCACCTCCATGAGGATATTCCTCATGGTCTTGATGGGCGCCATGGCGGCTCGGTACGCCCCTCGCGGGCTTTCCTGCTGGCCGCCAGGCTCAAAGATGGGTGCGATGTACACCGAAATGCAGAAAGAGACAAATGACGAATGGACCCGCCGGACTTATGATGAGTCCAGGAACGATATCGCGTCGAGGTGCAAGATCCGTCGCGTGGATACGGCTTTGAGTGGCAAATTCTTCGTCTCTTACACGAAGTCGTAGAGAAGAGAGGCAAACGTCGGGATGGGTGAGAGAAGACAACAGTCCAGTGGGCTGGGGACGGCACACTTAAATGGACTGCTCCTTGGTTGCATGTCTCGCACCCTGCCCGGCATCCAAGGGTGAATCCACAAAGGATTCACGGTGCGCTTCTTGGTCCAACTCGCTCATCATTGACAAAGGAAAGCACCAATGGAGACGTCACACCGACCCCTGACGGATCACCAATGGTCACACCTCTCCACTCTCACCGGCGTGAATTCTTCTGCCTGGTGTCTGGAAATGTATGCACACTATATCTACATCTCGTATGTCACGAGGATTGCGATGCAACTCTACTCTCTCTCTTTCTCCAGACTCTACGCGATAGATGCTTCTTTGAGTTTCTTCCGCAACTCTGCCAGCTCCGCCTTGAGATCCTTGACCTTGGCCGTCTCAACTGCCACGTCCCCTTCTGCCTTGCCCGTCCGAAGAGCTGCCACAAGCTTGCCCTGGGCGTCCAATCTCGCCTCCAGGTCTCGCTCTTCGGGAGATTTGTTCTTTTCGGCTTCGGCAGCCGCCAGCTTCTTCAACCTGGCAAGCTCCTTCAATCGAGCGTCATGTTGCTCCTTTTTGCTGTTCTTGATGACGTCAGAAACTTTCGGAACCGCACCTCCCTCGGCGTGACCACCAGGACCAGCAGGCGTGACCTTCTCTGCAACCACAGCATCCCCACCGAACTGCTTCTGCCACTTCTTCTCCTGTGCCCCGTCAACGTTGTCAATCTTCTTGAAAAGATGTTCAGCTTTGTTGAGAGTGTGACCGGGCAGAATATCAATCGAGAATCGGTTCGGCAGGCTTCTTGCCGGTGCGTTGAGTTGGCGAAGAATATCCGAAGATGTTGTCGGCATAAAGGGATGTACGAGCACAGACAGTAGGTAGATGAGGTTGATGGCGTTGAGAAGGACTTCGCCACATCGTTCGGGTTGATTGGCAAGCAATGAGTTATCCAACCCGCTCTCTTGCAGGTACAAGTTGCCTCGCGAGGAGATGAGCATGAGTGTGGCAAGACCGTTCCTGATCTTGGTCGCGTCCATGGACTCTCGGTACTCTGCCAGTCGCTGGTTGATCTCGGTGACGAAGTCGGAGTCTGTCTTTTCGGCTGGTGTAGAGGGAGATGGATTTGGCTCGACCTCGCCGCCTGCGATTCCTTCGGGTCCAGGAACGACAGAGTCGTATTTGGCATTGACGAACTTGATAACCTATCACGTCAGACAAATCTGCTGTTGAACTGACCACACTTACTCGGTTGACAAAGTTCCCGAGGTTGGCCAACAGCTCGTTGTTGTTTGCCGCGATGAAGCTAGACCAAAGGAAAGCCGAGTCAGATGTTTCTGGCCGTTGGGAAAGAAGGTAGTATCGCCAGACCGACGCGGGAACACCGGTCTCTTTCGCGTTGTTGCCGAACACCCTGAGGTTGTCAGCATATGCGATATTGCGGGTCTTTACACACTCACCCGATATTTCGACTCTTGCTGAATTTGGTGTCCTCGTAGTTCAGATACTCTGCAAGGATGAGCTTCCCGGCACACCGGTCAGACGGGTTGTAACATACGAGTACTCGAGATGTTGTGTAACATCGTCCACGGCCGACCGTCGGCGAGCAGCATCGATGGGAACAGGACTGTGTGGAAGTAGACGTCTACAATGTCAGTCCCGTATTCATGAGGTCTGCCAAGTTGATCTCACTGTCTTTGCCCATGAATTGGAACAGCTCCACATCGTCGGGGTTCTGCCACCATTGTCGCCATTCGTCCGTGTAGTTTGCGGTGATTGAGGGGTATCCTATCGGAGCATCGAACCATACGTCTGCAGGGTCAGATCAGACCGCCTCCTCGTCGGTGAGAGCCTCACAGATGACCTTCCCCTCCATCGCTTTGTCCTCCTCCTCGTCCCCAACTTTGGGCACTTCCACGCCCCATTTGAGGTCTCTTGTGACTGCACTCGGCCGCAATCCCTCGCCAAGCATGCGCGGCTCCACGATCTCTCCCTTTTCCGTGATGACAGCATTGCTTCCCCATTTTCCCTTCACTCTAGCTTTCTGCATCCATTCTTCCAATCGAGGTTGTATGAGGTCGAGTCGGATGCATGCGTGAGTCGAGGGTCTGACAGACACAGTGTGAGACTTGTTGCGCTTGCAACGAGGGTTGATGAGCGAGGTCGGAGAGGCGTAAGTTAAGGCACATTTGTCGCATTGATCGCCGCGGGCGTCCTGACCATCAGCTATGACCGTACAAGGAAGCGCGCAGCTGACATCGTAACCACATTGGGGACAAGTGCCTTCCACGAAACGGTCTGCCAGGAAGAGCTTGTCGTCCTCGCAGTACGTCTGGTCGGCGGTCTCAAGTCTGAAAAGCCCATTGTCATGAATGTGCTTGTAGATGTCCTGTGTGATCCTGCTTGTCAGCTCGGGGCATCCACATATGATCTTACTCACTCGGAATGCTTCGGAGTCGAAGTGCGCCCCCATTTGTCGAAGCCAAGCTCAAACCATCTAGCCTGTGAGCTCATAGAAAACCGTATAGGATGAGATTACGCACTCGTAGATCTCCGTGTGGAGCTGGAAGAACTTGGTGCAGAGCTCCAAAGGCGTCACCCCCTCCTCAAGCGCCTTTGTCTCGGTAGCTGTGCCGTATTCGTCTGTCCCACAGATCTGAGCTGTCAGCAGGCCTCCCGTTTGATAAGTAGCTCTTCACCCACGTATAGAGTGGGGACGTTGAGCGTTCGGCAATATCGAGCAAAGACGTCTGCTGAAAGGGTGGATCTGCGCTTCAGCTCTCGGTTCAAGGCGAAGAACAAAGGCTCACCCAATAATGTTGCCCAAGTGAGGAACGTTGTTCACATCTAGTGCGTCAGCTTGCATTCTCGAGCTGCAAGTCATTCCTCATGAGCTCACAAGGCAAGGCAGAGGTGATCAAGACATTCCGTTGACCTTTCTTGGGCAAGCTATTGCTCAGCACGCCACCAACATTGTCAATGAGGACCGAGCTCACACAGGACCTTGGGCAGGGTCGCGCACTTCCATGAGCAGCCCTGGAGCTTCTCTGAGATTATGTTTGCCCATCTCGACTGCGACTACTGCGTCTGCGCTATTGCCAGCTGATGTCGACAAAGTGAATTTTGGGTATGGTGAGCAACGAACTCGCGACGACGACAGACTCGGTATGGCGAGCTCGAACATCCGGAGATAAAGGCGATAAATCTGATTCCGCGCCACGTCATGCAGGGAGCCCCGCGGTCCTGCTCAAAGTTGGACGTCCAAAAGTTGAAGATGCAATACATTTTCACTAAGAGCTGCTTCTAGTGCGAGCATGTCGGCTCTGGCAGCTCGCAGAGCTGCTGCTGTGGCAAGCGCATCCGCTTCACCTGTTTCTACGCCCCCGCCAGCTTCGCCGTCCGCCAAGAAACGCCGTCAAAATGGGATACCTTCCTCGGGAGTGCCAGCCCAGTTGTTTGACGACACGCCCGGGAAGGCGAAAAGAAAGAGGGCGTCTTCAGTGACGGCAGTGCAGCTACCGAGAGTGTCCAACGGTGAACAGGCCAAGATTACGGCCCCGCTTCGTCCATCGACGCGCTTCTCACCTGGTGCACCGGTCAGCGACGAGGATTCTTCGGGAGACGAAATCGCGAGCCTCTCAGCATCTTCTGAAGAGTTCAAGAACGACGCAAGGCTTTCCAGGGGTCGCAATGGTGGAGACAAGAAGGTCCAAGACCCGGCTGGCAGGTCTACAGACCTGGCGTTCACGTCACGAAGAGGAGTGAACCTAATCACCCTCACAAGCGAAGAGCTACTATCTGCGGGACTCAATGACGGACCTGGTGTTCTCGTCAGCTTGGCGAGAGATGAGGTGAGAGCTTCTTGCACCATTGGATGTGCGCTGATCAAGCTCAAGGTATTGGCACTGTCGGGAATGTACCGGCTCCTGCCCTTACAAGGCTCAGTCTCCGTCTATGGGGCAACTTTGGAGCCTATGACCACCCCAATGCGCCATCCAGTCTTCGCTCCAGCGTCGCACCCTCTACCCCTTATCAGAGCCGAGTCGCTTGCACTCAATGCCACACAGACAAGTCCCATCCTTGCGGGACTTTCGTTGCCATCTACCTTCCTCCTACCGAATGATAAAAACGCCACAGCGGCCGTCTTCCTGGTGCTCGAACATCATTGCGGTCTCGAGGGATTGAGGGGCGGTGCTGTACCTGGCTTTGCGCATATTTGGGGTCAAGAGCGAGGTGATTGGGGATTGCGTGGTGTCCATTCTGTAAGCAGACACTTCCTCTTGCTTTGTGTGCTGAGACCTCCAGGCAAGCAGCGAAACGACTTCATTCGCAGTTCTGGCCAGTCCGTCGTCTTGGTCGTCTGCTCTACACGATCTCGCATCATCCTCAGAAGCCATGTCCGCAGGAGATATGACAGAGCCAGATGTTATCCTGGTCAGAGGTCCCAAGAGTGTTGGAAAATCGACGTTTGCTCGGATGGCCTTGAACTCGTTGCTGGTGAAGCACAAGAAGGTCGCCTGGCTGGAATGCGATCTGGGACAGGCCGAGATGTGTCCAGGAGGGGTGATCGGTCTGTGGGTCGTGGAGGAACCCGTCCTCGGTGAGCCCGTTGTTACCATACGGCCGAGGAAGAAGGTCTAATCCGACAGGACCGCCTTTTACACACCCTCGGCAGCCATTCCGTGCTCGCTACTTGGGCACGTACAGCCCCTTGACGTGCCCAGACGAGTACATCGCTGCAATCCGACATCTCCTCGATGTATACCGCTTTGAGGTCCGCATGCCCGACAACTCGTCTTCCAGTGGCATCCCGCTGATCGTCAATACGCAAGGATGGATCAAAGGGCTTGGCGCAGACCTTCTGCAAACGGTGCAGGCGATGTCTGGCGCAAACAGGATCTACGACTTTGACGATCCGGCCGTCATTACTGGTGGAGATCGATCCTCGGCATGGACGGAAAGCCCACCATGGAATGCCGTACCATTGCCTGATTCAGACGCCGCTTACGCTGGGACATCTCGCGACGTCATCAATACAACTCTCGAGCCTGCGCCAATATCGCCCATCACCTCACGCCACGCTGCAGCCGATCTCCGTGCATTATGGCTTATCACCTACTTCCACCAGAGACAACTTGCCTCAGGAGCAGGCTGGAGCTTCAGAGATGCTATTAGGAACATGGACGTTTGGGAAGTTACTGTCGGGGCGAAGAGCGGACTAGACTCCGTCTACCTCCTCGGCGAGGGATCGGAAGGTGTCATGGCGGACGACCTGCAACTCGCTCTCGACGGCTCAATCGTTGCACTACTCGACGCCGGCAGAAGCGAAGGACTGGAAGAGGAACCAGAGTCATATGTCCAAGGCCGCTCGCCACCGCCTTTGGACGAAACACAATTCCTCGGTCTTGCTCTTATTCGCGCGACTCGTCCGACTGTCGAAGGCTTAGCTCTGCAGCTCGTCTCACCTTTGTCAGCTGCAGATCTTGGCCGCGCAACGGCCATTGTCAGGAATGGGGCTATCGAGCTGCCCACATGTGGTCTGCAGGATTGGACCAGCAGCGAGACGAACCACCGAGGGAATAGCGAGGTGCCCTATCTGGATGGTAGCGGAGTGGAAGCTGTTGGTCTGGACAAGCGGAGGATCCGACGAAATCTGCAACGGCGAGGTGTATAGACACTGGTCCTCCACCATCACAGTCATATAAGCGTACGCCCATTGTTGTACTCCAATGCATACGGTCCATTGTCGCCGCCATCGTGACCCCTCTCCTCGCCATCGGCGGAGATCGCCGCCTCATTCTGGTGAACTATCCGAGATTTTGAGAATGACTTTGTGAATTCGCTATCGTTTGTCGTTCAGTCGGCGCAATGACACAACCCAGATGAAGGCCTTGCGAGCGGCCAAGTAAGTTGACAACCACTCTATAGCAACACTGACCATCCCAGGCCAGCCGCACAAAATCCTCTCCTCCCTCTTCTTCACAGCAACCCTCGGCCCTCAATCTCTCCTGGCATCTCGCCTCTGCCCCGAAGGAAGGCCGGCCACCCTCCAACAGTACCCAAACGAACCATATCAACATGCGCTGTCTGTGCAAGAAGGGCGGAGTCCCCAGGATGGATAAGCAAATCCCCTTTCGAGCACTACCACCGCCTCCTCTCTGCCCCAAACACATCCATGGCCGAGCTGCTCGACGCCGTCCCCACCAAGCTGTTCACCGAATCCCAAGCGGGCGAAGCAAAGAAGTGGCCACGCCGAATCCTTCTCGACCTCCTTGCTCGACCTCCCGATCTCGCTTCGATCGTCAAGCTTATGCCGTTCATAGAGCAGGACGTCCGGTTGAGCAGTATAAATCGCGCGATGTGGACCATTGCAGCTGTAGGAGCGGCTATTGCACGCATGAACGCCCAGGCCGTCTTGCCGGCCGTCGTTGATATTCTCCTTGCTCGACTACGGTCGGCAGAAGGAAGGAAGGAGCAGCTGGACGAGAAGCAATTGGACGATGTGTTTTTCGCTGTTCTTGACAGCGTGAAGGGTTTCGCCAGACGGTCGAATTTTCCCGACGAGCAACTTTCTCCTGCGGACCGGTATCGCGAGCACCTGCCCCCAACTGTGAACAGGGAGGTCGTCCGTCTGGTCCGCGCATACATGCTGGAGTTGGACAAAGGCGCGTCTTCGTCGAAAGGCCGGCAAATGGGTACGCGAACGCTCGACCTGTTCTTCGGCCCTCGCTTCCTGACTCCGCCTCTACGAGAGATTATCCTGGATCACTGCCAGAAAAGAGGAGTGCGGATGAAGCCTTGGTGGTGGAAACGGTGTATGGCCAGCGCTGTCGCTGAAGGGAATGTCCAGAAGGCCGAGGAGTATCGGGACGCATTGGGTCAAGTGGAAAGCCAAACCGGCGGTATCGACGAGCATGACGAGCCGAGAATCTCGGGAAGCGAGCCCGAAAACAAGCTGGATAACGAAGACGTGCGGACATTGATGTTGCTCTCGGCGAAACGGCCGACACACGATGTGCTTGCCGAACTGCAGTCCTACCTCACAGCAGACCCTCCTAATGAGGGTACTATCAACAGCCTTGACGCAGGGCACCCTCAACATCTGGAAGAACACAATCACGGAGCGACCGCTGCCTACGCGTGGTCCATCTTGCTCGACAAACTTGCCCACGATCCTCGAATAGACGCCAACACTATCGTTCGTATAATAGACAGCATGCCGCCGGGCGTGCTGACAGCGCCTACGATCACGCCGGCTATGCAGGGTTTTCTGATTCGGCAAGAGCCAGCCCAAGCTTGGGAACTCTGGACTCGGTATATTCAGCAACACCGTACCACTTCTAAACCCGATCTGGACAGCACACTCCTCGGCGTTGCAGCCGAAGCGGATTTTCAGCTTCGCGGACTAGAGTCGGCGATCGCATTCGTCGATCGTCATGCACGCCGACCACCTCTCGGACCGACCCCCGAGCCAAACTATATGGCGCAAATTCCGGCTGCAGAGAACCGCTTGAAGATTCCATTGGAGCCTCCAGAAATAGTTATCGATGTGCATGTGCTCAACAGATTGCTGCACCAGTGTCTACTGTCGCACTGCCCCTCTGTCGCATTCCGCCTGTTCCACGCCGCCCTACCGCGGTGGGGCGTCTGGCCGGACGAAATATCGCTCGCGCTGTTAATCGACGCGGCTCGATACGCACCCATATCTGGCGATGGGCAGGGCGACGACGTGCTGCACGACCGCCTGCGAGAAATGGCAGACGCCTTCTCCTTCCGCCGAATGCGGGCCAGTCTTTCAGATGCGGACGCAGACGAGGGATCGTATGATGCATACGATGCAATCGGCTTCGCAAAGGGCGGTCCGAATGTCCTACTCGACCCGCCGGGCTATACGTGGCGAGCAGAGCACGGTCGGGTACGGCCCTGGGAGAAAGCCAGGCAGGTATTTCGTCAAGTGATGCTCGGCAACTGGCCGCATCTTGCCGATCTCCCCTCGCCTCTCGACGTCGGGGGCGCTTTCGCCTCCATCACAGACTTCTTTATGCACCGCGATTCGAGTCGCCCTCGTGGAGCAGGCAAGCCCGACGCAGATGCGACTTCCCATGGTCCCAGTCTGCCCCGCGAGACAGCGCGATACCCACACCTAGTCCCTTCGGCACGGACGTTCCACTCGTACGTGTGCATGCTGGGCTTTTACGCCTCACACGAAGAGATTCCCGCGGTACTCGCGTGGATGCGGGATCGCGGGGTCGTCCCGAGGTGGGAGACGATGCTCATGGCCCTCATGCACGTATGCGAGAACGAAGGGCCACGCCGGCCAGTCGGGGGCCGGTTGATGAGGGACGAAGAGATCCTTCGTGCATGGCTCGAGGATTGGCTAGACGCTTCGGCCGACTTGACAGTGATGGAGGACGGCGGGGAAGTTGGACCTGTGCGTGCGTGGGGTCCGGAGCGGGATTTATATCTAGGCTTGGGGAAAGAGCGCACTGGGAAGGTGCCGAGCGAAGATCAAGTCGCCAGGTGGATCAGGCATATCCGGAGTCGACGAGAGACTATTACGGCATAGCAAATGCAGGATGCTGTGTTCTACAGAACACTGTCGTGTGTCCATAGCTCATCCATGATGTGCCCGCGCCTCGGCCCACGCTTCGAAGACACGACGACGGTTTCTCACGTTGATCCCGCGACATGTGGTCAAGTCTATACGAGACAAGAGAGGACATCCGTCAAGGATCCGGAACAGCTGCTCTTCTGCTGTGTCAGCTACACGCTGTTTTGCGGCAATGAGACTCGCCCGTGATGCTACTACCGGAAACGTCCAGCTCGCGAAGAGATGGAAAGCCATTCACAAAGTTCTCGTGATCAAACAGCGATCGTCGTGTGTCCCACTGTACGTCTGGCAGATGTAGCTGTTCGAGCTTGCCTCCGGTCGTGAATGCTCCCAACGGCGGGTCAGCAGACAGTTGCCGAAGAGCTGAGCCTCGTATCGAGAAGAGCTGTACGTGAGCTTCGTGCCCCGTCCTTGATCATAAGAAGGTAACGAATCACTTTGATCGAATCTCGCCAGCTGCCCTGAAGCAGCATATCCACGGCGAATGTTGCAACAGCTGTGTTGGAGTCCACTTCATTCATCGCCGCCATTTGATCCGGCTCGAAACGGAAGACTTCTAGCGCCGAGCAAGTCACGAACGCATCCATGAGCTGACGCTCTTGCTGCAACAGCCATCCTGGTCCAAAAATGAGATTACCAAGTTGCAAATATCGCAATGAGCCCGCTTGTTCGAGCAACAGGCGGGAGAGGGTCGAGGTGGGCACGGGAGGGCCTAGGCCGAGCATGAGCTTTTGCAACTGATTAGGAGGCAGTGCAATGCGCGTCATGGCCGGTATCAGCAGACCTGGCAGGTAGAGGTGGGTCAAGGCCGGGAAAATCTCGCCAAATCTGGGCCAGTCGAGATGGGCCCCATCGGCAGCTGGGCGGGGATTGGGGTGTACCGTATGACCGACAAGCCGGGCGCGAGAGGATATATCATTGGCGGGACGATTAATGACGTTACCTGGAAGACAAAGATGAGTTATGCAGGGGTACACATCGGCCGTGAAGACGTTGTCGGGATCCTGAGAGTCAGCTTGCATTGTAACCGACCATAGCAATCATTTACGTCAATATTGACATTGTCAATTTTGAAGCTGGACAGCTGTTGTCCGAAAACTTGCAGAAGAGCCTTGACATCGCTGGATGTAACTCTTGTGCCTTTGAGATTGAGGCGTAATACCCGTGGGCAGCGCTTGATGATGGTGTCGATGGTCTTCGCTGCGGCTAACGAGCAGCCTTTCAGATTGATAGTCTCGAGATTCGGCAGATGGTAGATGAGACCGGCAATAGCGATATCGGTCACTTGAGGTGCGTGCGTGAGAACCAGATGGGTGACACCATCTCGAATCTCTTCTGGGGGAAGAACAGGCTTGAGAAGCTTGGTATTTGCTACAGCAGGCAGTAAGGCGCCAGGAAGCCTGAGTTCGGGCAGGACAGTGAAGACCTGAACATGAGCTGTGACAGTGACAGAGCATTCAGCTTCAAGCCAGAAGAGTCTGACTCACCTCTTGTAGCATCTGCAATGATAGACTGCCTCCCCAATACCGAAAGACCGCATCCCTCACGCCGAGCTTGAGGTGGTCCGGCACCCACGCCCAATCATCCTTCCACCACCTCCCAGGGCCGACGATAACCTCTCCCTGCATCTGAGTCTGTCCCGCTTCCCAGAGTCGCTTGAAAGAGCGTGCCGCTGATTCCTGACAGCATTTGGCCAGCGTCGGTAGACCACGCAGCCTCGGTCGGCGTGTAGAGATGGACGATGTGGATAATGTCGACTCAGCCAAGAGAGTCTCCCAGTCGTCCGGTGTGTTCCACACGGATCGCTCTGTCTTGCGCTTTTTCGCCTTTTTGGCAGATGGGGTGTTCTGTCCGCTACCGCTGGGAGTACTGCGTTTGGACATGACATTAGAAAATGACAAGACGAGTGAGAAACGTATCATGGTCTCCATATGGAGAGGACGCTGGACACACGATGTGGAGGTCTTTTTTACGTAAATACGCCTGAAGACTTGCCCGATGCGTGCTTCCGCTGGATCAACGCGTCGCCACGTGGTATGGAGTCGGGTGGCTGAAGAAGGCAAAAGCAAAAGGTAAAGGCGGTTGAGAGAAAGGTGTGTTCACTCATTCTCATCCAAGCTGCTTTGTACGATACTCCAAGTCCGCTGCCTGCCTCTCCAACCACCCTCAGATCCAGCCTGGGAGAACGTGCATCATGGTGAGCTGGCATCGCCCAGAGGAAGGTGGCATGGCTCACGTCAGTCTCTCACACCCCAAGCTCTTCGTCTGCTCTCGCGTGAGGTGGTGACGCTGCGACAAGATCCGCCAGAGGGCGTACGGATCGTGGTGGACGAAGATGATCTCACGGCGATGGAGGGCTGGGTACAGGGCCCAGGTCAGCGCTGCGCGAAGAGTCGGTGACGAAGCTGACCGGTAGCGGGTACGCCCTATGAAGGCGGCTTCTTTCGGATACACTTTGATTTTGGCCCAGAGTATCCGAACCTGCCTCCGAAGTGTAAGCTTGTCCCAACTCGAGCAAAGGTGACGGCGGCACTGAGCTTAGGCACCATGCTCACCAAGATCTTCCACCCGAACATGTCGAAGAGCGGCGAGATTTGCGTGGACACGCTGAAGAAAGGGTGGAAGAGGGAGTACGGCGTGGGGCATGTCCTGGTGGTGCGTCTTTCAATTGCATGATTGGAGAATGACTCACAAATAGACAATCAAGTGTCTGCTCATCTATCCGAATCCCGAGAGTGCGCTGGACGAGGAAGCGGGCAAACAGCTGTTGGCGGATTACGAGGGGTACTGCAAGGTGCATCCCCCTCTGTCCTTTCCTTTGAGGTCGAACTGCAAGACTAACAAGTAGTACGCTCGACTCATCACCTCCATCCACGCCACGCCAAAAGTGAGCAGACCCCAGACGGGTGGAGGAGAGTGGGACTAGAGCTGACGACAGGTTCCCCCTGCCGAATTCAGAAATGCCGGATCGTCAAGCAAAAAGCCGACCCTCGTCCCTGCACCTCCTGCACATCCCATTCCATCCTCCTCACGACCGCCAAGCTCCTCTGCGTCCACCGGTTCAGCTTCGGCGTCGTTGAAGCCCTCTCCACTCGGTACGCACGCCAAGCAGGAGACATCGCCTGTCGTGGAGCAGGATGGGAATATTCCTGATCCTCTCAAGCCGCAGTTGCAGGCGCAGATGCTCAAGACTGCCACGGGTGGGGCGAAAGCATCGGCGGCCAAGGTGGCCAGCAAGGCCAAGCGGGGTCTGAAGCGTCTGTAGAGGCGGAGGTGTTTGGGCGGAAGGAGAGTTGTGTTGGGGGCGCAAGCTCTTTGTAAGAGGGCGAGCTGGCTGAAGAGGAGGAGGTGGACGAGGTGGAGAGGTGGACGAGGTGAGGGTGCAGACGGACAATTGATCTACATGTGCTTGTTTCTATACTTGATAACGCGGTACGCTCGAGAGTAATGCTAGGTTGCAATTGCAGATGCAGCTGCAGTCGCCGTCGAGAGGAAAAGCAGTCGCGGTTACTCGGCACTCAGGGCGGTGTCGTATCCCCGACGCCTCTCCCCACGGGGCATGCCACGGCGTCGTGTCGTGTAGCAGCTTCGCTCCTCCTTGCATCACTTCTCTTCTCCACTTCACTTCATCTTTCCTGCTCAGTGAGAAGGTTTTTAGCAAGAAGAGTCGCCAAGCAAAGATGTCCCTCCACACCGTCGTCCTCACCTCTGGTCGACCAAAACTAGACCCCACAACAGGAGAAGAATACCTCGTCCCGTTCCAAGGTTTCCCAGCCGATCTCGAACTCCGGATCCCACCGACTGTACATGGACCCAAGAGGACAGAGAAGCAGAAGGGGCGGGTGTGGGTGACGGATCATCGGATTGTCTTTGTTGCCGATTCTAAGGGGCAGCAGGTGCAGCAGTGGACGTTGGAGGTGCCGCATGTGAGTCCCCCCCCCCCCCTCTCCGCCCTTACCCCTACCACTCGCCACCCTCAGCTTTACCTTGTGTGAACCCTCCAGGCTACTTCCTTGTGGTGTTGAGCTCGGTTCTTTGAAGCTCTCCACTCTCACAGCTCGCCACTCCTTGCAGCTGCTTCGCTCGCTTCGCTCGCCGCTCGCCGCTCACAGCAGACATGCGTGCTCACATCCACATTCCACCTACCCACATTCAGCCCCAACCAAATCCTCATCACCTTCCTCCCTTCCCCATCTCCCCCATCCTCGACCTCCACTGCAGAAACACTGCCGCATCCCGGCCGAGGGGCGCACTTGGAGATCAAACTCGTCGTAGGGGACGGAGCAGGACACGGGGTGTGGAAACATGTAGAAGGGCAGAGAGTGAGGTGGGCAGAGATGCGTTTGGAGGGAGAGCAGCTGCCTGCGTACGGGGCGGGCGGCCCCAGTGGGGCATCCTCGGCAAGCTCGGCTGGTCCTGCTCCAACGAGCTATGGCGGTGCCAATCCAACTCCGACAGGCGAGCAGCGTATGAAAGCTGAGATCCTGGCTGCCCCACCTCGATCCGCTTCGGCTAGTGGGAGTGAGCCGGGCAGTGGATGGGACGCTCCTCCTCCTGGTCCTTCGTCCTCCTCCCACCCGGACGGCTTGCCGGGGTACGACGTCGCTTCTTCACGCCCAGGCCCGCCAGAGAAACAATGAGCCCCTACTGCACATAGTCCGAAGCCACGTTGTATCATGTCCATGTACCCCTCTTCATGAACTCATTGCCACTTTGTGACTATGGTATACTGCACTCGGGTTTTGTCATATGTGCATGCTAGGCATACAGAGGTCCCAAATCTGAGCGAGCGGCTGACATAGCTACTGGAGCTACGGCTACGTAAAGGCTACGTCTAAGTCAAGAAAGAAAAGAACGGTTGAGGCTGGAAGCAGCGGGGTGAGGCGTGTTGCTTGCTATAATACAGATCCAACTATGGTTGGATCGTGGATCGGAACGAGTCTGGAGATGGGAATGTCCGAAAACACTAGGTGGGTCGTCGAGATGATCACATCTTGCGGTAGGTGCAGCACGCCACGACGTAGGGCAAGACGGAGAGGGTTGTAAGTGCAAACGACACCCATACGAGGTCTACCATCAGCTCTGCCAAAAAAAAAAAAAGACGTGAAGGGCTCACAGAGGGAGGCACCGGCGGTGGTGTAGATCCCGAGGAGGGCGCCATGCTCCACTTTGACAATCTTGAGCCAGTCGTCTTTGGCAATGATGGCCGTCCACATGGCCGCGCCGCTAATTGTCAGCTGCGAGTTTGCCCAAAGCGTAGTGGGACTCACATCATCATGAAGAGCGCGCCGATACCGGACGATATGGCCGCCACGAAGAACAGCAGACGGGCTTTGAAGACGCCCGTGATGAGCGCGACGAGGGCGAAGACGGAGCCGACCTAGTGAGATCAGCAGGACCTCGGGGAGAATAAGAGGGGGAGGGGACGCACAAAGATCATGGCGCTGCCCGCGCGGGTCAATCCGTGGTTGAGCGAGTTGTCCTTGAACGTAGAAGTGGGGATGATCTGGACGACGGCGGCCTTGTACTTGGCCGGAGTGTCGGCCACGATCTGGTTGAGGGGTTCCATGGGATAGGCAAAGGTGGTCGAGTTGCAGATCCCGCCTCCGGTTTTCTGGTACGCGCAGGCGTCTAAGTGTGAGCAACGAGCGCAGCGAGTGGGGTCGAGGCGAGCGGAGCGAGGTTACTACCTAGGGAGAGAAGGAGTGGGGGGGAGGGGGGAGGGGAGGGAGAGACCCACTGTACAAGCCATAGCGATACGTCTGCCTGAGCCCCAAACTCGCCCCAAGCTTATCATTCTTCGAATCGTACAGCCCAGGAGCAGTCGTGTTCTTCGCCGTGACATAGGCGTTCCCAAATGCCGACACGTCAATCTTGGCCATGTATATCCCGCTTGTCACTGCTCCGCTGGAGATCTGTCCGATGTGCGCAAAGACGAGCATGATGATGGATATGGCCGAGAGGGCTGTCGCGCCGTACACGCAGTATTCGCCGCGCATCTTGTATCCGAGCGTATCCGAGCGGCAGCGAGGATCGAGCGAGGATTGAACGAGGTGAGGATAAAGCGAGGTGAAGATGGAGCGAGCGACAGTCAAGTGATAGAGTGTCGAGTGTTCAACAACCAAGAGAGTGTCGAGATGAGCACGGGGTCGGAGCGGGGTGGGATGGGCGGGGTAGAGGAAAGAAGCCGCGTGCCGTGGCTGTGTGGCCGCTGTGGGGGGATGAGAGGGAGTGATGGGTGATGAGAAGGGAGATAAGAAGATGAGATGGAGATGGAGATGAAAAGGTAGCTGTCCACCTGCTCGTCGTGCTATCGTCCGCGGCTAGACCCAGAATCGAGAGACCAGAGAGACCAGAGACCAGTTGAAAAAGAATGTGACTATCCGCAGGCAGTACAGGACTAACCAGGCAAGACAAGACCAGGGACAAAGAGAGCGGACTCGGCGGGAAAACAGGGGACACAGGGGGAAGCGCGTTTTTCAACGAAACACGGGTATTTCAGGCACCAAACCCTCTTCTCTCACTCTCTTGCCTCTAGCTCTCGGCTCGCCCAGGAAAGAGCACTACGGGTTAGGGCAGCCGGGAGCTTGCACCTGTCAAGCTCGTAGCGTAACCCTACCCGCCAAGCATCGGCATCGCATCGCGGCCCGGCAACTGACACCTGACACTCGCAATTGAGCACATGCATAGTCTAAAGCAGAGGTAGCCAAATGCAGCGAGGCGTAGCGTGCGTGCGTAGCATAAGCGTATCAAGAACCTCACACCATATCGTCCCTCTCTCTTCGTTGTTGATGATGATCTTTGGCAGACACCCCGACTCCATGCTTGTCTCCCCGCTGCTTGCGTCGCCTCCGGCCAGGCGTCGACGGCCGCGAAGAAGACGAACTCAGAGTGCCCGCCGCCTCACTTCATCTCTCTGGCTGACGATCCCTATCCCGCTCACCGTCCCTTCGACCGGTAGCCTCGGCACTGCCCCGTCTACGACCTAGCAAGGTGGGAGCACCAGATGCGGCGGAACCACTGCTGGCACTGGGTCCCACACCGCTGACGCCGGCACCGGGCAAGTCGGAGGGCGAGCCGTTACCCGCACCACCAGGGGCAGTATCAGATTTGGCAAAGAAAAAGTCGGTCACCGAGCCACTACTCATCAGCTTACCCATCCTCGACCCGCCTTGTAAACCCACCTGAATGTCCGAGGCAGCTTGTTCTTGCCATTCTCACTCTCGGCATCGGCCCCATAATCCTCCTCTCTACTGACATCGAAGCTACCTTCTCCCCTGGGTGTACCGGACCCGCTCGCACCGCCATTGTACACCCCGGCTCGCTTGGCCTTCTGCGCCTTCTCACGCATGGCACGTTTTCGCCGCGCAGTAACGCTGTCACTGAACAGCGGGAGGATATACCGCTCGTCCAGCGCAGTAAACCACTGACCATCCTTGAACAGCTCGCCAGGCTTGTTGGAACCTCCAGCCGCACCGGCCTCTTCCCCGCCGTACGGGTCGAGCGGGTGCGCCGAGGGAAGGGGTTCCTCACCATCCGACTCGTCCGAATTGGTGCTGAACCCGGATCGGGACACCTGAGACGCCTGGCGCTGAGGAGGCGGGCGCATGCCAAGGGGTCCAGAGGGTCGACGCGGTCCGGAACCATGGCCGCGGTAACTGGGACCGAGGTACGGCGAGTCGATGGTAGAGTGCATATCGATATCGTCGATACCGTCGTCGGCATACATACCACGCCCGTTTTGCGCAGCATATCGTCGACTGCCAGGACCCATTTGTAGTGCCAAGTTGCCGGCGTACGACGTCCACCCCTCTTCCTCATCGGTGGAAGCATCCTCGTCCTCTACGCCGACTCGGATACCCAGCACTTCGAGCATCCTCGCAGTCGTGCCTCCAAAGACGATCACCGTGAGCACGACGACAACAAGGACAGTAGTGCGCAGCGCCTCGGCATTGTCCCCCTCGATACCGGCTGCAAGGGCAACACCGACGGCTCCCCTGAGTCCAGCCCAGAACAGCATCATCTGATACGAGTGGGGCAGCTCCTCGTGCCTCTGCCCACGGGTGTGGTAGATCCAGTTGATGAGCTCGGAGAGCGGGAAGACGGCGGCGTAGCGGGACGCCATGACGGCAATGGCCGAGACGAGGATGAAGAGGGGCTTGAAGACCTGCACGTCCTGCGTAAAGAGGTTGAGACCGAGGTAGATGAAGATAAAGTTTTCCGATAATTGCGCGAGAACGGCGAACATGTACTTGGTGGTCTTTTGGGTCCGACGCGACATGGTGTGGTAGGCATAGTGCTTGAGCGTGATGCCGCAGAAGAGGAGGGATACGATGCCGCTCATGGAGAGACCGTTGGAGAAGAAGTACGAGGTGTACGCGACGAGAGCGACGAGACAGCTCTCGATATGAGGGTAGGTCGAGAGGTGGCTGTGCTTGAGACCGAGGGAGCAGGCGAGGCCGAATGCCACACCAAGTGCCATGGACACGAGGAAGGAGAACAGGAAGATGCCCACGCCGTGGAAGAGGGACGAGAGGTAGATGTCCTCGCCATGGAACTGGGAGAGGGTTCTGCCATCAGGACCTGCCAGCTGGGAAAGAGGGGCGGACTCACTCGTACATGACGATGGAGACGGCGTCATTGAGGATACTCTCGCCAAAGATGACCGAGTAGAGCTTGGGGTCCACCTTGGCCGTGTTGAATATAGCCAGGATAGTCACTGGGTCTGTAGCCGACAGCGTCGAGCCAAAGATGAGGCATTCGAGGAGGGTAAACTTGAGACCCTCTAAGCCGAGGAAAGACCAGATGTACACCAAGACGCCGATCCCGACGGCCGAGATGAACGTGCCGAGAAACGCGAACGTGAGGATGACGCCAAAGTTGCGAAAGAAGTTTTCCTAGAGTCAACCAAGGCCTAACCACAACTTCCACCCGAAGTCAAGCTCACCTGCTTGAGCTCATAGCCCGAGTTGAGGATGATGGGCGGCAAGACGAGGTTGAAGAAGAGGGTATGTTTAAAAGACTGCGAGAGTCAGCATGCGCTCTCAGCATGCGTAGGACGAGGAACTCACTAGCATCTCGCGGATCATATGACCCGGACTGAGCCGGATGATCAGACCCACCACCATGCCCGCAAAGATCGACACGACCGTCTCGTGTACCGCGCGAATACGCTTGATTTGGAGATAGTAGGAAGTGACAAGGGCGCCAATCAGCAGGAGACAGAGGATACACAGGCCCCATCTGTAGGGTGAGCAATGCCTTCTCTAGGTGGACGGAGGGGCTGCGAGGGGGACTTCCGGAGAGGAGGCTAGCCACGAGGGGAGGAGAGGGGATACTCACGACGCATAGAACTCCTCGTCAGCGGGGGTGGTAGTATCCCCCGTAGGAGGTGCAGTGATGGGCGTCGACATGTCTGCCAGGTAGGGTGGGTGAGAGAGTGGGCGAGGCGAAACGAGTGAGATGGTCGACGGTGGAAGAGGAAGATAGGGAAGAGGGGCGACAGAGAGAGGGATGCCCTCCTCCAATCTAGCAGAATGTTCCAGTCGAGCGCTGTCTTCGTTGATTCGTAAAGCAAGCAGAGATGCTACGCCGAGCCGAAAGGAGTCGAGAGCCCGCGCGGGAGACGACGGTCTCACGGCGTGCAGCGCAGGCCTGGTGCTGCGTTGCTTCTATAGTCGTACCACTCCAAATGTCGTAGATGTCGAGCGAATGCACGAGTAAGCGATACAATGAGAGAGTCAAGAGGGAAAGAGATAATCGCGCGTGAACCTCGAGCTGCGCCCTCTTGTCTCTTTGAGATCCCGTCTGTCACGCGGCAACTTCCAGCTGGAACAAGGGTCCATCCATCCACGCCGACTTAGCCGAAAAAGCAATTCATACGCAACCAATACAACCATTAGAAGCATGCTGAGGGCTAGTGTACGAATAAAGTATGTATGTATGACAATGATCCAATGCAGGTGGATGCGGATGGGTAGACACAACAGTGCAGCAGCGTGCAGCGTGGTTCAGAGCTTCCAGTTCAGACCAGTCCAATCGGTCCCAGCGGTCAGATTCCCGAGGTCATGCCGACAGACCTTCGCCGTTTGGCAAGGCGGCAGCGATGACTTTGGCTTCTTCCTTTTCTTTTCTCCACGTAGCCCGCGCCTCCGTCACAGCCTTCATACGCGCCGCTCGGTGTTGTGTGATAGGTGGACGGCGAGATGTACGGGATTGATCGAATCTGATCTGATCTGAAGAGAATCCAGGGATGGTCCGTCCGAAGAGCAATTCTACACAGTCAGTGATGTACATCGATGAAGTGGGATGGAGGCGCACCGTAAGCGAGCTGGACATCTTTCCGGTCAATCGTCGACGATTTGCGATGTCTCGCGAGGTCGATACTGATCTGACAGACGGTATCGGTCTGTTCGTCGGCGAGGTTGAGGAAGAGCTGAGAGTGAGCCTCGATCCTTGACCTCGTCACCCGGCAAAGCGGTGCGAAGCGCGAGTGACTCTTGAGGCAGATACTAACCGTCTCCACCTCGTGATCCAGCACCAAGCCCTTGTCCACCGCATCCGCCAATTCCTGTACCTTCCTCTTCTTCTGCCCAGGCAGGCCACTCCCTTCCCCACCCAATCCCGCTTTACTCTTGTCGCCCTTCGACGCCTCGTCCATCCCCAGGCCCAGAACAGCGGTCGTCGTCTCATCTACCGCCGCTCGAAGACCATCAGGGAGACGTTCCATCAAAACATCGCCGACGACTCGATCGCTGCCCATCCTCGCGGCGAGCATCCCTCGGCCACCATGTTTGATCGGGGGTTGCCACGCCTTGAGCTTCTCGATCAGGGCTTGATCGTGCTCGGCGCTAGGCGCCCACGTTTTCTGGGCGAGCAGCGAGCCGGTCTGGTCCGTAATATAGGTATCTTCGTGGGCTCTGACCTGACTAGGAAGCGTTCTTTGTCCCGGTTGGGAGTTGAGAGACGCCATGAACATGGCCGGCGACGGAGATGCACCTGGTCCACCAGGTCCTCCTTGCATGCCAGCCGCGGCTACCATTTGACCCGCACCCTGCGATGCACTGGCTGCGAGAGCAGCAGCAGCCGCCTGGGCAGCCTGTTCCGGAGGCATGCCTGCTTGCTGCATTTGTTGTATAGCTATTGCTCTCGCTGTTGCCTGAGCCTGCGCTTGAGCTTGAGCTTGGGCGAGAGCTGCGGCAGGCTGCTGAGGTACGCCAGCCGCCGATGGAGGTCGAGGCGACCCCGCTGCGACCGCGGCACCGACAGCTTGACCGGCTTGTGCGGCCGCTTGCATGAGGTTTCGTTGCCGGTTGGCAGGGATATGAAGATTTTGGGAGACGTTGTTGGGCATCTGGAAATTCCCATTCTGCCCTGGCATGCCTTGGTTCGGCGGACGAGGGGTCGAGGGTCCCACATGTGGCGACTGACCGGCCGCTTGGGCCTGAGCCTGCTGGGCGAGCTGTTGCTGGACCGATTGATGTTGGGCTTGCTGGAGCATGGTCATGTAGTGACTGCGAAGATCAGGTCGCTGGCAGTCAGCACCTGAACCCGAGCTACGATCGACAAAGACGACTGACCGAGGCGAAAAGAGCCTCGCGTTGCACCTCTGGCATGCCGACGAGCTTCTGCAAAGCCGCATTGTTCCACTTAAGAGGCCGAGTGGGCGCTTGACCCGGCATGGCTCCTTGAGGTGGCCTAGGAGACCCATATTGTCCATTCGCCATGTTGACCTGCTGCTGGGGATCCATCATCGCCTGTTGCCCAACGTTGGTCATGCCGCCCATCTGCATACCGGCTGCCTGCTGTTGCTGCTGCTGCTGTTGCTGTTGCGCCATTCTCGCCTGAGCTTGGGCTTGCGCCTGCGCCATGATCTGAGCCTGATTGGGCATTTGCCCTTGCATTTGCTGGGGCGGACGCCCCTGCATGGCCTGCAGCTGACGCATCTGAAGTTGTTGCTGCATTACAGCATTCAGCTGAGAGTTCTGCTGCGCTGCAGCATTCGCAAGGGCCTGCGCAAATTGTTGTTGCTGCTGAACCGGCATGGATGCTTTCTGCTGTTGCTGCTGGGCTTGCAGCGAAGCAAGGTGTTGCTGAGCGAGGGCGACCTGGGCCGGGTCGAGACCCTGCTGAATAGGCGGTTGGGACTGGACGTGCGAGATAGAATGGGCGAGGTTGTTTTGTAAGATATGAGTCGCCTGCTCGGCGCGGTGTCGCTCCAGCTGCGCTTTTCCTTCGGGAGTCGCGAGAAGGTTGCGAAACTGCCCATCAGTTTCGATTTCCCGGCGCTGAAGGGGGGGAGACTCACAGCTTTCTCAAGGTCCGGAGGCATGCCGCCGCTCTGGTGTAGCTGCAAGAGCTGAGGGAACTTTTCGATCAACGTGTTGGCTTGGACCTGACCCATCTGGCTCATCTGGTTGGGCATCCCACCCGGAGCGCCATTGGAAACCGGCGTGGGCCCGCGATGAGGAGGGACGATATTGGGATTGGGAGAATGATGGACCATCTGAGGGTTGGCGACGGCCTGGTTGAGCGGGGACGACTGTGGGGGTTGTTGAGGCGAGGCGACCATGCGCTGTTGAACGGCCTGGGCCTGCGCTTGTGCTTGAGCTTGAGCTTGCGCCTGAGCCTGGGCCTGCACGGCCAGCTGAGCCTGCATCTGCGCCTGTTGGAGGTGTTGTTGTTGCTGCTGGGGTGTCATCTGGGGAGGGTACTGTTGCTGCGACCGTCAACGCTGATCATACCACTGGCAATAGGTAGGTCGATGAGACTCACTTGAGGCATGCCTTGCGGCATCATACCCATATTGACGCGTGGACTCTGGGCGACCTGCTGTGGCGGAAGCCCCTGCTGCTGTTGCTGCTGCTGTGGCGGAGGTGGCGGACGCACCATCTGCCCTTGAGCCTGCATCGGTATCCCCTGCTGCCCAGCAGAACCCGGTGTCGGCGCCTGCTGCCTAGCACCATTTTGCTGCTGCTGTTGCTGCTGTTGAGCCTGGGCGGCCCGCTGCGCCTGTGTAGTCTTGAGCAGCTGCGCGAGCTTGCTCTTGAGCACAATACTCTTGCGTTCTTCCGGCAGCTGTTTCTCGGCTTCGGTGAGGATGTTGGGGAAACGCTGGAGGATCGCCTCGGGAGTCGCGGTGGATGACCCGGTTGGCGCGGCCATCTTTGTCGATTGGCGGGGTGGTGCCGAGGCGGGTGACGATGGCGCAGGTGGTGCAGGGACAGGAGACGCTATGGAAGCATCGGGCGGGGCTTTTAGATCAGGATTTGGGATGGATGCGCAAAGAGGAGATGAGAGACAAAGAGAAGGATGGGATGGTTGAAAGAACGGCCCGATCGGACAGACGGAAGACAGACCGCCACTCTCAGAATCCGAATTTGAGTATTTTGGGCTTGTCACCAGTATGCACAAGTCTATGCATCATGAAAGTCTCGCCCAGAGATGAATGGGAGACTGCGCAGGTGGTCATAATATGCATGGTATCGTTACAACGGTCTGCAGGTTCTGTCAGAGCCATTCGTCCAGATCACACCGAGCCTTCTGTCCGTGCGAGGCTTCGGCCACCGGCAATGCAGACGTTGTCCAACCATCACTGGCAGTGCTCTGCAATCTCGCCATTTGTCGTACGTCGAAAGTCGATCCGGGCAGGGCTATAGCTCCTCCAATGCCGAGATGTACAGTACTGATCCATCAGCCTAAGCTCGACCTTCCCTGGGGGGGTCGACTGACCGTTGTTGCCTCTCAAGAAGCAGTCGCCGTACTCTGCCGTCTTACGCCCGTTGGCGTACTCTTCCGTCTCTTCGAGGGCGACGTTCATGTATCCGTCCAAGCAGGTAAGAAGGCCTGTCGTCAGTGATGTCCCGACTCGCCCATGGCAATTCGTTGATCTGCCATTGCAGTCATGAGTCTCCATCATCAGGATCTGGGAAAAAGACGCCTGTGCAGCTGTTGAACAAGCCGAGACAGCAAAGCTGAGCTGCAGGCCGGCCTGTACCTCGGGTAGGTATAGCAAGGGGTCACTCACCGTGATAGTCGATCCCACTCCCGACACGCACTTTGACCCGTTTGCCAACGATGTTTTTGAGAAAGTCAGAGGGGGACCCGGCGATGGGCGCCTTTTCTTCGCCGTTGACCTCTGGTTCGGGGCTCTGCGAATCCATGGTGTTGGGCGGTGGGTGAGTGGATGTAGAGTTGTTACCCCTCAAGCAACCAAGGAAAGGTAGGTAAGATAAAGCTGACGTGGTATATCTCCGACCGGGGGTTGATAAGCCTTCGCCCTTCTTCGCACAACAAACGTCGACTGATCACCTCTGGGTCACATGATCATCACATGATTCCCACTTGCTACCCTCCACATCCAACGTCCACTTTTGAACATCCATGAGCACACGCAAGACGCCCGGAAGAGGCAAGCGCCCCTCGCCCATCCCAGACGCCGCGGCAGCAGGCATCGCCCTGCCCGAGTCCTTGGTGTCCGCGGTCGACTCGAGCACCTTCCAACCGGAGACACCAGCCGAAGACGACACGTTCGACATCGACGCCACTCTCACCGGCACAGGCAACGTCGACGTCGATGTGGACGTGCACGAAGAGACGAACCGCCTGACCGCATTCGTGCAGCACGTCTTGGCGGAGAACGATCCGCGCGGACACGACGAGCGAGCCGAGGCGGAACACCTGCTGTCTTTCTCTGAAGAAGGGCTGTTTGCCCCCTCTCACAGGGCCGAGGATCTTCTGCATGACGCAGGTGTCGAGGTCGGAGCGGGAGATGCGAGTATACAGGATACCCTGGACAGGGAGAACATCGCCGGTGTGGGCCAATTGGGGGAGGAGGCGTTGGATCCGGATTTGATCGCGCGCGAGGCGGAGGCCGCGCAGCAACAGCAACAGCAACAGGCGGAAGAGGGTGGGCCGAGGTGGGGCAAGAAACGCAGGAGGAGCAGGGATGCGGATGATAATACCCCAAAGACGAAGAAAGAATCACACGTGAGTCAATCCCCTGCCTGTCGATGAGCGAGATGCAAAGAAAGGGATGATGAGGGGAAGGGTCCGAGCTGACACGACCACAGGCCGACGTCGAGCGCCGCAGGAGAGACATGATCAACGAGGGCATCACCGCCTTGTCGGCTCTCCTACCCGGTTCATCAGCTCGCAGCAAAGGCGCTCTTCTCCGACAGGCCGTCGACCACCTCAATGATCTGTCAGCGCGCGTACAAAAGTTCGACGAGGAGATTGCGAGGCGGGAAGAAGAAAAGGTTGCTCTGCAGGTACGTCCTGCCATCTGACACCTCACAGTCGTCTGACTTCCAGCACGAGCTCGCCCAGGTCCGCACGGGTCTCGAGGAGGAACAGAAGCGCAGTCTCAAGTACGAGCGCTTCTGGCGTGAGGCAGAGGACCGCGCGGCGACCGGCGAGTTTGACTCTCAGCGTCTGAGAGCGGAGCTCGAGGCCATCAAAAAGGCAACAAAGACTTGACGTGCCGCGTTCTTCTCTTCTTCTTTTCGCTTATCCAAGTTCGTATTTTTCATGTTGTATCTAGAGGGTGAAATCGTTGTTCGTGGAGGGGAGCATGCAATGGGCGTTCATAAGCGTCGTACGGTACTGGCCAGCAATTGGGCATAATCATGTGTAAGTGGCACGGTTGGGCAGTGCACGTATGGGAGAGCCGACTCCTTTGGCCCACTAGTCATCCACCACTATCGGCTCGGCGATACCGTTCGTACTGTGTCCACCGTCGGTCATGGGCGCAGCACTCCCTTCCACTTTCGTGCTGGGCCCGTCGTCATCCACTCTCTGCGGGGAAGCACCAATCGCACTTCCTTCCCCATTCTGGGCCCGCTCCCTCTGCTCGTCCTGCTGGGCAAAATACGCCTTGCGCTCCCTCTCATTAAGCTGGGCAAGCGGTACCGTTTCTTCGATCCACGCATATCCTTTGACTTTCTTCTGCCCTTTCGAGGGAGGAATGTCTACCGTGGGCGTACCCGCGCCGTCGGATATTACTGAAGCAAGGTCGTCTTCCGGTACGGACAGCGGCGTCGAGTGGCCGTTCGCGCCTGTAGTGTCGACACCGTTCGGCCCGGCGGCAGCACCTCTGGCTCGGACTCTAGCGGACGCTCGTTCGCCAGGTATGACAGCACGGGAATTGGCGTCATCGTACGCGTCTTCCCCACCAGCTCCTCGTCGCCGTTTGCGCGGCTCATCCTGACCATGTCAGCGTTGCCCTGTTCGCCTATTGAGTAGAACCGCTCACGTCAAAGTCGTCCGATTCATATGTATAGTCCACCTTTCGGTTCGAGCGACGCGTCCTCGTCGCCCGTAGCTCGGCCTGTTGTGCCAATTCGGCAGCTGCTACCACTTTTCGTCGCTGTCGCAGAACCCGCTGATTGATCAGTATGAAAGACAATATAGAGGTTCGATGGCTGACCGCCTCCTCTTTCTCAATTTCCGGTACCAGTCCTTCGAGTACGACAGCCAAGTTTTTTTCATCCTCGATGCCCTTCAATAGCTTGCGATGCGCGCTTGCTTCTGCTGATGTCGCCCTGCCCTTAGGCCCACTTCCTTTCAGCTTGCCGGGTTTCTGATCCCCATGCGCCTTCCAATACTCCAACTGAGTAGCGTAGTCGGCCCGGGTAGCCGTTATAGAAAACAGGGGACAAGGGCGCTTGAAAGGATTGCCAGACTTGTATAATCGGCCGAGAGCTGTCATGAGCCGAGATCGAGAACAGATGATCTGGCTCACGATCAAACGCCCAGATACGGTTTTTGGCGCGATCTTGGCCAGCAGGCTCCACTCTGATGTCCATTTCTTCAGCGTTCGCCTCGGCCTTCTTACCGGCAGCCGTGCTGAACTTGTGATGCTTGTTGATAATGGCTCGGATATTATCGGCATGAGTCACTGTATGGTCAGCTTCGTGTCTGTGATCAAGCTGTGTGAGTCTTATCCGGTTTCTCGACGGACGAGAACAAATTGCGCGATAGGTAGAGGATTTCGTTTGACTCACACTGCCAATCCACCATCTGCCGTAGGAGTTTAGCCCTCTCCCGCCAGTCCAGCTCGAACAATCCTCCTCCCCGCTGTTCCATCTGTTTCAACGGGTTCTTGTTGGCCCGTACCTCTAACGGTTCACCGATATAGCGAAGCCGGCCCAACTCTTTCCGATCGTCCGAGTCGCTACAACAGCTCGATCGTGCCTCTTCGTTTGGGGCCCAAGGCCGATCCCACACAGTGAACTCGGTGGAATTGAGCAGCATGTCGTGAATGTAATTTGAGAGGTGATGCTGAATATTTGTACAGCTGAGGGTCAGCTGCGAGCACTCCCCCACCTCCTGAGCACTGTAGACAAGGACCATCGAACCGTTGCCATGACGACAGTCGGGTGCCACACTGCTCCGACCGCCACATCCAGCTGCGCAGAATTGTGTATTCCGACTCACTCGAGATTCCGCAGGCCGGGCTTGAGATTGCCCAAAAATCGTACCAATATACCCTCCAGCACGTCGTCCGGTCGGTTCGCGACGGGTTCCGTCAAGCATCGTTCAAAACTGCCCATTAGCCACGTAGACATGGCGAATGTGGCACTCGGAACTGCCGCGGGAAGGAAGAACCGATGGGGCAAGGAAAGATCCGACTTACTCGTCAAGACACTCCAATTTCCGTATGCGTTCCAGCTGCTTGAATTTGACGATGAAAGCCCATGTATATGCCACCTGCCAGCTGCATGCATGAGCTATCTTCCAGTATCCTCTGCATCGAACGGCCAAGCAGGCCGCATAGGAATAGTGAGACTGACTCGTCTTGTACGCGCTCTGCCTGGGGAGGCTCGTAGTGATGCTTCTTGAGGTCGTCTTCATGTCGCTGCTTCGCCTGGGCGACCCTTACGAGCTGCATCTCGGGGTCTTCCTCCTTGATTGCGGCCTTTTCGGAACTATCGAGCTGCATAGGCTCGTCTATGGGCTCACTCGGCTCCGAATCGCTCTTGAGAGCTGGGGTAAGGCCGTTCGGAGCATCCTGCTCGACTATCGGTGGTGGGGGCGATAGCGACATGTCGCGATGCCCGGACGAGGGTGAAGGGACGGAGCTCAATGAAGGATGTGGTGCTGCTCGTGAGCTACGATGCCGTCCGGCATGCGTCAAAAGACAATGGCGCACGTTGGAGAAGTAGCGAGGAGGACTAGTGGCTCGGTGTGATGATGTAGACAAGAAGATGATGTCCATCTCGCAGTTTGACGCGATGCCTTTCTGAATTTGTACCAGCCAAAAGTGACCCGTGTCCGCGGTAGACTCCTTACCCCGCATTACCCCGCATTCCTCATCCATCCCGCACCAACCGAGACGGCAGTCCGAGTACCAATCACCGCATACCCTCCTACATCGCTGGTATTGTACATCCACCACAACGCGCGATGAGATAGCACTACATGGCCGTCAACGTCTTGAGGGGGTTCCGGACCCCTCGTATTGGTCCAAATCGCGTGCGGAGAAAAGTGCACGACTTTATCCGCGGACCCACCTCTTCCGGTACGTCTCCCCTATGCCGGGTGAGTCATCGCTGACTATAGGTACTTACAAGGTACCTCTCAGCTCGCAGAAAGTCGTCGGAGTATGCACGTCTCGTGGATCGAGGCCTTACCAAGAGGATGCGCTGGGAGTGCATGCCTTGCAACTGCCCACAGACGAGCTCAAGCGGAACCTTGAGGCGCTCAAAGTGAATTGGGATCCTGCTGCGGCTGGGGCCGAGTTCCTCGCAAGTCAGGTCGGCTTTTTTGGGATCTATGATGGGTGAGCATAGTCTCTAGCCAGCCAGATCACTCGCGTTGATTCCAGACATGGCGGCAAAGACGTCTCCAACTACCTACGAGATCATCTCCATGAGCTGCTCGAGTCGGTCGATCCAGCGCAAGCAGAGGAGCTGGTCCGATGGACCAAAGAGACCCACGGAGGATACTTCAGACGATGGCGCGGAGGCGTGCTGAATCGATTTGCCCATTCCGAGTCTATGGGTGATCCAACCCCGGATGTGAGGCAGGAGATTTCGCTCGAAGAGCGGATAACAATGGCTTTCCTTCAAGTGATTACAGCTTCCTTGTTGGAAGCGGTCAGCTGACATATAGGCGGATAAGAATGTGTTGACGGAGCTGGAGTCTGCCCAGCGATGCGGTTCAACGGTCACGGTGGCCCTGATGCACTCGCTCGACTCTCCTGCCGAGCCGTACTGGTCCAGTAAGCGCTTGCACCTCATCGTTGGACATTGCGGGTGAGTCCAGCTCCTTCACCGTCACTGGTTGCTGTCTGAGCCATGCTGACATGCCCAGGGATACTCGCGCGCTCTTGTGCCATCGCTCAACAGGCGAAGTCCATACTCTGACCGAGAAACATCATGCCGAAGCCCGTGTAGAAGCTGCTAGACTGCGTCGGATGGGTGCCGACCGCTTGGTGGCAGACTCTTTCGGGGAGACAAGGTGGATGGGGGCCATCGAGAATACAAGAGGAATTGGAGATGGCAAGTGGAAGTCGAGCGGCGTGACTGCGGAACCGGAAGTCATCACCAAGGTGTTGGACGGTCTGTTATTTCCTCATTATCGATCAAGCCTGGTCTGAAGTTCAGGGGATGATTTTTGCTACCTCGTCCTCGTCACGGACGGTCTCACGTCTCTCATGTCCGATCAAGAAATCGTCGATCTCGCGCGGAACGCATCCGATCCCACCCGTGCAGCCAAAGCCATTGTGCACTTTGGCGAGGACCTGAACGCCCAGGACAACTGCACCTGTATCGTGGTGCCGCTGAGAGGATGGGGCAAAGTAGGAGGCAAGGACACAACAGAGGAGAGGAGGGAGTATCGCCGGAGACAGGCGGGTATGCTCAACAGCCGCATGCAGCGGATGTAGCTTGTATGCAGTATCCTTCGACTCGATGTGGGTGATCGAGGATTAGCTAAGAGACAAAGAGAAGTGCATGCCTGTGCTGCCTGCTACATCCCCCCGTCCTGCCTTGTACCACGATGAGAAACGATCAATGTGCTGAGGTATCAGCTGCCACTGTGCCATGAAGCAATCATACGGCTCACCTTCGGAAGTCTTGCCGATGTAGTCGATTGCTTGAATGTCAGCATTAGCGCCTGTGCAGAGCAACACAAAGGCCCACCCTCGGCTACTGTGGTGATCTTGTCTGCTTCCTCGTCCGGGATCTCAATGCCGAACTCCTCCTCGATAGCCATGACTACTTCGACAGAGTCGAGCGAGTCGAGGCCGAGATCGGAAGTGAAGGCAGCTGTGGGAGAGAGCTGCGACTGCTCAGCACTTAACGTCTCCCTGGTTCAAGCATCCGGCATTCGGCTTGGCCAGCTGCATTCCATACCGCACCAGCTAGCCCTTGAGCTAGAGGTAGAAGGCGGAAGTGCCACTCCAACCCCGGAAGGCCGATACCTCTGATTCGATGAATGAAGTAAGGACAATGACCCACCTTGCCACCGTCCACCTTCTCAAACGTCTTCATGACCTCCAACACCCGAGACTGGATATCATCCTTGCTCAAACCCGCCGCGGCGGCATAGGACCGTTTTGCCGAAAGACTGGACGAGGCCTGAAGAGCTAGGACGGGTGATCGGCGCAATGGGGCGGCAGCAAGGGGGAGTCGCAGACGGAGGGAGGCGGTCGCTGGACGGAAGAGGGCGAGTGTGCGGTACATCTTTGCTTTGAACACGAGAGATGTGAGAGTGATAGCGAGATCGAACACTGTGCTGGCCTATGACGGTCAGCCGGTGATGGCCATGAGCCCTCACCACAGGGGAGGGACAGCGGAGTAACGCCGTAAAGTCCGGCTCGGGCCAATCGAGTGGCACCCTTTACAACCTGTCCTCTGTATTTCGCGGAGAGTGAGCTTTTGGTTTTAGACATTGACGAGGATCGTACACCATGAAGCACGGTATCAAGTTGCGAAAATTGCAGAGGACGCCGTCACATAGATGGGCGCTCCTTCGGTGAGCTCCTTGGTGGGATTCGGAGGGGATGATGCTGATCTGTAGGAACCTCGTCTCGGCGCTTTTGCACCACGAGACGATCAAGACGACACTGCCGAAAGCCAAGGAGACAGCTCGACTCGCTGAGAAGGTTGGACAGCTGTGAGATCGGGAGCTGAGCTGACCGGTAGATCATCACGCTGGGCAAGAAGGGTACAGATCCGGCATACCGCCAAGCCATGGCTTTCCTCATGGTGAGTGTCCTCACCTTCTCTGTGCTCTGATCGAACAACGATTCCAGTCTGCTGGTCTCTTGCATTTAGATCAATCGATGCTGATCGATAGCCAAGCCACTCGTTCTCCCCAGCCGCCAGTACCAACTCCCCCATTCCCCCTCCACGACCTCTCGGCTACCCATCCGCGTCGTCGTCGTCCTCCACCACCATCGCTTCTTCGTCTTCTGCCTCCGCGGAGACCGACCCGGAGACCTTCGAGCCACCCACTTCCATCTTACCGAAACTCTTCCAGACCCTCTCGCAGCGCTATGCCGACCGACCAGGCGGCTACACCCGTATTCACCGATTCGGCCGACGGAAAGGCGACAATGCCCCTCATGCGATTCTTGAGCTGGTAGATGGGCCCAGAGATCTCAAATACGAGATGGTGGCCCGAGCAGTGGGACGCGAGCGAGCACAGGCGTCTGCGTCGTCGTCGATCTCGGCCAATTCTGTCGAGTCCCTGAGAGATCAGACGCAGGAGAATATGAGCAAGGTGCTGAGGTATCGTTCGGATGAGGATAGAGCAGCTTTTGCGCGTAAAGCGGACGAGTGGGCTGTGAGTTAACTGCTGTTCCATATCAGATGGGAGTCTGACTCGGTTTAGGCCTCGCTCGCCGCAGAAGAGGAAGGGTATGGAGGACATCGCAGACGGACAGACGGGGACCGGAAGTGGTCTGAACGCAGCAGGTCAGCTCATGCCTGCTCCTCAATTGACCAAGCTGATGAGTAGAAATAAGAACCCATATGCTGGACGCCTATATCGCGCAGGGGAGAAGCTGGCAGGGATGTCAGTAGCACACTCTGGTCTGGGCCTAGCGAGGGGAGATCTGGGTCGTAGGGCGGGACTGGCAGGTAGAGAGCCGAGGTTCCTCAACGAGGCAGCTCCATGATGCATGTCGTTTACGATTGGCGGATGAGCTTAGCATCGACGTGCAAAAGTACCTGAACGTCTTTCCCTGCCTAAGGAGTCTCCCTTATGCCAGTTATAAAGGGGTTTTCTTGCTCCTTCTTTCATCCACGGCCATAGAAATCGAAAAACGCCCCATCCCGTCCGCTCTGGGAAGCTAAATCGATTATCGCCTAGTTAGTAGCACGGTGGGGGACCACGTGCGAATCCTGGGTGCTGTGGTTTTTGCTCTCGAAGTCTGCATGACTGAGCTCCTGAACAGCGAACGGAGGCGCAGCGCTTCTCATCGCTGCTTGTGAGCGAGCCGCCGAAATTTCCCATTTATAGGTCGTGCCTGAAAGTCAAGGTCACGTGATACCCGTTTTGTATCCCGACGCGTCGAGCCAGTCCGAGCGTTGAGGATGTCGTTCTTGCTATCAGCACTTGCGAGACAGACACAATGCCCATCGCCACAGAGCTCCCGTCGCGCAATGTGGTCTTGCGATTTCCAGTCACGACCTCGCATACCCTCGATGAGAAATATCAGCTGCTCGAGCTACCATCCGAGATCCTGAAAGCTATCGAGGTCCACGGCTCGTCGTCATCTGCTCCATACCCGTGCGCCTCCCTCTGCTTGGTCTCTCGCAAGTTAGATGACTGACGACACAGTCTGACGATCAAAGGCAAGCCTTCCGACGACGCGGTCCTATGTACGCCCGGATCGACATTCGCGCTGCGTACCGTCAATGTCTCCAACTCTCTTCTAGTCTGCCGGGCACCCGAAGATCCATCGGGCTCGCGAAAGCGCAAGAGGGCGACTTTGGAGATACGCGATGCGTGCCATCAGGTCATTGAGCTTCAGCCATCTGCGCCGAATCTCGAGCGTCTGCGAGGGCTATTACGCCCTTCGGCTTGGCGCGGACCTGGGGAGGAACTGGACAGGGAGGTGAGACGATATACGAGGAGACAGCTGGAGAGTGTGGTGCAGGCTAGCGATAAAGAGTTGGAGGTTGGACTGAGGGATCGGAATGTCATCGAGGTGGATGGTGAGTCACTTGTAATGTCTACAGACAAGGCTCAGAAGTGAGGACAGTGCTGACTAGTAGGGAAGATGCTGCTCTTGCCGGTGGACAAGCTGCGTCCGATGCTCAGTATCATCTTGACGGTCTTGTCGATCCACTGTACACCGCCGGCGGAGGCTAGTGACACGACTGCTACCATTCAGGCAGCTGCAGTGATTAGCGAGCTGCAGGACCATGATCTCCCCCCGGCTTTCTCGCGGGAGCTCATGGGCTTGTTTGGAAAGGTGCAGGGTGAGAAATGGGAGGCCGACCTTGTTCGAATTGTCAGAGAGGTCGGAAACGGCCTTCTCGTGGTCGTTTCGCATCGAGGACGCCCGGTCAGCGAGTTCATGCAAGAGTGGAGGGAATCAGTGGGCGAGTCATACGCCGAGCTGGTCGATCTCAAGCTGCTCGAGGTAGGTCATTTTGTTCTGCTATCAGAATAGCAATTGACTCCAGGGCGAACACCTCGTGAATGACCCTCCGTCCGGCTCGATCTCGCCCCCGCTCATCGTATCTTTCCCCGTCCATGCCTTGCCTCTACACCCTCCGACCCGCTTTGCCGACCTGTTCCTCACCCGACCAAGGTGGAGACCCGAGGAGATCATCCCGTTTCTGAGGGGATTGACGCGTGATGGGGATACCAAGGAACGTGACAAGCTTGTGGCGAAGTTTGTGCGTGTAGTCAGGGAGAAAGAAGGGACGTGGTGGTATCCGCGCAGAACGACATAGCCTCCCGCTGCTGCGCAGGAATAAGGAGGGTGATGAGGGTGATGGGATCTAGATTTGGATCTGGAGCACGGGGTCGGAGGTTTGGAATGATAGTTCTGGGTCGGGAATGGACGCCCGTGCGTATGCATCCTGCATCGAGGTCTGTCGCTCGTATGCATTGCGTGATCAGACGGTCTTGCTCCGTGGAGAAGACTCAGAAACAGAGACAGATGCCTCGGGGCCCGTTCTGGCTTGGCAAATGTGCCGAGACGGTGTGCCAAGAAATTCCCCGCCTCGGCAGGTCTTGGCATTCTTGGAGTCTTGGCATACGGCTTCCCTCCTTCTCGATCCTTTGACATACTTCTTCTTCGTCGCTCCACGATACAACACCGCCTCTCCGCGCCTCATCACATCTCATCTCATCTCAAGGATACGACACTGCGTGGCTGCATTGTTCGCTCCTCGGACTATCAATAGCACAACAGCACCGGAGGCGACAGCATGACATACGCCGCTTACCCACCACTTCCCCTCCCGTTCGCCTCGCCACTCGACCCTCACCCCCACTCTCACTCTTACTCTCACGCCCAAGGACAAGGACAGCATTACCTCGACCTCCCCCTTGGACTCGAACCGGCCGCCTCGTCCAGCGGATCCGCATCGTCCGTCGAACCCCTCACGCCTCCTCTGCACCACGCGCACCACGACTCCATGGCTCAGAAAGGAGGGATGAGCGAAGCTGAACAAGATGAGCTCGACGCGAGCCCGATAGCCGACGGGGCGGCGGAAGAACAGATAGTGTGCAAGTGGAAAGGCTGTGCGCACGTTGCGTTCTCGCCCGAAGCGCTGTATGATCATTTGTGCAATGCCCATGTGGGGCGGAAAAGCACGAACAACTTGACGCTCACTTGTGGATGGGAAGGGTGCGGGACGAGGTGTGTGAAGCGGGATCATATCACTAGTCATCTGAGAGGTGGGTCTTCTCCTCCTCCTCCTCCTCCTCCTCCTCCTCCTCTTCTTCGCTCTGTCCCTCCGACCATCCGACTCGCTCTTCGACCTCGTGCTCATCGCTCACTTCAGTCCACACCCCACTCAAACCCCATCCATGCTCTGTCTGCGGGAAGACCTTCAAACGGCCTCAAGACCTCAAGAAGCACGAGCGTATCCATACGGCGGAACACCACGCGCTACACCGGCTCTCCAAAGCAGCCACATCCCACGACCCGGCATTCAACTCGCGCGTACTGGGTCCAAGTCGGGCGTACGACCTCTTTCAGCCTCAAGCCCACATCGGCCTCGGCGTAGGTGTAGACGGGCGGGACCGCTCCGTCTCTCATTCTCCCATTTCCGACCAGAGCAAGTCCAACTCGCCATACGACCACCTCCTACCGACCATCACTACGAATGGCCAGCCAAAGTCTGCCTCGCCTACCCCTAGCGCGCTTGCGGAGCTGCATCGAAGGCAGCATGAAGAGCTGGCTGCGTATCAGCAGCGCGAGATGCAGGCTCTTCAGCAGCTGGCTTATCAGCAACAGCAGAGCCAGCAGTTCATGGCACAGCTCGCGGCGAGCGTCGCGGCCCCACTGCCGCAGCAACATCAACAGCAGCATCAGATTGTCGAAGCCGCCGGTACCAAACGCGGAAGCGAGGATGCCTTCTCTACCTTTTTGGCGGATATGAAGAAACGCAAGGTCGAACCGAGTTACGATGAGGGTCAGTCCCCTTGCCCAGTATGGCTCCTATTGTTGCTGATGTGTTTAGCCATGGCTCAGAAGCTCAACACCCTCGCACCTCCTTCGCTCAATCTACCGACGACCAACGGCTTCTCTGCTTCTCACAACGGACACATGACGCACGACCACGTGCCGTCGACCATGATCCACAACGAATCCGAATTGGCCATGTTCAATCACTTCATGTTGACTCTTGGGCGGGACGCGGGCCAACAGACCCTCCAGTCAGCAGCACCTTCCAAGTCGCCCATGCACAGCCCGATCGAGGACCTGTTCGCCCCCGAAGAACTCGCCTCGCTCGGTCTGACCAACATGCCCGGTCTGTCCATCCCACACGTGCAGCACCAAGCGCAGTCGCACTTGTCGACATCACTGCCGAACAATGCGCAGCACCAGAGCGTCTCCTTCGGCGGTCTCTATCCTCCGTTGAATCAGCTGCAGGCGCGCGGCCGAGCGCTGAGTGCTACGGAGCACGACGCGGACGAAATGTCTCGCCGCGCCATCGCCGCATTGCCGCGTCACAACTCGACTGCCAGTCACCTCTTCTACCCTACCCAAGGGACAAACTCTCTCCAAGGTCTCGACTTCTCCAACTTTGATTCGCTCGCCAAACCGCACGTAGGCGCGCCGCCCGCAACGCTTGCCCCGAAAGACTTTTGGAAAAAGACGTACCGACCTGTCCAGCCGCTCGGCGCATCAGTCGCCACTCGCCGTATGTCTACCGAGGCGACCCAAGGGAACGATAAACAGCCGTCGTCGATATCAGACAAGGCCAATGAGGAACGTATCACGAGGTGCACCAGTCAAGGGAGCACCGACTCGTACGGCAGCTCGTCGGGCAGTACCGCCAGTACGATCAGTCTCGCCGCTAAACTTAGCTTGGAGGATCTGCCCAAGATATCCGTCAGCAGTCTTTTGGTGGACGACGATGATCGCGTGCCGACAAAGCGTCATGTCGAGGATGAAATCATCAGCCGGGTCAAGCGCATCGAGCTGGACGATGGGGCTGAGACGGTTTGGGAGGAGGCAAAGGAGCGGAAGAGACATGTGGATCTGATCAAGGCTTGGATGGTCGCCGTAAATCTGGATTTCAGGCGGCGGATGATGCAGAAGAGCTCGGCTTGAAGTTGAGGGAAGCTTATTCGAGTTTGAGTGATTGATGATGAGCTTGTATCGTATGTTGTGCCTCATGTATGACGATGCCCATATCACGGTGAAAGGCAGTTGGCTCTTTGGAGAATCTGCGTGAGTCGTCGGCTCTGTAGCTTGTGTTTCGATTCTTCGCTATTCAGTCCAGTCAGAGCCTAGAGCCGGTCATCCGACACCATTCGATGCATAGACTGCTTCGTATATCGACACCGGCTCTCTTTAGGCAGCACCAGCCTTGGACCTGCCAATTAGCACCTCTGCAAATGGACAACTGGCGCATGGGAGGCTCACAGCTGGTACCACGCCAAGACGAAGGGGAGACTGAAGCCGGTCACGGTGAAGGCAAGGACCTTGGCAGCGAGGATGGGCTTGTTGGTCACGTTGGTCGGGAGGGCGCTGGGGTCAGCCCCGTCCAAAGTCGTCCACTTGCTTCATTGTCACAGCATCGTCTGCACCTCAAACACCCTTCCCTCCTCTTTTCCCGTTCGCTGGCGTCGTTCGTTCACCTCCCCTGGCCGATGCTTGACTCCTCCTAAGCCGCCTCGACCGCCTCCATTCCCATTACCGATGCCAAGACTCGACAAAACGGCCGCAAAGAGACGAAATCCAAACTCACTGGTCGACGACGTTCTCGACGTGAAGCATGCGAGCCTGTTGTCGGGCAAGCGGTGCCATCGGCACAGCGCGAGCGGCGCGGAGACCTTGACGAGCGACGAAGGACATGACGATTTGTAGCTGAATAAGTGGTGGTGAGTTGTGAGAAAGAGACGAATGCTCGCAAGACGGCCCACGATGGGTCCAAACGGAGTCGAGGGCGGGATCAAATTTCCATACCGACATTGGCGCTGATTGGCTGGACAGAGAGGTGGAGTGTGTCCACCAACTCCATCTGAGACGCGTCTCTGCATATACCATCTTGTCTTTCTGTTCTGACGACCACGGATGACTTCGGGACTGGAGGGATATGTCGTGGGCAGACGATACCTCCATGCCAAGTCCCACTTACCGGTGACTCTGCGCTATGTCGGGCCTCTGCCTCCTCGCCCGTCCCATAGAGAGACGGAGGCCTCGGCTGGATCAGTTGGACTAGCTGGACCGAGCGCCGCACCGATCTGGCTAGGGATAGAATACGATGATCCCGCTCATGGCAAACACTCGGGGACGTTCCAAGATCAGCAGGTATTCGCAGTGCGACAAGAAGGCTCTGGGGCATTCGTCAAGCTTTCTGCTGGCGCAAGGCCGTTGATCGAAGGACCGACCTTTGTCGAGGCTTTCGAAGAGCGGTATGGCCACATCGACCCTGCTGCCCGGCCTGAAGGGGCACAGGATGCGACCGAGTCAGTCATCAAGCTGGGTTCGTCGGGTATAGATGTGGAAGCTCCGGGGCTTGACGAGGTGCAGCGGCGGATTGGAAAGCTTGAGAGGCTCCGAGAGGTCGGCTTGGAAGGCCGCTGGATTTCCCGACTTGGTGCGACGCCAGAGCTCAAGAAGACGATGAGAGAGCGTCTGAAGGGTCAGCTTCCTTCCGGACGTCCAATGAGGCCAAAGCTGATCAAGTAGGCGTCAAGGTGCTCAACGTCTCTCGGAACTTGTTGTCTTCTTGGTCTGCCATTGGGGAAATCGTCGGGGTTTTGCCTCGGCTCACGACCCTTGTGCTCAAGTCAGCTCAGCAGTGTCTTGGGCCTCTCCAGCTGATCAGCAGTGAGAGTCGACTAGAGCCTCTGATCAGCGGATCGGATGAAGAGCTGGCTGTGTTGAAAGCTGCTCTGCAGAATGTCAGAGAACTTCATTTGGGGCAGAGCCTTGTCTCGTGGGCAGAGGTGCGTCTATCCATTCTTGCCATGAGTCGACTGATGTGCGGATGAACCTCCTTTCGCGCATACTGCCGTGCCTCGAGACACTCAATCTGAATGGCAACCCTCTCAAGCCGGACATTGCGTCTGACTCGCCCATACTACCGCACTTGACCAGCATCAGCGTAGATGAATGCCAACTCCAAAGCTGGGAGCATGTGCTGGCTACAATGAAAGCAGTTCCGTGGTGAGCTTCACACACCTGTTATCAAATCCCCATGTGCTGACATGCAGCTTGAGCACTCTTGACGTCTCCTCCAATCCGTTCGCTAGAATCACCCCATCGAGTGGACCCTACGACAAGATCACCTCACTCATTCTTCTCTCTTCGAAGGTGACGCAGTGGTCGGATATCGATCAGCTCGGAGGTGTCTTTCCGCATCTCGACAGCTTGCGCTTCTCTATCTCTCCCGAGGCTCAAGTAACGACTACGCCTGAGCGCATGACCGGAGACGACACCAGCGATCGACCCATCATCATTGCCAAATTACCGACCCTTGGCAGACTTAACGGCTCGGCTATCACCAAGGCGGAGCGGCGCGAGGCTGAAACGATCTATCTGGCACATGTCGACAAGCTGCCTGAGGGCTCACGCTCCAGCTGGGGCCGATACGATGAGTTGTGTAGGCTGCATCGGTCGGCAACGACACACGAAGGCCCTCCTGCGGTGCCGAGTGGAAAGCTCGGCGCCTCGATAGGGTCGCGAATGATGAGTGACTATCGTCAAACCCGAAAATAAAAACTTGTGCTGATATCAGCACTGTATGTACATCCGTCGCGAGATCTACAGCAGCGTATGAATATGTCCGTGCTGCCTGCGTCGAAGGTCACGCTGCTCAAGAAGAAATTGGCGAGGCGGATTGGCGAAGATCTCGCTTGGAGTGATATAGAAATATGGACGGCTCGAGACACGCCTGAAGGGCTGGTGAAGGTGGCCGAAGTTGATGATGAGGATGAGGTCGGGCGGTGGCTTGCGCATGACGAGGACGTGATCGCCGAATGGCATGCATCGTGACTTCCAACTTCTAATCGATGGTGACATAGTGACTGTAAACGCCACTTGCCACCGCCACTCGGAGGAGTTGCACGAGATGATGAGTCGCGAGTCGGTCCACATGAGCGTGTCTGAACTGCTTTCTGTTTCCCCTTCTCTCTTCATCTCACATCGAAGCATGCCCTCTCCGAGTCCTAATGACCCAGCCCGCGAGCCGTTCCTCCCTCCTCCGGCCACCTCCCCTACATCATCATCGTCCGCCCCATCCTCCTCGCCACGCCGTACGAGCCTCCTCGGTGCCCGCCGCGTACCCTCTACACCAGAAAGACGCCTGTCCAGTAAAGCAAAAGGCAAACAGCGGGCCGCTCCGCTCTCTACGACCGACACTCACGGCGCCAACGTCGACGTAGATCTGGAGAAAGGCGTCGGTCTGGGACTGGGACCTCCCGCTGAAATCGCTTCGTTTTCCAGCGCGCCGTCTCGGCCGCCGCCTGTCGAGGAGCGCGGGCGGTGTGTCAGTGTTATTTTTTCTGGAGGGGCTGGAGAAGGTGAGGGGAATTTGGAGGTATGGGTCGAGCCTGGGGAAAGTGTCGGTAGTGTGAAAGAACAAGTGAGTGCGACGGATTCGGATCCTTACTGGAGACGCAGCCTGGAAATACATAGCTCCCACTGACTTCAGATCCGACACCTCCGTCCGGCACTCGCACCCCTCTCTCTGCGTCTCATCCACTCCGGTCGTCTCTTGACAGACGGCATCCTTCTCGTCCCATGGCTTCGCTCGCTCGAAGAACGCGTAGCGCGGTCGTCCAAGTCCGTAGGCGACGAGCTCGAAGGCGTATTGAAAGAAGTCGGCCAGGTGCTCGGTGAAGGCGAGGACGAGTCTCCGCACCACCCTGCGGGCAGGTCGGGCGAGGCGGCGCTGCCCAAGGTGTTCTTACACTGTAATGTCGGGCCGAGAATGGATGATAAGCCCGCCGAGGGGACCGCGCAGGAAGACGAGGCGGGCCAGGCGAGTGGGGCGGAACAGACGCGCCGCCGGAGGGGCTTTGATGTCCTGCTTGATGCGGGGCTGTCGGTGGAGGATGTGGCTTCTATGCGTCGGCAGTTCTATGAAAATAGAGGCGAGGAGGTTCCTGAGGGTCTGGACGAAGCGAGTGGTCTTAGTGGGTAATCCTCTACGCAGTCTCGTGAAACAGAAGCTCATGGAAGATGACGAGCATGCTCGGGCGCTGGAGGAGCAGTGGATCGAGGGAGACTTGACAGTGGAGACGGCTACCAGTGTGTATTCTCCTTGGCTTGCTGCTGCACTTGCTGATTCCAGCTTCTGAAGAAGGTACTTTCACGTCGATCCTGCAAGGCCTCTTATCCGGCTTTCTCTTCCCCTTGCTTCCATGGTACTTTTTCCGCGAGCTCCCGCTGCCAAACTTCTTCGATGCCGATGCCGAAGCACTGGCGGATCTACACTCTCGATCAGAGGCGAAATCACATACTACTTCTGCTGTACATTCTTCGCCTGACAGCCTTGCCCCGCCCACGCCTTCGTCATCTGTGGCGCGTACGCCAGGGGCTGCGACTACTACTGGTGCTGGCGCGCGCAGAGAGAGGGAGGAGCTGGACAGAATCAGCGAGCGCGTGGCGAATTCTCCTCAAGTCGGAGGGGAGAACCCCACGAGCGTTGTCTATGGCCAGCGCATGCAGGTGGGTCGAGCATTGAGTAGGATGAGGGTCGAGCTGACTGGCAGATGGGCATTGTGATGGGCACGTTTCTCAACCTGCTCTTTGCGGCGATGCGGCTGTTGAATTGACGCAACCAGTGTAAACTTGTAGAGACGTAGACATGGACTTTCAGTAGTGTCTGTTGTATGTGACTGAGAACAACCAATCAAGATTGCATACTTTGTCGTATTCCCGATACTTGCCTTGCCCTCTGGGCTGGTTGGTGATGGAGAGATGGGAAACGAGAAGAGACACGAGACAAGCAACAGGAGGAAAGAAAGATATGGACGATGAGGGGTATATCTCGATGCCCGAGCGGTACCGCAGTGCGAGGTGAAAAAGGCTAGGCAAAACGAAGTGAAGTATGATTGTCCATTCGTGATTTTGTCGTTCAGAAGGCCGAGGCGACGATGGCGACGAGGAGGACGACAAGGGTGGCCGGTGCGGCCGATCGGAAGCCTGCGCTGGTGGATGATGACGAGGCTTTGGAGGAGGAGGATGTGCTGGATGCGGAGGACTTTACGCTGGTCGACTTGGCGGTCTGTTTGTGAGTATGAAGTATGCAGCCTTGAGCAGGAGAAGGAGGAAGGGGTGAGGGGGAGGGGACGTACAGATGAGGGAAGACCAGAGGAAGCGCCCGCCGAGATCTCAGCCAAGACGGTCGAGTTGAACGACCCGGACAAGTTGGTGATTGTAAACTTTGCGGAGAACGCCTCGTAAGGGTACTGAGGGTTCGTCGTGTCTTTCAACGCCAGACTCGTGAATCGCACAAAGTAATAAGCGCCGTCTTGTCCGATACTAGGGTCGATGGTCGTCATGATGCTCGCGGTTTTGCTGACGTCCACGCTGGCCGCCAGGTTCTGCAGCCATGTTTGCGCATTGACGCTGCCCGTGTAGATGTCGACCGAGCACGGTCCGACGTCCGCGAGGATGGGCGTGTCGCCGTCGTCGGCCCATGTGACGTTGAGCGTTTGGCCGCCGATGGCCGAGGTGCTGCCTGTTGGTCCGGTGCAGTATACCCCGGCGAGCACGGGTTGCAGGGCCGCGGCTGCGATGGCGAGAAGGGCGAGGAGCATTTCGTTGGTGTGTCGAGCTGAGGTGAGTGGGTTGGGTTGGGTGACTGAGGAGTCGAGAGTGCTCGAGGGGCTGGGCGTCAAAGGAGTTGTTGAAGTGGTGTGAACGAGTGTGGGCGACCGTCGAGTGTCAAGTGTCGGTGGACGAGCTGTCGAAGCTGAAGTAAGGTGTCGAGTAGATTACACCTGTCAAGTAGAGAGAGAGACGGAGGAGAGATGCGAGCTGAGGGCGACGATGAAGAGGGAGCAAGGAGGAAGGAGCTAGGGGGTAAATTGCCTGAAGGAGCAAAAAGAGAGAGCCAAGACAGCAACAAGGACCAAGGACCAAGGGAGCAAAGGGGCAAAGGGGGAGCACGGCCCGCTATAAACAATGACAAGCCTCAATGAACATCACACGGACCATATCATCTCCGCACCGATCCACTCCATAGCTCCCTTGCTCCCCACTGCCCCTTGAGTCTCTCATCGCCGCTGCACAGGAGGAGTGGTGCATCCCGATCCGCAAGCCCAGCCCGAGCCAAGGCAAGTTTCTGGAGAGACCCATCCGACAGACCTCAACCAAATAGATGTTGTTGACAGGGATGACGTTTCATCCCATCCGTTGTGCCTCGTTTCGAATTGGTGCCTGGTATACACACACCCTCGTTACCGGCAATAACTCCCGGCTGTCTTTCCAGTGGAACGCCGGAACGTGGCACTTTTTACCTCATCGTTCACTAGATTGTTTACGTAAACTGTCTTTTTGAGAAAGTCGGACTCGAGTCACCGAACGAGTGAAGAGAGACCTCTCTGAGAGAGCCTTGCCTGCTTTCCCTCCTCTACCCACCCAACAACATGTCACAAAGACAACTGCTCAGCCTCGTGAGGGGTCAAACGCGCTGCCTCTCGTCTTCTGCCAGAAGATGTATGCCTGATTCGACCGCCGCTGCTGCTCAGGCGCAACAGCCGCCGGCTCCCCCGAAACCTATCGACGACTCGACGTCGGCGTTGGACTGTGAGTCTTCCGCCGAGGAAGGATAATTGTTGTAGAAGCAGGGAAGAGAGTCTCGCTGACCCCAGACAAAATGCAAAGACCCGGCTCGAAACGCCTGCCGCACCTCGTGCGCCAGCGCCACGTCTCGGCTGAAGAGGCCGTCACCAACATCTTGTACAACACGCCTCCGCCCAGCACCGAGCCGTACAAGCGGTAAGCTCCACACTTCAGGCATAGTCGAGGAGAGCTCATGGGTAGTCATCGTCTCAACTGTCTGGTGCAGAACGAGCCGGGAGTCTTGTCCCGCGTCTCTGGTATCCTCGCCGGACGAGGCTTCAACATCGGTCAGTCCCCCCACCCCTTCCCACCTGAAAACCTACAAGGTGCTGGTCAGCTCTGCTGACTCTGCAGACTCGCTCGTCGTGTGCCAGACCGAAATCCGTGACCTCTCCCGAATGTGCATCGTCCTCAAAGGCCAAGACGGCGTGATCGAGCAGGCGCGCAGACAACTCGAAGATCTCGTGCCCGTGTGGGCGGTACTCGACTACACGCACACCAACTGCGTCGAGCGCGAGCTACTCCTTGCCAAAGTCTCCATCCTCGGTCCGGAATACAACAACACCGAGCACTACCCCACCGAGCTCGAGCACCACGTCGCGGACCACGCCGCCGCGCCCGCTTTCGTCCCCAGCGACTCGGCCGAGGCCGAGAAGGTTCAGCGGGAACAGGCGATGGTACGGTCCTTCGAGGGCGCCGCGAGCGGCGTCAACCAGCTCTATCCGAACCGCAAAGACCATGCCACTGCTGCGGATGCGCTCATCGCGAAGAACCTGCACTTTTCCGCTATCAAGAATCTCGCCATGCACTTTGGCGGCAAGGTCGTCGACATGGGCGAGGACAACTGTATCGTCGAGCTGGTGGCCAAGAGTAGGCGCATTGATGCGTTCCTCAGTCTCATGCGGCCGTTCGGCGTCCTCGAGGCGGCGCGATCAGGTAAGCTCCCATTCTCCCTTGTCGACGTGAGCAGAGCTGATTGTGTCAGGTGTCATGGTTCTGCCCCGTACGCCTATTCCCAAATACGGCGAAGAGGAAGAAGTGGCCGAAGTCGCCGAGGCGATCGACATGAGCATGCTCCCTCCTGGGTAGTTGTGCCGATGGACTGGGACGATCTTGTACCTGTACCTCGCTGCGCTGGCGACAGACAGTGTATGCATGTCTAATGGGACAAAATGAACAGGAGCCAGACCGGAAAGCTGCCACAGGAGCTATGGTACAACGGCCGCGGCGATAGGATAGACCTTTTCGTACACTGAAAAGATGATGCCTCCGCTAAGCTGGCACGTCAGTGATCATAGAGGATGAGATGGAGGGAGACTCACGATGAGACGTCCAAGACGGGGCACGGTGCCCTTCCAGAATCGGGTGACCCCTTCTTCTGTGAAGATCCTGTAGGCGCAGTGGAGGGCGTTGCGGTATTCTTGCTTGGCGTGGATGGACTGCATGCGGGTCTTGACGACACTGGGAGTTAGGCGACAGCCAGGAGACCGTGCGGAGTATGGTAACAATGACAACAAGTGGGAGTAGGGTGGGGGGGGGGGGGAGGACTCACTCAAGAGGCATAGTCGTATAAACAGTAATCACCCCCGCCGTACTACCCACAGCAAAAGTCATCCACCCAGGCAAGTTCTGCCCAGGGTTCACACTCCCCGCGACGAGCTGCTTGAGCGTCGAATAACTCGTGAATCTCACGGCACTATTCGCCCCCTGGCGCAACATGACCGGACCGACACCGCGGTATATCCCCCTCCACCCTTCCTCAGCGACGATGGAGCGCACGCCGTGCAGCGTGGAGGTGTATTGCCGTACGGGTCGACGGGCGTCTTCGATCAGTTTGGTCTTGATTGTTTCGCTGGGGGTGACGGCTATGACGGCTTCTGCCATGCCGGCTGCGAGGCCCGCGAGCATGGAGCGGGGTGCGGTGAGTTTGCCCTGGGTGTCAGCGCGAGCGAGTGGGCGAGCGAGCGAGCGCCTGAAATTTCCGAGGGATCTTCACGTGCTGCGATCGGAGTGATCGAGACGGGGTAGGCCACCAGCCCGGCTGGAAGACGTGAGAAGAAGAGAAGGATCGTGTAGGGGAATTTGAACTCCGCCTGCGGCTGCGGCCTCGCGACTCACCTCTTCATCCCTCAAGAGGTTCTTGAAATAATCATACGTCGTGAACCTCACACCGGCCTTGACAGCATTCCCAATCACGACAGCGCCGACACCAGCATACAACCCCGCGACACCTCTATGCGCCAGCGTCTCCTTCAGCGCGCCATAAGGACTCAACGACTATCGCCGTCAGCTCCACCCCACCTCCTTCCTTGTTTGTCTGTCCAGGGCTCACTTTGCCAGTCGCCGAGCCGAACTGCAATTGCGTCTTGAGGCTCTCAAAAGGATACGTGACGAACGCCTCGACACCGCCGGCCGTGGCACCCGCTATGAGCGAGGCGACCGGCTTTTCCTTTTCCTTGCCTTTGACCGACATTCCGCGCTTAACTGCAGATGGGAGGGAGAAGAGTGATCGAGTAGAGATGGATCCAGAAACAAGTAGGCGGGTGGTAGTCGCGACTCGACTGACACTTTGAGCGATCTTTCCCTTCTTGCAATCTGTGTCTCTCGTCTGTCTTTTTCGGGCATCTCCATCGACTCCCGACGGAAATCTAGGTCGATCGTCACGTGACTCCTCCATCAGCATCACCATCAACGTCCGTGCACAGAACAGAGTATACATACGCGTAAAGTATCACTTTCTACCTCTCTCGCTTCTGGATTCTGGAGACGGCGCCATGCTGCATAGCGCAGGGGACGCGGCAGACCTGCTCAAGCATGGCCAGTCTTTCCTCGGCCCTGGGTGGCGCGAGGCACAGTCGTTTGACGATGTGTCTGATCCAGAGGACTACTCGGATACCGAAGAGGTGCGTGTCTTCTCAGCTGGCAGGTGAAATCGAGCAGCTGACGAGGCAGGAGGAATATGTCGTGTTGGACCTCGGCTCGACGGCAGATACGAGATCACTCCAGGCAGAGTCGTCGTATCAGCTCATCGTGCGTCTCTTGATGTGCTTCACGTATGTGCTTACTGATGGTAGGGGATGGACACGCCGATGCCGTTTCTCAAAATCGGTAATCAGGTATATCAAGGCCAAGTCACACCTTTGATAGGCGACGAGGTCATCCTGGAGCTCAAGCGGGGTACGTCACCCTCCAGTCCACGACCTTGCTTGGAAGAGGCTGATCCGACAGAATACGACAGACCAGCTGCCAAACCCTCCCATCCCCCCTTCGCAGTGAGCGCCCAGCGCCTCACCTTCCGTGCTGTCAAGCTCGAGCCGCGCGTCTCGCGGACAGAAGATATCGACGGGACACCTGCTGCGGACGAAGCAAAGCCAGCAGCGACGCCTGTGCAGTATACACCCGAGGGGCGAATACGAAGAGTCACCGTGGACAAGAAGAACCATATGGCCACGCGACCGATATTTGTGCAGCCTCGCGGTGGCGTGCAGCCGTCTGCCAGCGCCAGCGTGAGCAGGCATGGGACGCCGGGAGGGGCCACTCCAACGCCGGGAGGGTCCACTTCAGCGCCGGATGTCTCGGCTGCTCCGGCCGCAGAGACACAATCTGCGGTCGTTGGACAAGGTGGTGATACTGGCCAGACAGCACCAACTGGAGCCCAGCCGGAAGTGCAAGGTGCAGCAGGGGATGGCGTCGTACAATATGGAGACGCGCCCCGACTGACTGTGCCTCCGGATCAGCCGGCCTTGGAGGCAGAGGACTGGTTCGACTCCGCCGTGGCGAATATCGATCCGTCCCTCCGTGCCCCGGTAGAAGGGTCGCGCAACACTTCGATGGCACCTGAGGCCACACCTCAGCCACCCACGGTACAAAATACTCTCGAATCTCTTCCCGCTCCACCTGTCCAGCCCCTGCAACCTGCTGCAGCAGTTGTGTCCGAAGGTTCAGCCGCAGCGACCACATCTCCCGACTACATCCCCTTCATCTCGTCCTCGTCATATAGACCTCTCCCTCCCAATGTTGCAGCGACAACAGTACCCAGAAAAGTCGGCCGCCCGCGTAAAGAGCAGATCCAGATCTTCGATGTTGCTGAATTGATGGACATCGACGTCTCACAGCTCAATGCAAAGTCAAGAAGTGAGCCTTTCAAATCCACCGTGCTTGATGTGACGTGACGCTGACTGTTAGTTGAGCTTCTCCCTCGTCCCAAGCAAATAGACGAGACCCATCCCGGCCCCTCAGATATGCCTGGGGCTCTGGGGCCTTTACAGGTGTTCACGAAAGCCCAGGTGATCAAGTTCCAAGCGGGCATGCCGCTCTCTGGAAAAGGGAGTCGGGGGCGACGATCAAGTGGGCTGGGCGGACGTGGGGCAGGACCGAGCAGATCCACGCCGGTAGAGGGTATCCTCGGCCCAGGGGAGGAGCACGAGGATGGATCCGAGTCTGGAGCTGGCGCTGGACAAGCTGCGGCGGGATCGGCTGCAAGTGATCTGCCCGATATACCAGGTCTGCCACCGGGGCTGGTGGTGGATAGAAGGATCGCCTTGCGCCTCGCAAAGGCTGAAAAGAGGAGACAGGCGATACTTGAAGAGCAGAACAAGGACTCGCTGGGCAGCCGAGAGTTTGTGACGGCCGGCGGGGAAGAGGTGGAAGAGGCTCTGGCGAGGCAGGCAGAGGCGGAGGCCGCTGCTAGTTCAGTCATAGCAAGTACAGCTGCAGATTCTGCAGCAGGTGGAGAGGATACGAGCACGACGTAGTGTGTGTACATCGCATGGCATGTTGTACATATATCTCGGTCCCATTTGAGCGCATCATGTCGCCTTGATATGCTGCGCGTCAGCTTCGACACCCAGAAGAGAAAAGCTGAGCTCACCAGATCGTCTATCGTAGAGAAGATGAGGCCATCGCTCATGAGCACCTCGATAGCCTCCATGACCTGCTCGGCTGAACTGCCGTTCACCTGCCTACTCACTGCCGACACGTGAATCCCGTCCTCGCTCTCTTCGCCCGCGACAATGTGCATGATCTGCGCCTGGAGTGGAGGGAGAGTAGCGTAGGCCGACATGTCCGCTGTGGTGGTGGTTGTCGGTGCGCCATAGTCATTTTGCTTGCCAGCGGCCCCGAGAGTCTGTCATTAGCCCCAACCCCTCTCTCTCTCTCTCCCTGGCTCTCCTCCTCGTCCTCCCGGTCCTCCTCGGGGTAAAGTGTCTGCTGAAGAAGTATAAGACCCACCCCGCTGCCTTGCCGAAGGACCAAGCTGACATGTAGCGCTTTGAGCAGATGATTATACACCTCGTCAAGATCTTCGATCAGACGAATATGCGTCGCCGAGACGTGCCGTTTTCCGCCAAACACTTTGATCGTCCCGAGGATACTGACGTATTTATCTTGTCTGTCCATCAGCTGGTATCGGAGAGAGGAGAGGGGACTCGCTGTATGCCTTTGGTCTTTTGCGCATCGTCGTCTGCCGAGTCGAGCCATAGACGCACGTCGATGTATCCTGTTCCGTCGCCGATTTCGTATGAGACGTTGGTGGCGGACTGAGACGAGTTGTGTACCGAGCCGACGAGCAGGACCTGGAGTCAGCATCTTCGCGCTCCGCCATCATCCCCCTCTCCCAAGGGTAATGTCCCTCGTCCAGAGCTATGATCGAAGAGCGGGAATCTCACCTGGCCCACATCATGCCCGTCAATGGCAAAGTCGCTATCGGGATGGGGCTGGTCCGCAGCGAGAACCTGTTTGACCGTCACCGGCCGGATCGTCGACGTGTTCGCTTTCTACATATCAGCTCTGCTCTCCTGCTCATGTCCCCAATGGTGACCCACCTTCTTGCCCCCTGGCGAATCTTGCGACCCATATGGCGAGCCGTTGGTCATGTATCCGCCACCGCCACCGCCTGCTCCTCCGTAGTAAGGATTTTCGCTCCCGTCTGACTATCAGCACTGCGACTGCTTCTCCCGGGCCTGCGCTGGGCTACTCACAATGACTCATGCTGCTTGGACTGAGGAGATGGTTGATGCGTATATGGATTCTCTGCGAAATGGAAATGGTCTTCTTGCTCGACGCCGCGGTGGAGGGAGTCCGGTCAGCCTGACGCGTCGTGTTAGGCGTGTCATTTCCAGGCGACGGCTTTTTCCCATTAGGCTCGCGTGGCACTCCGTTCTGTAGGCACGCGGCCAGGGTCCAGGCCTTAATCGCTGATTCGGTCTTTTCCGTCACCTAGCCCGCGATAACCACTCTCTCCTTCATCACATCTCTAACAGACTCCACCAGAGCAGCTGTGCTCAATACTCGCAGCACAACAGGCGACGAGGCGGCACTCACTCGGGTACACGCGGCTCCTTCATTTTTTCGAAAGATTTAAGCTTGAGCATTCGCGATGCAGTCAGCCGGGCCGGAGCGACACGGCTCCGACCAGCCGTACACAGCTTATCCCACGCTCGCCTCCGCCACCGACCACGCCTCGTCGTCGTCCTCATCATCCAAGCCGCATCAATTTACCGAACCCCGCCGGCCTTCGCCGCCCCAGCGCAAGTCCTCGACGAAACGACAGGCCGAATCACCCCCACCGGGCGCGGACGGGGGCTCGTACAAGGTGGCTCGGGCGATTTCCTCCTGCGTGCGCTGTCGGACTCGAAAACAAAAGTGCGATGGCAAGTTGCCGGCGTGCAGCGCTTGCGAGCGCGCAAAGGTCGAGTGTGTGGGATTTGACGCTATCTCCAAGCAGAATGTATCGCGCAAGTGCGTCCTCTCCTTCGTCGCCACCTCTACTTTAGGCGTGCTGATATCGCAGCTATCTGCATTCGCTGGAACAAGAAGTGCAACAGCTCCGCGCGCAGGTCGCTTCCCTCACGTCGAGCAGCTCGGACACTGCCAGCGAGGCCACCAAGGTGACGGCGGCCAATGCGCAACATGCGATACATGGCTATGGGATGGAAGATGACTCCTTGCGTTCTCCATGGGATTCGCCCTCTTTCACCAACTCCCTCCCACCCATCCAGACTCACTCGCATTCGCATTCGCACTCGCATTCGAGGACCAAGAACGAGTACCCGTTGCCTCAGTCTCTCAGTGGAGATCCGCCTCGCTCGCCTTACTCGCCGTATCATCACCCGACCGGCCAGCCCCAAGCGGTCCTCACCAATTCGCTTACGAAGATGGTAGCGGCTGCGGCCTCTCGGACTGGACATGCCACTGCCCATCACAATGGCATGCACCCATTCGAATCGAGCAGTGTGTCTGGAAGTGATAAAGGCGTGGACAGTCCCGCAACTGCTGGACCTGGACATTCGCCGGAAGTCATTCCCACACCACCATCTGCAGGGTCGAGAAGAGCACAAGGCGCAAGGACTCCCGTGTCCGTGTCAGATACCAAAGAGGTCAAGCAGCTTTCGATTCCCGTCTTGCCCCCTCAAGCAGCAGTGGAGAGACTTGTTGCTGCTTATGTGGACTTTGTCGGAGTGACCGCCCCGATGATACATATTCCGACACTTGGCAAACAGATCAACAGGCTGAGGGAAGGAAAAGACGTCACAGAGACGGATATCTTCGTCGTGACTATGGTCCTGGGTGAGTCATTCAACAGGTCCGCATGAGATCATTGCTCACTCATCAGCCCTGAGCACGATGGCCTCGTCGAGGTTTGTCGATCCACCGGACGAACTGCGGAGATGTTCCGAGCTATTCCATACCGAGGCGCTCAAGCATATTAATGCTGTGTTTGCGGAGTCAAGCTATGGTGCGTACCTATATGCCTGCAGAGACCAGATGCTAACGCTCAGCTGGGCTGCAAGCCATATTGCTGCTTGTTTGGTATTCCTTGCTGAACCCGGACAAGGGGTCGCTGTGGTTCCTCGTGGGCTTGGCGACCCGAACATGTGTCGACCTCGGTTTCCACAATGAGCACAACGTGGATGTAGACTCTTTGGACGCACTAGAGCTCGACATGCGCCGAAGGCTGTTCTGGGTGACTTACAAGATGGACCGCTTGTTGTCATTCGCGCTCGGTCGCCCGCCTGCGATACCTGATGGCTTCATCAATGTACCGGTGAGTGCCACTCAAGCGGCGATACACCTGCGTGAAGGCTGACCGTAGCTCTCGTCTTCATTGCACGATATCGATATCCACCCTGGTCACTATGGACCACTGCAAGGCGAAGACTGCTCGTATAAACTGGTCTTTTTGCACACGACTCGTCTACGGCAGCTTCAATCGGAGATAATCACGAAGACGTATGGTGTACATGGCACAGGAGCGGAACCGCCTTCGTCGGAATGGTATGACAATTGCTTCGAGCGCCTCAAGAACTGGCTGGCAACGACGCCAGAACCTAGAGGGACGGTCTCGTCAGAGGGATATGCCATCTCCTTCCATAGTCAGTCGTCTTGGTTGCCGTTGACTCATCGCTCATTGCAGACTCTACACTATTGCTCTTCCGACCATCGCCAGGATGTCCCCGTCCTGGAGTGCGCGCACTTACTACCGTCTTGGCCAGCTCGAGCTATATCATCCGCATATATCGCCGAATGCAGCTGAACAACCGCATCAGCTGGCTCTGGTTGACCGTGAGTCTTTGAACGTTCACAATGTCATGTGCTGACATCTGCAGAGCCATTTCTCATTCATGGCCGGTCTATCATATCTCTACGCATACTTCAACTTGTATAGTGTGGGCGGATCCAATTGCCCTTCCATGGACGATGCTTTGGTGGACATTGAAGCCTGCCTTGGGGTCCTAGAGTTCTTGTCTCGTAAGTCATTCTGGAGTGACTGCACATTTGTTCAGTGCTTATGCCAGCCCGTGTGCCTTCTGCCTCCGCTTGCCACGAAACAATGACAAAAGTGTCCGAAGCGATCTTCTCCCAGCTGTCCAAGCTTGATCCGCCTACGGCACCTCCAGCTTCGCCTGGGCGAATGATCCGCGGTGCACCCATCTCATCATCTCGAGACGACCCTCTGCCGAACGAAGCTTTCCCTGCCCCGCTGCCTCCTGTCACGTTACCATACGAGTTGTCCCTGCTTGACAACCTTTTCTTGAACCCGATGGCGGCACATCCCAAAGCATCAACTTATACCGACAGCAAAAATCGTCCTGGCTTCAGACTTGGGCCGAGCGATCTAGGCGGGACCGTCTCTGGCGCTGCCGCATCATTCGGTGTAAACGGCCATTCCATGGGCCAAAACAAAAACAACAACTCCAACTCTGGCCTAGGGGCTTACGGTATGGCCGCCCAAGTCGATCACAACCTTGGCCTTTCGCTAGGCCATCAGGTTCCACATCTTGGCGGAAATGCACATATGCACAATGGGGGCGGTCAGAACGTCTACGATCCTCAGCTCGCGCATCTAGGCACTGGCAACATGACAGGTGGTGCCGCTCTCGCTACTGAGCCCACGGACCTGGGCATGGCTGGGGATCTCTTCAGCTTCTTGATGGATGAAGATGGCGGGTTTGGGTCGTCGAACTGGGACAGCCTCGAGATTCCAGCCGACTTTTCGACCATCAGCTAGGTTGTCTCAACGGCAGGCAAGTGTGGCTCGGCTTGAATGTCACAAAGTCTATGGTCGCCGTCAAAGATGGAGACCATGAGCACGCCCCAGGGAGACCCTGCCACGTCTATCATGGGCGCTCGTACCGACTTCAGATTGCCAAGGATCGTCATGAGCGTGTATGAGCATGCATATGTGTGTTGTGCCACAGCGAGTATGGGCAGAGATGGATAGTGTTGTTGAGCGATGGGTGACATAAACAGCGCGGGAAACGGAAATGGATGCCTATTGTGCGGTCTGTCACATGTATGTAAACCAAGTCGAGATGTCTCCATGCAGAGCCTGTGCTTGTCTGGTCCTGGGTGTTGACAGGGTCGGAAAGCTTGCGCAAGCACCGGAGGAATGAAAAGGATTCAAGGGCTTGCCGTATCTTGGATGAGAGATGCTCATAAGGACAGCGGAGGCATCGGATAGATCGTCAAATCCTCATTGTTGGTATCCCAGTCCTGGCAGCTGTCCAGGGTCATGGACATCGTCGTGACTAGCTTGAGGACACTATCAAGGCGATACGCCTTCAAGGCTACTATTGCCGCACAGCGCACATGATGGTTCCACATCTGCTCAGTGCACCGTCTATAACGATATTCGGGATCAAGCAGTCGATTTGCGAGTATGATTGTAACTTTTGGTCAGTCGTGACCATAGACCCATTACTTTGGGCGTGACAGCCACGAAATCGCGAACATCACCTTACAGCTTTTTCCTTGTTCTGCCTTCCGCATTGCATTACAAAGTCGTGTCTCGCCATCCGTTAGCAACACCACCTGGCAAGCGTTCGAGAGAGAAGAGGGGAAAGGAGTCCATTTGAAAAGGTAATCGACGCGAACTATTTTCGAATGGTTGAAGGACATTGCTTCTTTTCAAATCTTGTGAGCTCGACCTGCATGTCGAGGTCGCTTTTCACAACACGAAGAAATGAAGCAAAAAATCACGGACCCGTGGCCAATCGAGGCAGAGCTCGGATTGCTTCTTTGACAAAGCTGCAAATAGTAGTCAAGGGGGTTTCAGCGCGCACGAAGGAGCGCGGTCACACGACGGCCGTGCACCTTCAGCCTCTCCAGAAACACTTGTTCGTCGGATCGAAAACCAACTCGACCGCAGGACAGGTCGACCAAATGTAAACCGTGCCGCGTCCGATTGAACTACATTTGATGTTTGCCAATTCGAGCTTAAAATCTTGGACTTGAAAGCCTCGCTGAGCCCTCAGAGGAGGCGAGCGCCTGTCTCTGTTCTCTGCAGGATCTCGGTCACTATTTCCGCTCTCATGATGCAGGTGATGGACTTGCTCGAAGCTGAGGCAGGGCGACAAATTGCCTGTTGTGCGAAGAAACGTTGTGAAGAAGAAACAGGTGTTTGGGAGTGCCCAGAACGCCTCGCCAGCTCTTATCTTTGTTGCCCATTTGCAACATAGGACTGCTCCGTTGGCGTGAAAGACGAGCGAAGCTGCTGGTGGGATATTCACCAAGGCAGGCAGCTGTTTTACAGTTCAAGCTCGCCGCTCGGGGAGACACGCGGGCTAGGCGAGCTTGCGCGCGCGGAAGACCTCTGGCGACTCGAGGCAGATACTGCCAGGGATCCAGGGAGGTTCTCGTCGGCTTCAGACGACTACTCGTGAGCAAGCGAGCCGATGTTCTCAATCCAAAGACAGCCCACGCACCGTCGAAGGATCCCTACGTCACGGCATTCCTGGAACACACAGGATCTCGTAATCGAACCTTGATCCACGAAGCGACTCACGTGGTAGCAATCGGTGTTTGACCCACTTGTACGATGAGGTCATTGTATCGACGGTGACACATGCCCCCCAGAGCTCTTCGATCAGAATGTATAAAGCGAGCGAGCAGTCAGAGAGCCCACGTCTCTGCAGCTTGCAGTACAGTCACAGTATCAATCCAAAATGTCATCCGCTCCTACACATGCAAAAGGCTACGGCATCTCTGGTACGTCTTTGCGGCGACATGAGACCAGGCTGATCGTACAGACTCCAAGAAGTACACCGACTTCACTCTGAAAGAGTTCCAGCTCAAGACTGCCGAGCCGCAAGATGTGACGCTCGAGATCGAGTGCTGTGGTGTGTGCGGCTCGGACGTGCACACTGTGACGGGCGGATGGGGCGGGATGTCCGTACCGTGGTGTGTTCCGGGGCACGAGATTGTCGGCAAGGTTGTCCATGTTGGCGACGCCGTCACCGAGTTCAAGGTCGGCCAGCGTGTCGGAGTTGGCGCCCAAGTGGCCAGCTGTCTCAAGTGCGACCGCTGCAAGAGCGACAATGAGAACTACTGCCCCGAGATGCTCAAGTGAGTTCAACTCCTGCTATGTTCAGTGCAGAAGACTGACATGCAGCACCTACGACGCCAAGTACAGTGAGTCCGACGGGGTGAGAGGGTAAGAGTCCACTGACAGAGTAGAGGACGGTGTCGAGGCTCAGGGAGGCTACTCATCCATGATCCGCGCCAACGAGCGCTTTGTCTTCGCCATCCCCGACGCACTCAAGTCTGAACACGCGGCGCCAATGCTCTGCGCAGGATTGACAACGTACTCGCCCCTGGTCCGACATGGATGTGGACCTGGAAAGAAGGTCGGCATCATCGGAATCGGAGGTCTGGGTCGTGAGTGTCCTTCTGGCTGCAGTGCAGCTTGATATTCAATGGACCACGCTGACATCGCCAGACTTTGCCATCCAATTCGCTCACCATCTCGGAGCGCACGTCGTCGTCTTTTCACACTCCCCCGACAAGAAGCAGGACTCGCTCGACCTCGGCGCCGACGAGTTCGTAGACACTTCCAAAGACAACTTCTCCGAGCCCTACCAGGGCAAACTCGACTACATCTTGTCGTGTGCCGATGCCGCCAAGATCCCCTTGTCCGAGTACCTCGCCTGCTTGAAGATTGGCTCGACTTGCACCAGTGTTGGTCTCCCGGATGAGGAGTGGACCCTCAAGCCCTTCGACATGATGAGCAACATGTGTTCGGTTGGGAGCAGCCACATCGGCTCAAAGGTGGAAGCGTGAGGCGGTGCTAGACGACTGGTCGTCAACATGCTGATCGTCAGAAACGCCATGCTCAAGCTCGCAGCTGAAAAGGGTGTCAAGCCCATTCTCGAGCCCATCCTGCCTATGAAAGATGCAGGCAAGGCTATCGAGGGAACCAAGACCAACAAGGTCCGATACCGTTACGTGCTGAAGAATGACATCGAGTAGGGAAAATGATCGTCGCGAGTATGTAGCCAGTAGTTTCAGTCCAGTCAAGTCAAGTCGTCTTATGCAGCTGTCGAGCTCTTTCTTGTCGCGAGCGAGTCCACTCTACAAGCACATGCACTGCCTATGCATGCATGCGCTGCGTCATGGTTGAGTGAACAGGTGAGTTCAAGTTGGTCCATCCATTGGTTACAATGACGTGCCTGATTTCTTTCTAGTCCCTTTGCCGCTTCCCACGAGGAAATCAACACATCCTCGAGCAGCATAGACCGTTGATTCAACCACCATCCTCGCATTCTACCTGCATCGCATCGCAGCACAGCGCAGTACATAAAGAGTCCCGCACATCTCGGGACGACAGTCTCCCACCGATGCTCGCCATCGCACCCGCCAACCATACCTGAACAACCCATGGCGTCCACCTTGTCGCCAAGCAAACATCGGACCCTCTCGAGACAACCATCTTCCCCTTCTCTGGCAGTGGGACTCCCGCCACCACTCCCAGAGTCGAACATCATGACCCCTTCCTCCCCCTCCAAATCGCTCAAGCGACCTCGCAAACATCGGCAACATCGGGGCGACGTTGAATCATCAGCTACCTCGGAAGCGAGCGGTTCTGATGATGAGAGGGATGTCTTGGCGACACCTATCCGCGCGACGGTTTCGGTCGACACGACTCCCAAGAGAAAGGTGCTTGGACCGGTAGAGTCCACTGGCAGTGCTTCCCGAGCAAAGAAGCGGGGCACGCTGGCGGAGAGACTGCAGGCAGCTGCGCAGTTGAAGAAGTCTCGGAGTATCGGGGAGAGTCTCGTGACCACCGGTGTGGAGGAGCAGACTCTTGTGCCCTCTACGTCGAGCCGCCGATTGCAGGCGAGGCAGAGTAACGCAACTGGCGGCAGCGACAAAGTTGTTGTTTGTGTCAGGTGAGTTGAAAACTCGTCAGTTCGGGCGCCAGCTCATGTGCAGAATCAAACCTACCTCATCACCATTCTCCAACACCGCTTACGAGGTCTCGCAGACGTCTTTGACCCTTTCAGATGCTCATCCGAATGTCGTCAAGCGAGGTGGCAAAGCTGGAAGAGAGGACGAGTACACTTACACATTTGGTCAGTTGGTCTGCGGGTATCGGGCTTCAGCTGATCAGTAGATGCCTTGTTGCAAGCGCCCTCACGGACGCCGCAGCTCTACGAAGCCAAAGTCGCTGCTCTGGTTGACAAGGCAATGAAGGGATTCAACAGTACCATCTTCGCGTGAGCTCGATCTCCTTGACTATGAGAACCGAGCTGAAGTCTCAGATACGGTCAAACCGGATCGGGAAAGTCCTTCACCATGACGGGAACGCAGGAAGAGCTCGGTATCATCCCTTGTGCAGTCGACGGAGTCTTTGACGCTATCAATGCAGTGTGTTCACTCCTGCTTCTTCATAGCCTTACGTAGCTCACCTTCGCAGGAACAAGACCGAGCCTTCCTGCTTCGAGTCTCTTACATCGAGATCTACAATGAGACCCTCCGCGACTTGCTCAACTTCAAGCGAGGGCCGCTGTCAGATGACGAGAAACCTGTCATCCACACTGGAAAAGTGAATTCTTTCATATCGATCACAACCCAAGCTGACCCGGTAGGGAAAAGTCTACGTAGCTCCTTTGGTCGAACAGATTGTCTCCACACCTCAAGATGTGGTCGATTTGCTCGAGAAGGGAAATGCAGGCAGGAAAATTGGTGCAACCGACTGGGTAAGCCCACTTGGTTGATTTGTATAAAGCTCATCGTGCAGAACGAGCGCTCCTCGCGCTCTCACTGCGTTTTCACAATCGTCATTGAGTCCAGGCCCAGGGATGGCGATGCCGATGGGGATATCAGACTATCGCGCTTGAGCTTGATTGTGCGTTGCCTGCTTTCTGTTCTTACGCTGCTGACACTACAGGATCTGGCGGGATCTGAGAAAGCCGTTACCGACCTCGAACGTCGCGGTGAAGGAAAGCATATCAACCGGAGGTAGGCGGCTTTGTCATTGCATTTCTTCAGGACTGACGACTGTAGCCTGCTCGCACTGAAGACCGTCATCAACAAACTTACGGACAAGAAATCGTAAGAAATCATAGGAAGAGTAGCAGAAGCTGATGCAGTAGCGGCCATGTCCCCTACCGTGACTCCAAGCTCACTCACCTACTGGAGAATGCACTTGGGGGCGATTCCAACATCTGCGTCATCTGCACGTAAGTTGGACATGGCTATCGCGCAAGAGTGGGCTCATGCTGCAGTCTATCCGCCGAGGAAGAGCACGCCTCAGAGACTCTCGAAACCCTCAAATTCGCTGGCACCTGCTCGCAGGTCGAAACGAGTGCCAAGAAGAACGTCCTCCAATCGTCTGATCGGGCTTTGATAAAAGCGAAAGACAAGGAGATTGAATTCCTCAAGCGGCGTTTGTTAGATATTGGCGAGCGAGGTGGAGACACGGCAACAGGGAATGCAGGTCAGATCACGGACGTGAGCAGACAGAATCATTTTTAGCCTTTCACCTGACAACAGCTTGCCGATGATGTTGCGACTATGGAAAAACGCAAATCCCGTCTCAATGCTCAACTCGCAAAGCTCAACGCGGAGATCCTCATTTCAGAAGTCCCACGTGCAGGCGTGCCACAAACCCCAACGAGCAAGATCAAGAGAAGGCGGATCAGTGACTGGACCCCGGGTCCTGGTGGTCTGGGTCTGGGCCTGGGCTCACCGAGAAGAGCTGTTCTGGATCAGCGACGCGTTGTCAGCAACATGGTCCGTGTTCCAGAAGAGCCTACGAACAGTATCTTCGGCATGATCGGTGAGGGTCAAGGAGAATCTCGGGTGAGTCACTCACGTCTTCGAACTTGCCGTGCTGAGAAGCAGCAATTTGAGCAAGACCGCGTTGTTGCGGCATTGCGCCGCAGTCTGGCTGCAAAGGAGGCCGAACTCAATGCAGCCCTCGAACGCGTCCGTCAGGCGAGCATGGCGAACGAGGGAAGCTCTTCCGATCTACTGGCTGTGCGGCAACAAGCCGAGACACTTCAAGCGGAACAGGACGCCAAGCTACGCGACATGCATGCTCAGCTCGAGGCAACTCGCTCTGAGCTCGTCTCAACCATCGACGACAAGACGAAGAGGATAGACGAACTCGAGAATGCAATTCTAGAACTGCGCAAATCGCGCGAGGACCTCGCGATTGAGGATCAACAGCGGCTTGATGATGCCCTGGCGGAAATCGCTCGGCTACAGTCTGACGATGATTCGGCGGAGCTGGTTCGAGCCAAGACCGACTATCAATCTGCTATGGCAGAGCTTGCTCGAGTCAAGGCGAGACATGCGCAAGAGCACGCCAAATGGATGGTCGATTATGAGGTCGTTGCGAAGCCGAGAACCGAGCTGGAGACACGCCTCTACACCCTACAGACACAAATGGCCGAGCTTCGTGAGCAATCGAAGACCACGATTCCGCCGGCAGAACTGGAATCGATACAGAAAGAGAAGGCAGAGCTGGCAAGAGAACGAGATGAAGCAAGGGAGCGGCTCGAGCAGTTCCAGAAGGCGTCGATTGGGGCCGAGAGTGACCTGGTCGCTGAGCTGAAGGCTGAGATTGCCAAGCTGCGGCAGGCTAGAGAGGAGGAAGCGGCAAGTTGGGAACAGCAGCGCGAAGGGATGCAACGAGCTCAGCAGGAAGCCAGCCGACAAGCTGAGGAAGAGCGCAACAAATCATCCGGCCTCATCAGCGAGCTGGAAGCGACGAGAGTTGCACTGGAGGAAGCTAGGTCAACAGCGGAGGATCGCCGTCGGGAAGCCGCCGAAGCTGCTACGGCCAAATCGGATCTCGAACAGTCGCTCATGGCGGTCGAACAGCAGGTCAAGCACCTCACGGCTGATTTGGATGGGGAACGGCGCCATTTGAACGACACGTCCAGCCACCTTTCGGCCGAACGGGAGAAATGCTCTGCTCTGCGTCGAGACCTCGACACTGCTCGCGAAACCCTCACTGCAAGAGAGGAAACCATTCTCAGACTGCAAAATGACCGCTCGGCTCGCGATGAATCACTCGCAGCTGTCCAGGTCCAATTCGAAAGACTATCAACTGATCTCGAAGCGGAACGAAAAGTGTCTGCCGACGCCCGCAAAGCCCGAGAGACGCTACAAGCACAGGCGTCTCAAGCTGCAGACGAGATCACCCGTCTGGCCGATGCATTGAGCAAGAAGCAGAAGGAGGCGGACGAGGCGATCGCGGAACACTCGTCCGAGGTCAAGCGATTGGTCAGCCAGCTGGGTCAAGCCGATGCAGGCTCCCAAAGCGAGATCAATCGCTTGCACGAGGAGCTGAGGATTGCCAAGGACAGCCTATCGGACTTCGAACAGCGCCTCTCGGGAAGTGCTACGGAGTTGGCAGCTCTCAAAGAGGCGAAAGCGGCATTGGAAGGCGAATTGGCGGACAATCAGGCTTTGATCGCGACAACTTCTCGCGAGCTGAAAGAGGCCCGTGACTCCCGCCACGAAGTCGAGCAGTCGGGCAAACAAGAGCTGGCAGATGCACAGGCGGAAATTAAGAAGCTACGTGAGATCATTGATGGTCTCGAGCGATCGCTAGGGGAAGCGGCGGCTGCTGTCACCGATCTCGAGGGGAATGTCCGCTCCCGAGACGACTTGATCTCCAATCTGCGCAAGGACATCGAAAGCCTGAAGTCCCGGGCTCAGGATGCTGCCGAAGCGTCGTCGGAGCTTGGGGTCCTGCGGAAGCGACTGGCCGACACCGAGCGCGAAGTGCAAAGTGAGAAAGCCAAAGTTCAGCAGACATCGGCGGCCCTTGCAACTGCCGAATCTTCTGCAAAGGCAAAGACCGATGAGCTCAATCGACTGACCGCCGAGGTTGCTAGCATGACCAAGTCTATCTCAGAGCTACGTGGACAAATGGAGCAGCTGCAGCAACGTGTGAAAACGTCAGACGAGGCAGCACGACAAGCCGAGACCACCCAAGAGACTGCAAAGAAGCTCGACAACAGTCTTCGAGCTGCCGAGGCGGAGATCAAGGAGCTGCGCAAGCAACACGACGAGGCTCGGCGCTCCTTCCTTGCTGCTCAAGCTGGACAAGTTGAGGCGAAGGAAAAAGCTATCAGCCTCGGCAAGGAGCTCCTTGAAGCAAAGGCAGCGTTGAAAGGCTTGGAGTCTGTGCGCAGCCAGGCGGATGCGTCAGCTCAAGCAGCAGCCTCAGCTTCGACCGCCGTGTCCGAGGCTCAAGAGGAGATCAAACGATTGGAGGAAGTCATTGAGGCGCAGCAAGGAGTCATCGACGATCAGCGAGAGAAGATCTTGTACTGGTCCAATGTGAGTGGCTGTGCATTTACTGTGGTATCCATCTGATTACCAGGAGCTTGAGAAGCAGCGAGAAGTCGTCCGTCTTCTCACTCAGACTCCGGACGCGCCTGCGCCCTCAAACGGAAGCAACGCCTTGACTCCGAAAAAGATGGTCGATTCGCCGAGGCGAGTGTCGCATGGTAAATCTGCTTCATTGTCGGCGATCCGAGGCGCCGAATCACCTCTGGCGGCCGGCATGGGCTCCACGAAGACTCGAGTGCATATTCCGAGCTCGTTCACCGCGCGAAACCTGGCTCTCCCGACAAGCCCTCCTCCTTTGCCCATGCACGGGAAGCAGGCATCCAACGCTGGGTCGAGGAAGGGCCGGCGGCTGACCATCGAGGCGGATATGGATCGCCTGTCTGGTGGGTTGCCAGTGTTTCCTTGGCACTGTGACTGATGACAGAATCGAACAAGGTTCATCGCCAGCGAGAGCTCTTTGACATTCCTTCGGCATCGCCCTCGCCCGAAAAGCGGGTCCAGCCTGTCACTTCTGTATCACAGAGCGGCTCGCTTTATATGGCCCGGCAGAGGCGGCCATGAGACATAGATACCCTGCATTGTTGAGTGGACACTTGTTTATATCCCGCATATTATTCCCAGTTTCTGCGTTGTTTGCTGGCAGATATATGCATGCTGTGTTTGTCTGTGGTCGGACGAGTGTTGTGCGGATGATATCTATGCGTGGTATATGTGGCAGATGAGGGTGGTCGTCATGTCATGCTATGTCGTCTAGTGCTGAATGTCAACACCTGTCCCACCAAGCACCAAATCAGGCTCACCTCCCAAAAGGATTGATACAACGGCGATCATGGCCCATATTTGCGGCCAAGAAGCGCTTTCAGACCTTTGGAATCAGCCAAAAGCCGCGGCAAGCGCAAGCTAGCAGACGTCAAACACACCTCGTCAACTCCTCAGATCTCATCTCATCTCTCCTCAATGAACCGCCTCTTTCTCTGGTTCATCATGACCACCACCTCGCGCCCTTCCACGCCAGATCCACTATATCCATCGTCGAGTCTCGCTGTGCCCCTGCGATCTTCCCTTACGGGACAAGGGAAGGCGACGACGAGTACTGCGCCGAGGAAGGTGGCGGTAAATAGGGACGAGAGGAGTGAGCGTTGATGTGGTCTGTACAGCGCGCGCAGGAGCGGTGCCATCGTCGGGAGGCCACTATCTTCGTTTCAGACTGTCTGGTGGAGTGCAGTGGCGAGCGTAGGCGATGTTGAAGTGTATTATATGGAGTGCTGCTCGTTGGAGAGCAGTAGGTGGATGGGTGCAAAGTGGGTTTGAACGTTCGGAAAATGCCTCGAAGGCAATTCGTCCGTCCGTTTCCGCTGTCCCAATCTCCCAGCTTAAATGGGGGGATCACACCCACGTGGGTGTAACCCGACATTTGATCCCGCCGGCCGGGTGTGAGATCAGACTCGATGACGGTCAGAGCTTGGAAAAAAGTCGGACTCACCTCGTTCTCACTCATTCATTCGACACTCTGGCAGACATACCAAGGCAACATGTCTGGCCCGACATTCCTCCCGCTCGTCGACCCCACTGCTGCGCCTCTCTTTCCCTCCCTGGCTGTTGTTGGCCCGGTACTGGTGCCGTCGACATTGGTCCACGCCGTCGTACCGACCCTCCCGGCCCGTGCTACTTACTGGGTATCGACCTCGGAAGAAGGGGACGAGCTGGATCTCATAGCTGTCCTCAACGATGGAGCGGAGAAAGTCGTTGTGTCCGTTACTGAGGCCCAAGAGCTGGCTGGCAGTGATGTAGCACCTTCACGGATCGTTGTGCGACTGGGAGAATCGCAACTTGCATCGGCAGCGAGCCTCCTCTCCATCGCTTCGGGCTTCTACGTCACCTCGAGCGCACCGATCAACCCGAAAGAACTGGGATTGAAAGATGTCCCGATCTACCTCGCCCACCCCTCCCCTTCCCTCGAGCTCATTCGTGCTCTCCCGTCCTCCGTCAGCCCCGTCATCCCTACCGCAGCACTCACATCGTCCACAGCGAGCAGCTCGACCCACATTTCTATCGCCGACGCCTTCCTCGCCCGCATTGCCTCCGACCGGCCCGATGGTCTCTTTCCGACAATCGTCTCTTCCCCTCTGGGCCAGTCGCTCGGCCTCGTCTACTCTTCTCGCGAAAGTGTGGCAGAAGCCATCGCCTCCCAAACTGGCGTGTACCAGTCCCGCAAGCACGGTCTGTGGCGTAAAGGCGAGACGTCCGGTGCGACACAAGCGCTTATCTCCATCCGTGCGGACTGCGATACCGATGCGCTGCAGTTTACGGTCGTACAGAGTGGCAGCGGTTTCTGCCACCTCCCCCAAGCGACATGTTTCGGCCCGTTGACAGGCATCAGCAAGCTGCAGGCCACGCTCGAGGACAGACTGTCCAATGCACCCGAAGGCAGCTATACCAAGCGACTTTTCAGCGACGACAAGCTGCTCAGGAGCAAAATCATGGAAGAGGCAGAAGAGCTGTGCGATGCCGCTACTCCGGAAGAAGTCGCCTTTGAGATGGCCGACCTCGTATACTTTGCCATGACCCGGTGTATCAGCAAGGGCGTCTCGTGGTCGGATGTCGAGCGCGCGCTGGACAAGAAGAGCTTGAAAGTCACCAGACGGAAAGGAGATGCCAAACCGAAATGGGCAGAGAAAATCAATGGGGAAGCGTCTTCGTCTTCGTCTGCAGCTGTCAAGCCAGAGTCGAAGCCCACCGAACCTGTACCGAAATCTTTCCCTGCTGCACCTACACCCGCAGCCAATGGAAGTGCTTCCGACCCATCTGCACCTATCAAAATGCGCAAGACTGCTCTGGTCGGATTGGTCAAGTCGGAACGCGCTGCCCTGCTCAAGAGACCTGTGCTCAACTCGTTGGCGATGATCGACAAGGTCAAGCCTATCGTCCAGCGGGTTCGAGAGGAGGGCGACGCTGGTCTCTTGGCCCTCACGAAACAGTTCGACAAAGCTTCCATCACCTCAAATGTCATGCTCCCTCCATTTGCTACTCCCTCTGAAGCCGACCTTCCCGATGACGTGCGCCGGGCGATTGAGATCGCCTACGACAACGTCAAGTCGTTCCACCAGGCTCAAGCCGAGCGCCAGCCTCTGCGCGTAGAGACAATGCCTGGAGTCGTGTGTTCTCGCTTTGTTCGACCCATCTCGAGAGTGGGCATCTACGTCCCGGGTGGAACGGCTGTCTTGCCCTCTACTGCGATCATGCTCGGTGTGCCGGCCCAAGTGGCAGGTTGCAAGGAGATCGTCCTCGCCACACCGCCACGAGCAGACGGGTCCATCTCACCCGAAGTGCTCTATGTTGCCAAGCTCGTCGGCGTCACCTGTATCCTCAAAGCTGGCGGTGCCCAGGCCGTCGCCGCCTTGGCGTATGGCACAGAAGAGGTACCAAAGGTCGACAAGATCTTCGGACCAGGCAACCAATGGGTCACCGCGGCCAAGATGTACGTGCAAAACGACACGGATGCCCTCGTGGCGATCGACATGCCGGCCGGACCGTCCGAAGTGCTGGTCATCGCCGACCACACGGCCAACCCGGTCTTCGTGGCGTCCGACCTTCTGTCGCAAGCTGAGCACGGTACCGACTCGCAAGTCGTCTTGATCGCCATCGACCTCACTGAGAAACTCCTGCAGGAGATCGAAGATGAGGTTGACCGCCAAGCACGCGCGTTGCCGCGATGCGAGATTGCCCGACAGGCCATCGCCAAGAGTCTGATAGTACAAGTGGACGACCTCCAATCGGCCGTGGCATTCTCAAACGAGTACGCGCCCGAGCATCTCATCTTGCACCTCGAAGATGCGCCGGGAGCAGTGGCAAGTATCGACAATGCCGGTAGTGTCTTTGTCGGCCCATACTCTCCGGAATCGTAAGTCTCCCCCTATTGTGCTGCCGCCCTACGCGTCGTCGTTTGGTGCTGACTTGCAGATGTGGCGACTATGCTTCTGGGACAAACCACACTTTGCCGACGAACGGCTATGCGCGCCAGTTCTCAGGTGTCAACACGCTGTCGTTCCAGAAACACATCACCTCGCAGGAGATCACCGCGGATGGCCTTAAAGAGCTGGGTCCTGTAGTAGTGCGGTTGGCGGAGAGGGAGGGTTTGGAGGCGCATGCGAATGCCGTCAGGCTGAGGTTGAAGGCGATGCAGTAGAGCATGTCCGAATATATCACAGAAGATAGTAGTGTGTAATGCGATCAGACAACTTGCATTAACTTTCCAGCGTTTTTGGTGTGATTCGAGGATAACTGGGCGCGAGCATACATGCACAACGTCTTATTGGCTAGTGATTCTGTCTGTCTATACAGATGATTATGATTATGTTATAATTATACTGTTCACTTGCACATTTGCTCCGAGAGATGAATACTAGATGCCCAAGAATACAACTGCCATCCACGAGTCACAGATCAAGCCTTACCAGCTTGCAAAATCTCTTCGAGGCTCATGGTCCTCTTGCCCCTCTCGGGCCTCACAGCGCCCGCCTTGTCGTCTGCATCGACTGCAGGTAGATCCGCAGCAGCCGGTGATAATTGGCCCGCAGACTTTGTCCCATCTCCGCTCAAGACCACACCTAGACTCCCTTCACTCGCAATGACCGTCCCTGCCTCCATATCGACATCCGAGTCGAGACGTATAGGCGTCATCCAGCTGGGCCGAAGAGTGGGCAAGTCGTTTTGCCCCTCTGGGGGCGCTTCGGCATCCTCCAACATGCGCATATGCCCCTCACCAAGGGGCATGATGATGACATCGCCCCCACCCTCACCCTGTTTCTCATCGCCTCTCACACCTTCGTCGCGCACTGCTTGAGGGAGGTCGGAGCGACTATTGGCGCGCCGCCAGACGCCCCACCACACCGTGATGCCCTGATCGCCCTGCAAGAGGCCGACGACCAAGAGGGTCGGAATGATCATTGCGAGATGAAGGACGAGACGTTCTTGCAGATCCATCTCGAGCGCATAGCTCCCCACTTGCAGCAGCCGCAAATGCGGGAGTTGCGCCAGCGGTTCGAGCAGTCGAGCGAGATCATCGAATGTGATTTGATGAGGGTACGACGACTTGCGCAGAGGTCGATCGATGAAGAGCTCCTTGATGCCGCTGAACGTCCCCACTAGGTCCTGCAGAAAAGCGCGACCCCACCCGCGGATGGGCCCGCACAGCATGAGCGAGATCGCTTCGTTCTCTTCCCCTGGCGGCTTTTCACGTAGGGCCAGCTCTTGGCACGCGACGAGGATATCGGCCGCTGTCATCTCTGTCATGTCGGCGTCGAGCACGACGAAGCTCAGTCGGTGGGCGTGTCGCAGGAGGTGCAGGGTCGATACGAATATACTGGCTTGGGAAAAGTTGCGAAACCCAGCTGGAGGTGCGCCGCGCTGGCGCCATCCGAACGACCGTAGGCGCGAGGTGAGCGGAGTCGGGCGTGGGTCGAGCGATTTGGTGGATGTCACTGAGGGCGAGGGTGGGACGGTAGGCGGGGGGATGGGGAAGAGACTGGGGTGCGAGATGAGCGAGGCGAAGAGCAGCACGAGGGTACCGTCGTCCGAAGCGTCTGCGAAGAACGATACGTGTTCGAGAGATGGGAGTGATTTGAGAAGCTGGACTAGGAGGGATGATTCGGCCCAGCACGACCGTGGGGTCTGGAAGCGAGGTGCAGCGCCGGGCCCGGATGCAGAGCGATGCCCAGAAGAGACGTGGAGGGCTGTACCACCTGGCGGACTCTGCGAGAGGGGCAACGAGGTCGATGAGCCTGGTATTCTGGTGAGATGAGGTGTAGGGGAAGACGACGGCGGGTCGTCGTCGAACATGTGTAAATCAATGATGAGACTTCTACGAGCGTTAATTTGTCAACTCTCGTGTGTATGTGGAAAATGCCCACCTTACATACTTGCCCCAGTCATCTCGGTTCGCAATGACCTGCTCGACGTGTCCCACCGTCGGGGTGCGTATACATCGGAAGAGCACGACCCGGACTTCTCGCCGGACTACCTTGCACGTATGTCCGAACGCGATGAGCGAGTAGAGGTCGGCCTGACGCTCGGCGTGCATGTCGACGGTGGAGAAGATGCCCCATGCTGGGTCGGGTCAGTTACCTATCCATGCAAAGGGGAATTGGAGGGTACTCACTCAGCCGGTCCTGCTGCGACAGCTCGAGCGGATCGTAGATGTGCACAGCGATCAGCCTGATCACTTCCCGCGGTAACGAGGTGAGGGTTGGTCGTCTGACGGGTGATGGGCTGTAGGGATGCAGCATGCGGCTCAGGCGCCGCTTGTTGCTGCTCATCGCTCGTTGGGGAGATGATCAAGTCGAAGAAGAGAAGAAGAGAGAGAAGGGATAAGGTGGTCGTGAGAATACGGATGGTTGCTTCGCTTAGACCGACGTCGATGTGTGTGATGGTGATGATGCTGATGATGTCGACAAACCCGCCTTTGACCTCCTCAACCCCTCTCTCAATCCTTCAATCCTGCATTCTTTCAATCTCTCTTCTTACCCGTTCAACGACAAGCGAGGCATGCGCCTCTGTTCTCTAAATCAATCTTCTTCCCGTCCGGTAACCGGCTGGTCGGGTCAGGTCAGCTGCTCAGGCGGCGGCAGCGGCGCGCGTGATTATTTTCTCTCCCCCCTCGCCGTGCCTGATTATTGGACACCAGCACGAGGTCGGTGCCGCAGCAACACAGCACTCGACGCGAGCCAAGCATGCATCGTCACTGCATCGCATCTACATGTTTTTCTTCTGTATCTGCATTGCCGATCCATTCATTCACCTGCATTGATACAACTATAGACGTTACTTTGTAGACGAAACGCGACTGTCTCCCGGCCGACGGCGACCGAATTCGGGGGCACAAACACCGCATCACCGCACCGAAGCCAACGACCATCCCTCGTCCTCCTTTCTCTCTCGCAACTACATTGTCACTTGCATTTCGACCTCTACCTCAACTCATCAAAATGCTCTCACGCGCCACGCTCGCCTTTGGTCTGGGACTCACGGCGTCGCTTGGCGTCGGCGTACGGGCAGCGACGACGTGTAACGGGTACTCGGATCTGTGCTCAAAGTCGTACGGAGCAGTAACGTTTGTCGGCGCGCACGACTCGTACTCTGTCGGCACGAACATTGTGAACAACCAGTACAACAATGTGACGCAGCAGCTGGTGAGTGCTTATTGGGTGCGACGTTGTGAAAGGAGCTGATCGGTGGTAGAACGACGGTATACGTACGCTGCAGGTCCAAGCGCACAACGCATCGGATGGTATTCACCTCTGCCACTCGTCGTGCTCACTCTACGACGGCGGCACCCTCGAGTCGTACCTCTCGTCCGTGACGACATGGGTGGCAGCCAACCCGAATGACGGTGAGTACAGGTATCATCAGTACAGATTCAGAGCTGACTCTGTAGTGGTGACCATTGTCATGGTCAACATTGACGACCTGCCTCCGACCGACTTTGCGACCGACTTTGTATCAGCCGGACTGGACCAGTACGCCTACTCGCCTTCGTCTGCATCTCTGTCCGTGTCGGACTGGCCGACGCTGGGAGACATGATCGACAGTGGGAAGCGGGTGGTGGTGTTCATGGACACGGAGGCGGACTTTACGAGCGTGTCGTATATCGTCGACGAGTTTAGCAACATGTTTGAAGACGCCTACGGTGAGTACACCACCCTGTCCATCCGAGCTGTTGGCTAAGGAGCAGACGTGACCGACCAGACGTGGTCGTGCAATGTGAACCGAACGTCTGGCACCGCATCCTCGCAGCTGATGTTGATCAACCACTTCCTCGACTCGGTCTACAACCTCGCCGGGACGGTGTTCTACATCCCCAACACGGAGCTGCTGAACGAGACAAACGCAGAGAGCGGGACAGGCAGCATCGGCGCCCACGTCACCAACTGTCAGAGCATATGGGGGTGGGTCCACAGTCTGCGGAATCGAGAGACATGTTGTGCTGACAGATAGACGTAACCCCAATCATATCCTGCTCGACTACTACAACTCGAACGGCAACGACCCTTTCGATGCCGCAGCATCCATGAACGGCGTCTCGGACCCCACCAACTCGGTCGCCACGCCCACAGCGACCGCGACAGGAGCGAGCGGTACCAGCGGGACTAGCAGTAGCAGCAGCGGGAGCAGTGCGCAGATCTCATCGAGCTCTCTCAACGGCGCAAGGAGCAGTGTGGACGGGTCAAGAGCTGGACTCTTGGCTTTGGTGGGGACGACCGTACTTGGTGCCATGATGGGGTGGGCGGTACTGTGAGCAGACCGCGGCTTGAATGGACACTGTCATCCGTTGCATTATCATCTTGAGCGTGTCATATGTCGTATGTCATCGTCATCATCATCATCGTCATGCACTCCGAGCAGACAGATGGTCCAGGCAGATCGGTCGTGAATGTCGGCTCGTCCAGCGAGAAGGACTAGAAGCCGAACAGCCGTTTGAGTTCGTCTCGTCTGTCGAGGGGTACCGTATCGAAGCACGTCCGCATAGTCGGGTCAGCCCGGAAAGTGGGTATGCTAGGCGGGGCAGGCGAGTTGTAGTGCGTCATCGTCGAAGATGATGCTAGACCAGCCGGCACGGGGCTCTGGGCGAACGTAGGTGTGGGAGCAGGCGAGTCGTCAAATCCGAACCCTCGACGGCGGGGCGATTCTGCTCGTTAGCTACTCGCTCGTCCGATTGGAGCTCACAAACGAGTGAGCACAAGGGATAGCTTGAGATTGACGAGATGAAGGAGATGAGAGAGATGTGGGGAGATGGGGGGAGGAGGGAGAGGACGACAGACCAATAGCCCCAACAGTGCCTTTGACAGGAGGCAGCCCCATCCGACGAGGTGTCGAAGTAGACGCTGCAGAGACGGCGGTCGTACCGGATGCTTGGCTGGCCAGGGTGGAGGACCTTTCTCTGGATTTGCCTTCTGGGTCTCTTTGGGAGTCCCTCTGAGAGGCGGCTGATGTGGGGCGCGAGCGGAGGGACATGCTGCGTTGCGCAACTGTGGGGTGGTGTGGTGTAGGAGGACAAAGGAGATTGAAATGACGTGACGGACGACGTTGACGTCTGAATTTCAGTACCACTTGTTCATTTACCTCTCACCTCTAACTTGTTATCTCTCTGCTGAGCTCTTGCAAGATGCTCGCCTCGTCCAGCCGCCTCGGCCTGAGAGTGGTCTCTCCAGCACGACAAAGATCCCTAGGCCCCATCCCCCAAGCAACGACCCTCCGTAAGTCCCCACACCACACCCCTCCATCTACCATACTCTATACTGATCATACAGGCCGTAACCTCACCCGCTCGGCAGTCCCCACACCACTCCTGTCCACCTCTCAACCAGCTCAACCAGCGATCCCTCGACTGGGCAGAACCCGTAATTACGCATCCGCCTCGGGACCAGCAAGCACCACGGACCCCGCGCTGACCCGCGCACTAGAAACGATGGACGACGCCACGCAATCATTAGAGAACGGCGATTTAGAGGGTGCGAAAGCCAAGTACGAAGAGTCCTTAGGTATACAAGAGACCAGTGCGGCGTGGTTCAACCTCGGTGTGAGTCTTCTTCTCCCCCTTCATACGATATCCTCTCTTCTTTGTGGAGAAGCGGGCTGATATCAGGTGTGCGAGTATCACCTCAGTGAGTCTCTGCCCCCTACCCCTCCCTCACCTTCTCCCTTTACTGCTGCTGCTTCTGGACAATGGGCACAGAGGAGGCCGCTGTTTACAGCCTAGGCCATGACTCGCGGTGCTCGCGGCGTTTCCTGACTCGCAGAAAACACCCAACCAGCCATAACAGCCTGGGAAAAGAGCATCATCCTCTCACCGTCCAGCGACGCACATACGAACCTCGCTTCGGCGTACATTCTCTCTCAACCACCTCAGGCAGCACTGGCCATCAAACATCCCCGTTGGTGCCCCCCCCCCCCCCTCCTCCCTTTTCATTAGATCGCAGCTGACTGGCAGAGCGGCACTCGAGCTGTCCCCAGATGATCCAGAGGTACATCTACCCCCCGAGCATCGCAAGGCCACACTGACATGCGCTAGATCGCCTTCAACCTCGCTGCTGTTCTCGAGTCGACTGATAATCTCGACACTGCCCTCACTCTCTACCAGCGCGCCGAAAACGGGGGTATCGAGCGCGCATCCCAGAACATCCGGAATGTCAGCGCCAAGATTCTCGCCAAGCGCGCAGAAGCCACATCGTCCACCCCACCACCGACAGGACCTTGAGACCAGTGCAAGTACAACATACCATACAGATACATGGCGATGCATCAACATGGTTCGGCGCTTGTTTTCTATCGTGAAACATGTAAAAGATACAACGGGGAGCGCTTGCTGCTGATCGTGGCTAATGTCTGGTATGGCGAGGCGAGGAATGCCGAAGAAGAGGAAAGCAGGTCACTTGTCGTCTCGTCGTTTAGACGAGAGGCGTAAGAGACGTATTACAATATGAACACTCATTCTAATGCAGGTGGAATGATTTCGGGTCATTGAGCGGTCATCGCTTAGGAGGCATTGGGGTTGGGCGTGGTGGGTTCCGAACGACGGTTCAGCATGCCGAGGCCAAGACCGGCTTTCCTACGGATCCTGCCTGTCAGCTACCACGGCACGAACCGGCGGTTTCTGACTGACATGGCCTTGAAGTTGTCCTCCTTAAGCTTGTCGGCGTTACCAGGCGGTCCGTTCGGTTGGCGGACAGGCACTGCACGTCGGACAGCAGGAGCAGGAGCAGCATAGCTGGCAGCCCTGATAGGGGGAATGGACTGCTTCTGAATGAGAGGGACCGGCAAAGTGGTGGAACGATCGGATGCTTGAGAGATTGGAGACGGTCGACCGAGCCCGATACCCAACAACGTCTCTCGTTTGCTTGGGACCTCGTCGGCCGTGGAGGAGGTCGGACTCGTGCCAACAGACTCGCTAGGAGAGACAGGCGAAGGACCCTGGACTGGCTGACGGCGCGCCAGAAGGGCCTGAAGGCTACCAAGAGGCGATGCACCTCCAGAAGCTTCCATCGCTTGCTTGGCCTGCGCGAATCTCCCCTGCGCCTTGCCGGTAGAGGTCGTCGAGCTGTTGGATCCCTCGCGGATGTGCTCTACCGGGGAGGGCGGCGAGCTGGAAGCGTCGGACACGGAGACGTTGGTCGGGATGCGTGAGGTGGATCGGCTCGTCTGTGCCAGGCTCTTCAGCCGTTGTTCGCTTTGTGGTTGCGCGGCTGGTGCGGCGCGGCCAAGAGGCGGGGATATCGATTGGGGGTATGCATTTGGCTGGGAAAAGGCAGACGCCAAGCTCTGAGACTGAAGTGCCGCAAGCTGCATCTGCCGAAGCTGCAGTTGTTGCAATTGATTGATGTATTGCTGCTGCAGGGGCGCAGCAGCGGCTGACTGAGTCGCGCCAGCGAGAGCGAGACGCTGGGCCTGCTCTTGTGCGACCATCTGGGCACGCAGCTGTTGGTTCAGAGCAGCCTGCTGTGCAGATGTGGTAGCCTGAGACGGAGCAGTAAAATCGGAGGAGGGTACAGGGAGTGGAAAGTTGAGTTGCTGTAGAAGCGCTTGTTGTTGGTATCGAAGTCGGTCGCTGTGCTGTTGCTGCAGCGCTCGCAGCAGCTCGGCCTGCATGGCTTCAGATTGAGTCGGGGTCGAAGTGAAGGGGGAGAAAGCGCTGGAAGGCTGTAGATGATCAGCACGAGGCGTCTCACCGCATGGAACGGGGTGGAGCGGATGGGGATGACATGTTACGAGTGGCTCAAAGGGAGTCACTTACGGGGGAAGCCATCGCTCCTTGATATGCTCTCCCATCGGGGGCAAATCCCAGCTGAGCCATCTTGGCAGCTATAAAGTCGGAATCGTCTCCGTCCTCCTCGTCACTGAAAACCGGACCCAGAGTGCCCTGGGAGACGGAAGGGTGTAGGTTGGGCGGTAGTCGGCGTCCGTATGCGTCGACATTCGAGTATCCGGAAGGGGATGTCGACTGGAATGGGGAAGGCGGTCCAGCGCGGAAAGTGGTTGTCGAGGCCATTTCTGATTAACTTGTAGTCGAGAGACTGTGGAAGGACCAATCGAAGGCCTTAAAGGTGATAAGGTGTATGCGATGCAGGTGCTTCGAAGCGGTGTGGAATGTGGAAAATACAAGACAGTCGAAGGCAGAAAAAGGGGTGGTTTGGGTGGTCGGGTTTGGGACTGACAAATAGATGTCTGGCACCTTTTGAATACTAATAGAGGGGCAAGTCGGGAGATGACGCTCAGAGACGGCTGTGATGCACAGAGTAATGAATGAGGTGGATGGTTCGAAGCAGAAGATGTCAAGAAGGAGGAGATGGAAGTCTGGGTTGCTGCTGCCGTTCTCAAGTCTCGGTGAGTCCTCTCCCGCTCTTCAGGCACGGCCTCACACCCAAGACTTGGGGGGAGGGTGATACGGTAATCCCGAAGCGCCGAGCTATCAGCCAGTGGCGTTCCTGGAGAACAGCTGCAAGGTCCGCCCGGGATGTCAATCGTGGGAAAGTGAGTGTTGGGTGTAGGACCCGGTTATGTGGCGCGTGGTTGACAACCGGAACAAGAAAGAAAGAGGAACATCATTTAGCTCACTATTCATCGCCTTTCATCGTTCAACTACGTGTCCAGTCCGACCAAACATCATCAGTATGCTCAGTAGAATCCTTAGATCGTCAGCAGCCTCCAGAGGCGTCCTCTCAAGGCCGGCAGCGGTAGCCGCTCCGTCCCTCGCAGCGAGAGCGTTCACCGCATCCTCGGTCTCCCGGGCGGCGGAGGAGATCACACGGCCGGCCATCGAGACCCCCTTGAGCCTGTGGAACTTTACCGAGGAGGAAGAGATGGTACGCGAGACTGGTGAGTATCTGAATGTATGCGACAGCTCATCGACGCTGACGAACAGTCAAGAAGTTTGCCGAAGAGGTGATCGGACCCAAAGTGCGAGAGATGGACGAGGCCGAGCACATGGACCCGGTACGTCTCACAGGTAATGATAAGCCTGGCACTGCTAAAATCGAAGGATATCATAAAAGGGCTTTTTGACAATGGGGTGAGCTTCCCGATCCTCCTAGGGGAGAAAGCTCACCATGTAGCTCATGGGTATCGAGACACCAGCCGATCTGGGCGGGTCCGAAGCCTCTTTCACCAGCGCCATCATCGCCATCGAAGAGCTCGCCAAGGTCGATCCCTCCGTCGCCGTCTTGGCGGATGTCCACAACACTCTGGTTGGATCGGTGATCCGGATTTACGGCAACGACGCGATCAAGGAGAAATGGTTGCCGGGATTGGCTACTGAGAAGGTGCGTCAATCCGGTATACCCTCATACGACTCACTTAATCGTCAGGTCGGGTCATTCTGCCTTTCGGAGCCTGGTGCTGGATCGGATGCCTTTGCTCTGCAAACCACTGCCAAATTGGACAAGAGCGGAGACTTCTACGTCTTAAATGGAAGCAAATGGCACGTTGAGCTGTTCGTTTGTCGACCAAGCTGACATGCAGCTGGATCTCCAACTCTGAACAAGCAGACACTTTTGTGGTTTTTGCCAATGTCAAGCCTGAAGATGGCTACAAGGGCATCACTGCGTTCGTGATGAGCAAGGACATGGGCGTGCAGATAGTCAAGAAAGAAGCCAAGGTCCGTACTAGTTGGGAGATATAGCTGGCGCTGACGCTCAGCTCGGCATTCGGGCTTCTTCCACTTGCGTGCTTGCATTTGACGATGTCAAGATCCCGAAGGAGAATGTTGTTGGCCAGGTTGGCAAGGGCTACAAGGTGAGTGCCCGTAGATCAGAATGAAGATCGCTCATTTCAGATTGCCATCGAGATCCTCAACGAAGGTCGAATTGGTATTGCCGCCCAGATGGTAGGCTTGGCGCAGGGCGCTTTCGACAAGGCCATTCGATACACCTACGACAGGAAGCAGTTTGGCAAGCCCGTCGGCGACTTCCAGGGCATGGCGTTCCAGTTTGCAGAGGTCGCGACGGAGATTGAGGCGGCGAGACTTTTGACCTATAACGCGGCGAGACTAAAGGTGAGTTCACTTGAGATGCTGCTCTGCTATCTCTTGGCTGATTGGACCAGGAGGAGGGTCGCCCGTTCCTCGTCCAAGCTGCCCAGGCCAAGTGGTATGCATCGGTGGTGGCTCAGAAGGCCGCGGGTCAGGCGATAGAGTGGTGCGGTGGCAACGGCTTTGTCAGGGATACTGGAATCGAGAAATACTGGCGTGACAGCAAGGTGAGCTTGATGCGTTGGCGACTGGAGCCAAGCTGACGAGACAGATCGGTGCCATTTACGAAGGTTGGTCTGCATGAATGTGGGCGAGATGAAACTGACCTGTTACAGGCACGAGCAATATTCAGTTGGAGACGATTGCCAGATGGCTCAGTCAGTCATTTAAAGGCTCGTCAGTGTGAGAGTGCAGGCTGACAGTGCTGCAGAGAAGCAATATACGTAGATATAGGCTTGGTGCCCTCGTTCTCCCCCTTCTCTTTTCTGTATGTACGACTGTCCAGCTGTTCCAGCCTTCTAGCATATGCACGTTTCACGAATTCATTAGGCGACGATCAGGGCCGAATGGAATCCGAGGAACTCGGGTGACTAACCGATCTGAGATTCTTCGCTCTTGACAGTTTACCAAATACGAAACCTTGTCGCTTGGGATGAACAACAGATCGTGTCGACAGCCGACGGTCTCTTGCACGATACGCGGGGATCGTCGCGAAAGAAAACGCGATGAATGCCGTAAACAGGTTCTGGGAATGTCACCTGCTGCGCCTGCTCCTTTTTTTACTTTTCCGGTCGGGTTCTCACACTTGCTGCGGGTCTTGACCGAGTACGACGCGTCTCGCATGCCAGCCACCTGTCGAAGACCATGTGGGCATCTTGGACATTGGGCGACCGACACTGACAGCGCTGCACAGCAAGTGCAAGAAGAATGAGATCTTCCCAAGCGATCTGATCGCCGAGTCCGAACCGAACAGGTCGGTCTGGTCAAAGGCCCAGACCAGACTTCCTGGGCCGAGGTCGGCATGTCAGACGACCAGCCTCGCGGGACGAGCCAATCGAGAACCGGTCAGATGTCAAGGTTTAGGATTAGCCATCTCTTTCCTCTCTCTGTGTCTCTCTGAATGCTTTTCCGGTGTCTGCCGCCTCATGCTTCTTTTGCATGGAAAGACCGAGTGGGCGAGAGCGCCACGTTTCTGAACTGTCGATCTCGCCTGTCCGTCTGCAGGGGAGGAAGAAAACTGGCGATTGCCTCAATTATCCTGCGCTTTACCCTGGTTGGTATTAATCATCGCCTGTCTCGCCTGTATGCATCCTCTGTTCCAGTGCACTAGAAAGCCGGTATCCCCGGCAGAGTGCCTGAGGATTCAAAGCTAGTCCGCAAGACTGTCCCGACGCCCCTTGCTTCTTCCCCTCCGGGGGCCTCTGGGCTCGCCCTTCTGGCCCCTCAATCCCGCGAACTCTAGCTGGACAGCTGGGTCGATTGGGACCCGCTTTGCCGCCGCTTGATGCTTGAGGCTGCCTGGCGGAGACTAAGTGCCGTTGGTCTGCTGGACCCCCCGGTAATCAATCGCCAGCGCGTCTAGAGCCCAGCCAGCCAGCAGCTAGCAGCTAGCAGCTATCATGCTCCAGTCCATGCTGGTCGTTCTGCTGTCCATCTACAAACTCATCGACGTGAACACTGCTTTCGGTGCTGCTCGCTCGGGAAACCGCGGAGTGGTATAACGAGAACGAGGGTGATCCCGGGCGTGGCGTACTCGTCCAACATCCCCCAACCAGCCCAGTCCAGCAATAGCCCCCGACCCCTCCCCCCCTCCCCCACCCTTCTCTCTGTTCTGTCACTCGCCCGAGCACAGCACTACACCACCGCGCTGGCTTGCGTGCCGCACGCAGACGCAGACGCCGGCACTGGACGCATGCGAGACAGGACCTAAGTCCTGCTTGTCGTCATGCACCGCGCGGCGGCCGGTACACCGATGCGCGACGCCGATATCCAGTCTCAGCTCGAATCTGAAAGTCGGACCAGCTCCGATCAGCCCATGTTTCGCGAGTCGACTTTTGCCCCGTCGTCAACGACGATGAGCACGGATCACGCGGGCCAAAGGATGGTCGGCGGCGGTGCGAGCGCGAGCGCGGGGGTAGCACAAAGTGGAGCGCACCGGCATCACGAGATGTACGAGTGAGTCTTTTGGAATCTGATATAAACCGACCAAGGGGGCTAATCACCAGCCCGCCATCACCGCGCGATACAAAAGAGCGACTGGAACCACTTGCAAGCATCGTCAATGAGCCCGGAGCAGAGTCGTTGCCGAGAAGACCGGCCGCCATGCCGGTGGACGAAGGGTCGAGGAGGATAGACTCAAGGTCTGAGCTAGTCGGGGAGGATTCAGGAATCCATAAAGAGGCGCTGTCACTGTCGCCGGACCACCCTTTCCTCCACCCTGCGACCCATGCGCATGCGCGCGCCAGTACCGAGCCATCCACAGTGGCAGCAGCAGCAGCGACAGCAACACCGGCTGCCGACCTTGACCCACTCTCACTGCGCACGCGCACCTCCGCATCGTCTTTGTCTTATCCCCAAGGACCTTCAACTGGTTACGCTTTCCCGTCGCCCACGCGTGTCACTGGCGAGCCTCCGTCTCCTGGATCATCCCCGCAAGCCAGGAGCAACATGCCCCCAGCCCCACCGTCCGGCCAGCCGCCAGTGTCCACGGCGCAACATAGGATCTCTGTCTCTGGTCGGCCGAGGCGTCCGTCTCCCCTCCTCCATGAGATCCAGCCGCCGTCGAGGCGTCTGTCGGCGCATCAGGTGCTGCTTCTCACGCCGTTTGGAGAGCCCTTGCCCGGCGGCACACCCCCCATGCCCATGGGTCGCGCATCATTTGGGAGAACTTCGACTGGCGATGCAGGTGGGACAGGCATGACTCGTGGACCCAGCAGTCAAGGTGGATCCAGTATGACCAGGGGTCCGAGTTCGGCAGGATGGGCCACCGGCAGCGCATCGAAACGCGGCAGTATGGGCACGGTCACAGGCAGAGAACGAGGCAGCGTCGGCATGAGCGTCGGTCCGTCAGCGATGGGACGCGATGCTCCGCCTAGCGGGATGATGGCGCGAGAAAACAGACAGTCTACAATGCCTCCTCGGACGAGACACCATTCTCTGGCCAACCCCACCGCTCACCCCTCGCCACTTTCGCTCTCCTCCGCTCCGATGACCACTATTCTCTCGGCCTCGGACAACTCGTCCTCCGAGGGAAGGGGCAGCACTTTGCCGTCGCGCGAGCCGTCTCATGGTCAGGATGATGCCGATGAGGAGGACTTTGGCTTTGTGCCTCCCGTCGTGCATATGACGCGGTCAAACTCGCTGCCTGTCTTGACGCTCAGAGAGCTCGAGGCGCTCAAAGAGAAGGATGGCGAGTTGGGCATAGCGAGAGGATCTAGTTGGGCGTGGGTGTCGCGTGAAGGTGTCGATGACGAAAGTATGGATGAAAGGTGCGTCTCATCTCCGGTGAAGGAGGCGGTGATCATGGCTGATATGGCAGTATTGAAGAGAGAGGTGATACCACCGCCTCGACATCGTCCACTTCTCTGTCCAACATTTCCACTGCATCTTCAACCCCGCCCTCACGCCACCCTGTCTTCAACGACCCCTTCGCTTCGTCTTCCGGCTCGGCCGTCCCCATCGGCGTGCCTCCCACTACGTACCCTTCCCGGCAGCAAGAGCATCATCCGTTCTCGACTTCGGCAGACTATCGGTATTCCGACGTCAACGAACTCCGTCGGTCCTCCGCCGCGCCCACCCCTGTCGGTCCTACCTTCCCCTCGCCCACTTCGTCGCGGCTGGACTCGCGCCGCCCATCTGCGCCTGCTCCCCACGTCCCGCCTCCTCCTATCACCGCTGAAAGCTCGCGCAGAGCTTCGACTTCTCGCACGCCAAAATCGGGTGGTATGCTCCTTGCGCCCATCCCGCCTGAAAGCCCCGGTGGTACGCCTATGGCGTCGCCGACTCGACCAAAATTGTTGCGATACAAAACTTCGCCCGCCCGCTTTGTCGGACTCGGTCTAGAGATCACTGTCCGACCCAACCCTGCGCCGTCAACGTCAACGGCGACCCCGACAGCCGCCGGCAATGCCCCTTGGGCGAATCCTGGCGAACGACGGAGATCGTCAAATGAGTCATCTGGCTCGCGCGGATCGCAGAGGGGTACATGGGCTTCAGTGGACGTCGTCGACGCCCTCGCAGCATCTTCCCTCGCTCGAACTACCGCAGTGCCGACTTCTACGACGTACGGTCCGAATGGCACAGCCACTGCCACTCGCAAGTCGTCCAGATCATCCACGTCAGGTTCGTCTTCGCTCCCCTCGCGAAGAGGAAGCAGTCGCGTTCCCACTCCGTCCGTCCGTGAAGTCTTCACACTCGAAGCCATCCACGCTCGTACGCACGTGAGCGAATTTGGCCTGCGCAACTCTGGCTCGATAGGCGGTAGTCTCCCTGCCGGCGGTCAACGTGCTCGTATCGAATCGATGGACTCGGCCTTGCCGCATTTCGCCGAAGGCGCCGTCGGCAAGCGCAATTCTGCCAGTGGGAGCGCATCGTGGTCTGAGAATTTCCCTCGACGAGGGAGTTTGGCCATACTTGACCTACCTGCTCAGCTGGCTTCGAGCCTCGGGATCGAAGGTGCACAGACCGTCTTGCCTGTTCTTGAGGGCGCGCCGGCTCAAGGGGCGTGGCAGGATCGTAGGGGTAGTTGGGCGGAACATTGGGCTCAGCATATTCACGCTGCCGCCCAGGCGAGGCAGTAATGCGACTCCCCCAGGTCATGGGCGGGTATGATGATGATTGAGGTAATTCATCTTTTTCTATCTTTTTGTTTATTTTCGGGAGGCGGTCGACTTGTACGCATCAAACAGGCAGACTGTGTATGACAGCCAGACGTATCAGACAGCATCATACATCTACGCAACGCCACGCCATGCAATGCATCTGGTCATTTGATGTAGAAGAAAGATGCCACTGCCCCTAAATTGATTTTCCGCCACTCGACGCGTCGCGCCACAGCCAGGTCCAGGTCATATCCGACTTTTGAGAGGGCGTATTGAGATTCAATGTATTATTTCAGGTCTGACAAGCGACCAAGTCAGCAAAGCAGCATGTCCTCGACCCCCTAGCATTCGCCTGTGCTGGCTGTAGACTGTCATGTGGCCGAAGAAGAGGCGCCCCGCTCGGACTGCCGCTCCTAGCCAGGTAGAGGCGGCCGGCTCACCTGGTATCTCCTCGCCCTCGGCATCGGCGCCAGTCGTTGAGAGACATGGAGAGGGCAGGAAGAAGCGCAGACGAAGAGAGGCGTCTGTCTTGCGAGAGTCGAGGCTCGCAGATGAGGAGGGGCTCGGAGGGGGAGATCTTGTGCCTCCTAGTGATGAGGAAGAGTATGAGCTCTGGCTTGCGGGGCGCGAGCGTGATCGAGCTCATGGGGATAAGGGGACTTCGCCGGAACGCGGGACAAGTATAGTAGACGAGGGACGTGTGGACGATGGTATGGAGCTGGGCTTCGACCTTACAGTGGATACGGGATTGGAGCTGGAGCTTGCCGCTTCGCCAGTTAGTTGAATGGTCTACATGGAGATGGGCGGGGCTGATGGCAGTCTCCGAGAAATCCTTGGCTCGACCTTGTGCCGCACTACTCGCCTAACTCTGTTCGACAATCGCAGACATCTTTATCGAGCTCGCGTCGGAGACCAGTGTTGCTCGATGATTCGCCAGCGCAATCATCGGGCGCTACGACACCGACTCGGCGCTTGTCCTCGAGTTTCTTCAACAGCGTGAATGATCTGAACTCCAGCAGCTCGACAGCTGAGCCCAACTCTCCCCTTGGTGACTCGAAAGAAGGTTTACCTCACCCCGCTACTCCTAGCGTTGCTCTGGACGAGCAGAGATCTCGGTCCCCGCATTTGGCCTCTACGATCCCGGAAGGTAGTCATCGGGGCGACATCACAGTGGACGTTGGTGGGCCGGTCGATGGCATGGGAGGATCGCCTGGACCTGATACCGAGAGCGGCTTTGAACAGAGCTACAATCTTCCTGAAGACGACCTACGACCGCCGTCACAGCTGCTTGGACCTCTGACACCCTCTTCGCCGATGATACACCCGCCGCGGACGAAGTCCCAGAGATCCCTACTTTCGCAGGTCACTCCAAGCAAGTCGGCGTACTCGCACAGCGCTGCCCCTGTGGAGGGCATCCCCGACAATCCGGCACCGTTTAGCGAGATGGCTGCTGCAGACGAAGTTGGAGAACCCCCACCGCCTTCGAGTCCTGCAATAGGAAGTGTGTATTCAAGTCAAGCCAATCTCTCAATGAACGGAGCCGCTCGAGTCGCTCCGTCATCGAGGCCCCCGTCGTCCTCGCCTGTGGCGCTTGCAGCCAACCCAGCGTTGCTCCATGCTCCGCCTGCTGCTGAGTCAGCCCGACCTCTTGCTGTTCCTGTCGATCCCGCGTTGGAGCAATTTCGCACTGTCAGGACATTCCGCACGCGCACAACACTGCAACTTCAACCATACACACGAGAGAGGCAGATGTACGAGGCCGTCCTGCGGCGTGGAGGTCTCAAAAAGGGTCGTAACGCCATTGCGCCGTCAAAGGAGATCAGCAAGTCGTCCGAGGACGAAGACGAGGAAGCCCAGCAATCGAGCAGCTCGAGCGCAAGCGAAGTCGCTCAGCAGGCAGAAAGTGCCGAGAGAATCGTCATTGGCAATACACCACCTCCGAAGCAGAAGAGGCGTCGCGAACCGGTCCCTCTGACTGATGCCGACTACGACGAGTACTTCCTGGAGCACGGATCTGTGGCAGACGAGGATGACCCCACAGCGGTGAAGAAGCTGCAAAAGATTGCTCGCGCCAGGCTCAAGGCGGAGAAGGAGGAAAGGAAGAAGCAGCGTCAAGCTGAAAAGGCTAGAAGGGAGTTTGAGCGCTTGATTCGTTCAGATGCGCAACGCGAGTCCAGCTCGGATGACGAAGTGAGTGCTGAGCCGTCAATGCCGCTCACAATAATCGCTGATCACAGCTTGCGATTCCTTCGAGGCCTGTGAGACAACCTGTCACGCGCACTCCTGCTCGAGGACCAGCTGGCGTGATTAAGTATGGGAAGCGTGCGCAGCGGAATGCTCGTGCGCATTCACCCATGTTCCCGCTTGATCCGGACTCGGACGACGCCTACGAGCTGCCGCCTCCCCTTCCGCCGGCTTCCCGTATTGATCGCTCGCCGCCTGACAGTCCCGACCTGGTCACGTCTCTTCGGACGCCCTCTGAGCCCGTGAACGCTTTTGAGGAGGCCGTGGGTTACGGCGACGGATCTTTCTATGTTGATGATCTCCCGCCCGCAACAGCCAAGCGACGTCGGATCCCCAGCTCAAGCTCGGCGTCAGAGTCGGATACTGCAAACCCAGATACGGCGAAGGATCGGAGGGCCAGAATTGCGGGTCGTATGATGCCGGCCGTTATGCTCAAGCGGCTCGAGAACGAGGCTGCCGCCAAAGAGCGAAAACGCCTTGAACAACAGACAAGAAAGCGACAGGCCAGGCATGAGTCCCCGGCCCGGCCCGGCCGTGCAGTCATTCGCAAAGGACACGGAGATGTCGACATGTCGGGTCTGCTCGACATGGTCGCTTCACAAGCATCGAGCTCGTCTACTTCACCGCCTCGACGAACAGCCGTACTTGACCCAGCCTCGAGCCGTGAACAACCGATCGTCATTTCGGATGACGAGGATAATACTGATGAGACTCAGAGCGGCATGTCTGGATCTCAAGCAGAGGAGGACAATGGGCCCGGACGAGCTTTGGCGAGGTTGTACGAGGGAGACTTTGAGTCTCTGGTCGCCGGTGTGCCGGCGGCTCGCAATAAGAGACAGTCGAAGGCTCACCGTCAACCCAATGCTCTAGATCGTCTCCGCAAAGAGAAGCGACCAGCCTTGGCAATCAGGAAGCAAGTCAGTCGACCGCGATATCCGGACAAGCGAGCTATGGTCCAGTCAAGACTCGACTTTCCTGCTCAAGAGAAATCGCGGGACCACTCTGCGGCCAAGGTCAATAAATCAGTCAAACGTGCGCACGCGAAGGCTGTGCGACCCGCCATTCGGCTCAACGACGAGACGATCTGGACTACTGCCGATTTTGCCTTTGACGATGCTCCGCCAACCCCCGTGCAACCAGCTCGAAAGAGGGCTTTTGCACGGACGACCTCGAAGGCCAGTTCTGTTGGTGAGACCGTGGATGCTGGCGTGGGCAAAGCGCGATCATGGGCTTTCTTCGACACCATCCCCATCGACTTTGGTATAGCCCCTCTTCCGTCTGGCCTCTTTTGTGATCCAGATTCTGTTGTCGGCTCTGGCTCGCTTGCCAAGTTCATCAATCAGCTCAAAGGCGGCGGTAGCTCGACTCAGCCCGATGCGTGCACGGTCTACGGTATCGAGCTTACACCTACCATGTCTACAGAGCTGCTCATCCCCCTCATACCGGTGATCTTCGAGAAGACCTACAACGCGCTGGTCACATTCGCCAACGAGGACGATTCGTCGAGGCCCGATCTGCGAGGACTAGATTTTTTGCTGGATCGACGTTCAACGGATCCCGAGGCAGACAATATCCGACTCGAACTGCGTGAGGCTCTCCTCGTTACGAACAACAAACTCGACGACATGCTTGCTAGCAGAAAGTACTCGGAATCCGCTCGTCACGCCGTGCTGGATCTTCGTTGGAAGCTTTTGGAGTTCGCCACAATTCTGTCGCAACACGGCTCGGAAGAAGGCCTTCTCAAAACCATAGCGTCGTCCACGATGTGTCAGCTATTGTCCGGCGGGTTTGACAAGACTATCAAACCTTTGAAACGGATCCTTCGAGGACAGGCGGAATCGCCGCAGATCGATGACCCGACCCTGATGACCTGGATCGGTCTATTGCACGTTTTAAGGCTCCCTGAGGAGTTGGACTCCGATTTGTTTGTGGCATCTGTTTTGGAAGCTTTCACTTTGACCTTCTCCCTCGATCCGAGCGGCCCAATTGCGGCAGAGAGGATGTGGTTCCTCATATTTGGCTTGTGCGCCCTGTCACAGTTCGACGTATACGGCCGGACTGGAGCGTTCCAGCCACTACCTCGATGGCTGTTGGTGCGCAAAGCAGTCGGCCTCATCAAAATCTCTCACAACGAAGAGGCAGAGGAGCGCGCAAATGTCGACCAGCTTCGCGGACGGGATCGGTATATCCAGGTCATGCTGGCAAGATGCGTCCGACTGTCGGCGGTGTGGAAGTGGCATTTCGATCGCGCCAGCTTTTCCATTGCGACACGCGACCTAGGCGCAATCTTCAAGGACCGCCAATACCGTAACCTGCCTTCCGAACCGCCTATCGACTACCCCAGATGGATCACTTCATTTGATGTGGCTCTGACCTCGGCGGCCGACACCAAGCGCGAAACGGCGTTTGAGCTTTACCTGCGATTGATCTGCGTGGCGGCATCGGATATCATCTCTCAGGCCCAGAGTCTGTCTGAAGCGCAGCAAGCAGAGAAGGACGTACAGCGACTGATCATGTCAATTATCCCGGTCAGTCCTGTCAAGTTCAACCGCGTCCTGCCGCCTACACCGAAACAGCTTGGTCAACTCGTTAATCGCTACTCTACCATGGTCGCTGCATGCTTCTTTAGTCCATCGCTCCTCGGCTGGTTGTTGGCCAACTCGAAGAAGTGGGCTCCGTTCGAGCAAGCTGACTTCGAGTCTCGACAGATATCTATCAGAGGCTTGATGTATGTTGGAGTCGCGTGTCGACATCATCACGCATCTTTGCTCCCCGTGGTCAACCGTCTGGCAGACACGCTGTCGATCTTGAAGAGAGAGTTGGACGATATCGGCAAACCCTCGGCACCGGCCCAAGCGCCAAGCAAAATCGAGATAGAACGCACGATGGTCATGGTCGTCTCGTGTATCCGACAATTGACACTTCACCACGCCTTTGATGCGGAGAAACAGGCTGAGCCGGAGTACCCTGATCCCGTCTTGCTGCACGAGAGCTGGACGACACATGTTTTCGGGCTCGACCTCGATTATCGGTGTCAGAACGAGGTGGTGTCTGCTATTCAGACCTTCTTGAACGTTCGCATGGCGGCGTTGCCGAAGAAGGCTAAGAGTGCACGAGAAGAGAAGCTCGAATCATTGGACGAGTACGGGTCTTTGGGTTTTGAGATGGACATGACGACTATTGCCAATCTTGGCGGGGAAGTGCCTGCGAAAGAGGATCCGGTGGAGAAGATGGACGAGCAGTTCGTACAGGTGTGCCCCTTGCTCTGCATTCGTGCGTAGTAGCTGACCGGACAGATCATTGAGAATGTGATTTGCCCGCGGATCTTCAAGCTCTTGTCCGACATGTCTCCCGCTGTACCGGAAGAGGTTGCAGCGACCAGCACGAACGACGAAGAGAGGCAAAAGTTTCTGGTCAAGTTGTCGAAATGCTATTCCGACTGTGCGGCGGTGTTGGTCATTGAGCATCGGAAGCTGGTCAGTCCACTGCGAGGTGTCATCGCGAGCACAGCTGATGAATCAGGACTGGTCAGCATTCGTTGGCCAGTATGGCCGCATGTCCTGGTCTCGCCTGTCAGATCCCTCTACCCGCCTGCAAGTCGGCCTGAACTTTATGCTCAATGTTGCGACGTTAGACCCGGGCTGTTTCTCGGTGAGCTCCTTGCCGAGTATGAGACGCCGGTCTAATGATGCAGAGTCTGAAGGACGACTTTCTCGAGTTGATCTTTGCAACGATCACGACTAGCAAGCTGAGCGTCGAGCACAAGCTGCTCTCGGCGGTGCTGTCCATGCCTCATGCGACGAGCCATCCGTTGTTGGAGGACCTGCCGCCGGTGGCCACGAACGGCCTGGACCGCATCGGATACATGAAGTACCGCGGGGAGATTGTCGATGGTGAGTTGATTGACCATGAAGTATAATGGAGCTGATGAGGTAGCCCTGCTGCGCAATGTAGGTACGAGCATGGCCGCTCCGGCTTCCAACAAGGGTTTTCTGTGGAAATTGCTCAACCTTCTCGTGTCCAGCTTGGCTGCCAACGACAAGGTAGATAGTGATCAGGTCAAAATGACAATGATCGAGCTGACTCCTGTAGGCCATCGTCCCTGCTCGTGTGCTGCACAAAGAAGAGTACCGAGCATTCGCCATATCGGTCATCTCGAGCCTGGAGCGGCATCTCGGAAGCACCGTCACGCCACAGAGCATCCCTGCGCTGAAGCATTTCAATGTAGCATAGCATAGCATAGCACTTAGCAAATGACATTCGATGCATTTGACGCGTCGATGAACGTGTCAGGGCCAGGAACGACACGGCTTGGCAGATGACAAGATGGGTGTTATTCGAGCCACGCGATTGGTCGATTTGTGACCGTGTGTGTATGGCTGCGTCATATCCCAATGCCGATCCACCGCTGCTATCGTAGAGGAAAGAGGTGAATAGAGTGTCTACTCGTACATATATAGTGTGTTCTTCTCTCCGCTCTCATCTCTTCTCCAACTTCACCACCCACTCCTCACTCAACACCCACACTCTACACTCAACACTCTACTCGTCGCCATGTCGTCTTGCTCTGGAGACCCCAACAACTGCTCCTTCTGCGGTGTGAGTCGCGTCTTCCTTCATACCCCATCGACCTTGGCCACCGATTCGCGTCTCACGATCGGTGTCGCTTCTTCCCTCCCTTCCTTGCCGCTTCTTCCTTCTCCCACCATCGTATGAACGAGGGTTTGCCACCACTCCTCCATGGGTTACCTCTCACCATTGTGCCCTTCCCGATCCACAGCCCCTTGCAGCATTCACCCTCTCGCTTCTTCCTCACTTCCACTTCCACTCGCACTTGCTTCACCCGTCCTTGCACTCGCACTCGCTTCGCTCGTATTCGTGCTGTGCTCGTGCTAATGCCCAGAGCTCAAACACCAACTGCGCCAAAGACGCAGTGAGCGGCTGCTCTACCAACCCGGCATCATGCTCCGTCTGCCAGGGCAAGGGATGCGCAGCTATGGAATGCACGGGGTGGGTCTCTCCCCTCTTCACCTTTCCACTGCCTCTTCCCACTGATTCTTGAAAAGGTAAGCTGACTCCCAGTAACGTCTCCACGTGCAAGACCTGCAACGGCAACTTCCAGCAGTGCCGCAAGGCCGAAGTTGGCGCCACTGAGGGTATCGAGCGCGTCGCGGCTCCTCGCACCTAGACCCCCTCTCGACATCGTTCGCCCACGATACTCTTCGACTCTCCTTCATCCTCTTCCTGCACCATCCGACCCTCCTCGAGTACGACCTCACGGAGAAAAGTCCATTACAGTTGGCGTTGGCGATGAGAACAGACAGACAGACAGACAGACACATATGTATGTACAGGATGTTACGATGTACTTATACCTGTCCCCCTTCGTCGTCACGCCTTCCCATACGCCGCTCAACCGTTACTCATACCTGACCTTGCTTCACACAGATCTCATCGCTCTGGTATGGAACGAATACATGCTGGGTGGCGCCAGTACGCGCGACGTGCGATGTGTGAAGCGCGATCTTTACGCCGTCCTAATGCTGACTCGGGGCGAACCAACACATCCCACGAGGAGCATAAGGACATTCCGAGCCATATGGACAAACATGAGAGTATAAGCAGCTCGATTCCGACTTGGCACAACGATGACCCAGTACACTCCGGCAGTTCTGTCATTCAGCACAAGCATTCCGGAACCCCAGGTAACCTTGCTACTGACCATCTCCTTCGCCAGCATGCGAAGCATGGCGATGCCTGCAGGAGGGATGGTATATGAGTGAGCGTATTTACATGTTCGACTGTTGCAGGCTCCGTTTAGGTACAGGTGGTGGCAGGGGGGAGGATCGAAAGCCCGCAGCTTCTACTGCCTAATCAACACCCAACTTTGTTCCTCGAATCTCGCCAAGCGGAGGGAGCTCACGTTATACTCAGTAGTCGACCGCCTGGCTTTCATCTCGGCGCGGATGCCCTCTGCCGATCGCGGAACACTGCGCCCACCGGTATCGGTGCCAAGATTGCCATATTTGGACTTGCCCATCGGCACGCCGTTGGTACCGGTCGATCGAGCGGACGGGGCCGCTGGAGCCGCCTTGGTCGTCTTGCTTGATAGTGGCGCAGGCCGAGAAGCCGTAATTTGGCCAGCTCGAGAAGGATGGATGCGCGAGGCAAGAGAGGCTGCTCGACCCGGGAGCTCCAGCGCAGAGATAGCCGTGGTAGAGGGCACGACAGAGCCGGTACGGCTAGGCGACACCTCGATAGCAGTCGTCGGTCGCTGTACGTGCTTGACAGCAGAGTGAGGCAATCTGACCGCCGGGTTGTCCTCGTCACTCGACGGAGGGCTACCACCGATGGATCCGTCATCCCCTTCATGGACCGGGATACGATAGGCGACGCGCGATCCCTGGCGCTGTCTGTCTGTGCCTCGAGGCGTGGGGGATCGATCCACCGACGTCACTGAGCGAGCTTCACGACTTGCCCTGCCGCGTATCTGCAAACCCACGCTCGTCGAGGCGTCATCGTCGGGCCGCTGAGCCGACTTGGATGCCCAATACTGGTCTTGCAGGCTGCCTCCTACGGACGAAGGTGGCGCCTTGGCTTTGGCCACTTCTTCTCGACGTTCCCATGGCGGAGGGGCGATCCTGGGCTTGGGCGTTGGGGGCGGAGAGTCGGGCGGCTGCGAGGAAGAGTAGAGGCGGGAGGAGTACTCGGACTTGCCAGACGGTGTGACGGGCCTCCAATTCGAAGCTTGACTAGTTCGGGCTGTCCTGGGGACTTCCGGCAAGGTGTACAGACCAGGAACGGCGAGCATTCTCCCTGAACCCCATTTGGCAAAGGGCTCGGCATCGATGTTTTCTGAGGATCGTACGAAATAGAGACGAGACTGCGCCTCGTCGTCGAGCAGACTGAGGACAGGACGATATGCTGATTCATCGACGGCACCGACGATCACCCACTTGCAGACTGGATTGCGCGCACAAGCGAGGAGGTGCGCTGGGCATGAGCATCAGTCTGATTGGGTTTGACGTTCGCCCACCTGAGAGTTTCTGATGCGGACCGCAGCCTTGGCCATCTTCAAGGGCGTCGATGACGAAGCATAGCTCATTGGACGAGCTGAAACCATCGAGGACGTCTTGCAGATCCGCATGCCTCTCGATCCACCCGGCATCAATGAGGCTCTTTGCAACACGCGTCTGGTGATCAGTCTCGCGCGTCATCAACAGCGCACGGAACAAAACTCACTACGTCGATAAAGAGGTAAACATAGGTCAAGGGAGGCAGCTCGTCGAAGACGCCAACCAGGCATTCAACGAGAGCCGCGAAGATATCTTTGCCACCATCTCGACCGTTGGCCAGGATGTCAGAGCCGAACTGCTTGTCAGCTGAGCTTCGGGCAGCCGGTCGACATACGAGGCGCGGATCGGCGTCGAGTATGACCATGCCAAAACTCGCATCCTTACGATCAGCAGTTGATAGTCGACCCCAATCAGCAATGGACCCACTGCGATCGCCGCCTTGTTCACTGCAAGCTCCTTTTCAACTTCCTCATGTCGCTTCTCCAACTCAAGATGTTGACTGGCCAGTTGAGTCGCTCGGGCTTCCCATAGGTCGAGAGCTTGCTGGTCCTTCTCGCGCTGAACCTTGATGCGCTCGAGATCCGCCTTGGCGACCTGCAACAGACCTCGAATGTCTGCGATCTGATCCTCTTGACGCGCGATCGTCGCTCGCTGCTCGAACAGCAAAGCCGGCGTCGCGTCTACACCTCCGGACGGGTTCTTGGGGCTTTGAAGGGCTCTCCCCCTTTCTGGCACAACGGGATTCTTGAGCGATGATGTCGTTCTAGCTATTAGCGATCAGCGGCTGGGTCGGGAGGTGACGCACGACCCGAAGTGGTTCTTGACCCGCGCAATGAACTCCTCCGCACCCCCACTGAATCCCCCAAAGGCTTCAACGAAGACGTTCCACTGTCCTTCAAAGTCCGCGATGTCGTCCATGAACGCACTGTCTTCATTCACCGAGGGCACCGAATGAGCCTGGGCTGAGTCGCCGACAACGAGGTTGGTATCCGTTGAAGGCTGGAAAGTAGCTTGGACCGGAGACGCGCGCGGCGAGACCAAGACAGGAGGATGGGTGGGGCTGCTGATAGACAGCCGAGTGGCTCGATGTACTTTAGCAGGCTCTTCAGCCTCTTCGGCCTCCTCGTCGCTGATTCCGCTTGACGCTGAAGCTGTCACAGCTGCCGACGCACGGTGCGGCTGCGTCTCGTGTTGAGCAGCTTGGGCCGGAAGCGTCTCCTGACCGGTCCCATGGGGAGGTGTCGAATTTCGAGCAGGTACTGCAGCGGAAGAGGACTGCTCGTCATCGACAAGCTCGCCGTTAAGAGACGGAGCGTCGGCGCTGGGTGTCGGGTGCAAAACAGCAGAAGTATCATCCGACTCGTCGTACGCGTCGATCAAGTTGACAATAGCTGTGGCGATGCTCTTCGAATCTTTCTTTCGCGGAGAGACACTTTCGGACGCAGGTGGTGTGATGCGCACGGCTTTACTGCCTCGAGGCGAAAGTACCGGACTCGTCATCGGCTCGCTGTTTCGAGCTCTGGGCGGCGGGGCAGGAGTGAAGAAAGACGGCGGAGAGCGAGATCGCACCACTTCCAGACGATCGCCCTTGGCAGAAGTAGTCGAGCCCTTCGCCGAAGAGGTCTTGGGGGTGGAAGGGGCCGTAGGCTGGAATGCTGGTGCAGTAGCAGATAACGACAATGACCGATGAGAAGTGCTCGACGGTGAGACCGAGGCGGGGGGACTGGGCGGTCTTGTCTCTGTAGACATAGCAGCATTCTTGTTGATTGCAGCTGCGTTGGGTCCGCCAGACGAAGGAGACGAGGGAGTTTGGCCAATGTGAGGTTCGGTGGGCGAGGGTGATGGACTTGAACTCCCGGGCTGTAGGTTCTCCCGAGTTGTGTGGTCTGCTGACCCAGGGGAAGGGGAAGGGAAGGCGACGTCCCACAGACCGATCAGGTCTTCCACTTCGACCCCCATGTTCTGCTCGTCAGCCTTGGGTCAGCCGACCGGTGAGAAGCGAGAAGTGAGAGAAGTGAAAAGTGGCGGCTGACGAGATGCCGCACCGAGAAAATAGATGACACCACGACACTCACAAGGTGGCCTTGCGGTATCGTCGCCGACTTCCAGGTTTCGCAGAGGATGATTAGCGACGTAGAGAGACGTGTTGCGAGTGAGGTGGGCAGGCGTCGTAGAAAGTAGGAAGGAGAAAGAGAAAGGGCACAACGGCCTTGAAAGCGGATCAGCTCGAGGGCGCATGTCGTGTGTGTGTGGCGAACGCTCGGCCCTCTTGCCAGTGTGCTAAGCTAGTGGTGATCTGTGTGCGGATGACGACGCGCTTCACTCCGGAACGGTCAAGTCAGTACAATCAGCACCCAGCGTGCATATCGATATGCATGCCCACCCTCCTCTCTGCTGTTCTCTTCTTCCTTGTGTACATCTTCTCCGTCGGGCCGCACGCCGCCGCGTGCGAGAATGCTGTCGCTACATGCTACTGTAAGAGGGTGGGTGGGGTGGTCGGCAGAATAAAAAATCAAGAACCGTCGACTGTCGGTCGGCATGAAGAGAAATCGGAATCCAATGCAAGGTGCAAATGCTTTTGTACAATGTCGACCGGCGCACCAAGGTATTTTCGACTCGGGTGTCCGGCTCGAAAGAAAAGGGGTGAGGTCGACTATAGCGGTTCTAAACGATACATGGTTGTAATGTAAATTTCGAGACGGAGGGGGTTTAGTGAAGACTCCGGCTCATGGCGTCCGTCAAGCCGGTGGGGGCGGACGCTCGCGCGGGCTGAGCGACTTCGAAAGTGGCGAGAGGAGGCTGCTTGAAGCTCGAAGGTGGTGGATGCTGAAGCAAGTTTTGGGCTACCGCTGAGCCCTCCAGAGCCGCAGGGGCCGATAATCCAGAAGAGGCGCTGTTGCGGAAAAAGGCAAAGGTCGCGACCGGCATTTTGGGCTTGCGTCGCACTGCAAATCAGCTCGTCCCAAAAACGCAGCTGACAATGTCTCACCTGAGATTTTCAGCTCGTTGAGGGCAAACTTTGCCTGGACAGATGAGAGGTCTGCGTCCTCGCCCAGCTTGATATCCCACTGAGCGTGGTCTGAAAAGTCAGCGCGTTTGACGAAACCTAGAATCGGACCCACCAGACTCTTCCCACTGATCCGCAACGATATGGATCGTCCGCTGACCCCGGGTAACGACGGTGATACTGTCGGGCCTAGGCTCGTCAGCGGCGGATCGCACATATCAAAGGGGATACGTACGAGAATTTCGGTAACCACACCAGGATCTCATACAGCATATTGGTGCTCTTCACCGCAATCCTGCCCTCTTTACCCTTGATCACCTCGACAAACTCGTCACCTTCTCCTTCAAAGAGGTCGGCATCGAAATCAACATCCGGCCTGTCCATAATGGAACCAAAAGAGAGCGCTCGGCCAGAGATGGAGTTGCGTTTCTTCGGAGGCTGAGCCCACAATGGCATTCCACTCTCATTGAGGCTGGTCGAAGGAGAACTTCGCGCCGAAGACGAGGACGAGGTGCTCCTGCGGGTGCTTGCCGAGGCGAGGGAGTCTGTATTTGAGAAACGACGCGGACCCGCCTGAGGATAATGGGCAGGAGCACCGATGGGAGCAGAAATCACACAACCTGTCGAAGGCGACTGAGCGACGATGCGGGACGGGCTGATGGGCGAGTCGGGCGATTCGTGACGCGGGGGAGGGGCGGCAAATGCTCGAGCGACCGGAGGTCGAGGTGCCATCTGGGTATCTAGTCTGTCGAGTGAAGGGCGATTGCTCTCCATGACGGGCGAGCTGAGCGGGGGTGTTGCGCGAAGTGCCTCGAAATTGGGAAAGGAGAAAGAGGGTGCATTGGGTGGCGTGTCGAGACTGGGACGAGGGATTAAGTGCATTGCAGTAGAGACGGGGGAAGAAGCAAGAGGCGGCGTCAGCATTGGATGTTTCACGCATTCGCTGTGTCGGGCAAGAGAGTGAAACGCCAGACGAAGACCAAAGTGGATCTCGGTTGTCTCGACCATGACGTCGTCGATGAGGTCCGACGTTGGACATGTAGACGAGGAGTGAAAGGAGGAATGGGGATTCGCGAGGTGGTGTTCCGGCCTCGGCTCGGAACAAGCACGATGCTATAGAGAGAACGGACAGGTAGGAAAGAGAGAGAGAGATAGATAGACGTCATGAGACTCACCTGGCATGTTTCTTCCTCCAGCTACCATCGCGCCTCAAAGAGGTATCTCTGGAACGATCGTGCTTGCTGGGAGTGATGCGTGAGATGAGTGATGTATCCCGATGACTCATGTCCATCGGTTCCCCTGCGTCGTGTCGATCTGGCTCTGGCTTGAATGTCGTCAATGGCCATACAGGTGGGGGCAGCTCGGCTCGTGGAGTTGCCTCGCCACGGGAAACCGAGGTGGATATGGAGCTAGAGGGCGAGACATTCGAGGCGAGATAGGGCAGCCCCTCATCGGCATCGTCGAGATGTGACGTCGGAGACACACCAAGGGGTACGGGGTCGACAGCGGGGAGCGAAGCTGCTTTGGTGAAACCAAAGACAGAATCCGATTCGAAGGCTCTCAAGGGCGAGATTGCTTGTCCACCGCTGCCTTGACTGCTCATGCTCCCGAGACTGCGCCTCCTAGCTTCTTCAAACAGACTGTCGGGCGTCGAATAGGACGACGATGCGGACGAAGACGACGAAGCTGCCGAGGGAAGCTGGCGAGTATCCGGCGAAGTCGAGAGGTGCGACGGGCCACTGTGGAACGACGAAGAAGGCAAGTCTGGGGGTGTCGGCTGGTGGAGCGTCGCGTCGTACATTACGGATATCCTGGATACTCTACAGCTTCACCGCAGCTCGATGGTCTGGACCATTCGATGCCCGTGCTCGACGAGACCACACCAACGGCGAGTGCGAGTGCTGATGAAGGTTGGCTGCAGGCGCGAGACGTCGAGAGGCAAATGTCGATGTTTGATGCGTGAAAAAGCGAAGGTGCTTGGATGAAAGGGGTGCCGGCCGTACGGTGGATCGTCGAGGGTGGTCGCGGCGAGGACGGCGCTGCTTCCTTTGAAGTCTCGGCCGGGGAATGGTGGTGTGGGTGTGGGGGTGGAGCGAGGGGCGAGGGGCGAGTTGAGTGGGGGAGGTGGTGGCCGTCTCAGTCGGAGAGAGAGCGAGCTCGAATGGTCATTGTGATTGTGTGATCAGGTGAGGTGTCGAGTGTCGAGATATGTTGCTGAGGTGTGAGAGTAGTGTTGTTGTTGTTGGGGGGTGAGTGAGCGTGTGGAAGAGTGCGTGGTAGGGAAGAGGTTCGGGTGCAAAAGTCAAAAAGAGTGCAGCAGGTGGGTGGAGAGTGGAGCTAACAGGTTTGAGGGAGTCCTTTGCACCGGATCAACGGGACACTGGTCCGTCGTAGCAACTACGGGGTTCAGTGTACAGTACACCGAAGAGGAGCGATGGATGCTGGTCGAACATTCACTACCGACCTCGCCATGCACACCTATGCACCCAAACACTGCCCCGCCTCCCAGTTGCAGTTGCCAGTTTGCCCACTCTCTGAATCAGCAGGAAATGTCAAGGAGGCGTGTTCACGGCTAGCGGCGTTGTTAAACTCAGGGACCTATGCTTACAGCATACATCCTCTGGTCTTCCGCCTGGACAGGTGCGTGATATGATGTCATTTATTTACGTAAGGAAGGGATCGACGGGCGTCCGTCTCGACCCTTAATCGGACACAGAACAGTCCGTCGCAAGACCCGACAGAGTCTTCTAACCGACGACGATATGAACACTGGCGACTGATCATCTCCCAGCCATCCTGCTCTGCTTTTTGGGCACTGTATACTCTGCACGAGACACCAAACACAACCGGCAGTGACAATTAGCGAAGCCTCCCAAGTACGAGTAGACAGGTACCGATGGGCGCAGGGCCAATATCGGCTGGCTGTTGATCTTCAAGAACCACCGGTCCGACCTTCCTGCCCAGCTTCTCTCCCCTTTCAGCACTCTTGGCTTGTCGTCGCTGACCCGATGTGTTCTTCCGTCTTGGATAGTGAGTGGCTTGCACGCTGACGGGTGGACGGGACGCGATCGTCAGGTCCATGTTCTGTTCCTTATGCTTAATGTCCGGTAATCGTGGAACACAGGTGTGAGAGCCATCTCTCAGAGTAGGGCAGAACGCCACTTGGACTTTGTGGGCTCTGTTGGGTACGATGGTCGATAGACGGTACTCTCATAGTACTGATAAGCCGTCGTACCTCTTTCATTCTACTATATAGGTGGTCTTTGTGAGACGTGACGATGATCAGCAGTGTCTCTGCAGATGTAACCGCGTTCTATGCCACGTGGTCTCAAGAAGGCCGGGTGATACTCGGACCATTGCCGATCCATCCAGCTTCTCTCTCAGTCCAACGACCCTCTACTCTCTGACCTCTGACGAGCGGCTCGGAAGGGACATGGTGGCGGTAAGCAGTCCAATACCTGTTCCTGCCCCAAGGCGCTGAAGCAGAGGTACGCGTACGGCACCCGAGAGGCGTGACGACCCTCGACCTAGATCCTGCCAATACTACCGTCGACGAGCTAAAGGTTCTCTTGTTTTCCAGTACAGAGATCCCGCCGTCGGAACAGGAGGGTGAGTCCAGCGTAGCGCAGCGGAGCTCTCTACAGATTCCAAAGAAAACAGGAGCTGACGAAGGAGTCAAATACGGGTACCCGCCCAAACCTCTTCCGGAGGTGGACGGGCCGATCTCCACCATTCCAATAGGTAGAGGAGAACAAATTATCGTCACTTCTCTCCCGCCAACAGCTTCGACTTCGCGCCACTCCCACTCCCACTCCCACTCGCATTCTCATACTTCGCACCATGCCCATTCTATCACCCCCGCACCGTCCGTCAAACCCCTCAACGAGTCCCTATCTGCTCCTACGCCCGCTCTCCCTCCTCCTGCTCGAACAGACTCAGCGCTCGCGACAGAAGAACCAGAGTCGGTGGAGGTGCCCGGAGACGGGGGAACACTCTTACTGCGCAAAGTACAAGATGACAACTCGTGTCTCTTTTCAGCGATTGGGGTGGTGTTTGAAGGAGGCATAGACGCTGCGCAAAAGTTGAGAAAGGGTGTGTCCCCCTTCCTAGTATCTGGTCGAAGAGCTGAGAACAGTGGTGGCCGATACGATACGTAGTGATCCGACCGAGTACCCCGACGTCGTACTAGGGTGCGTCAAACCTGTGCCTCGTAATGGTGGATAAAGTCAGCTGATACGTTGTAGGATGCCCCGCGAATCATATATATCCAAGATCCTTCAGCGGGACACATGGGGCGGCGCTATCGAGCTCTCGGTATTTGCAAAACACTACAAGACGGAGATATCAAGTTTCGACGTGGCCACGGGGAGGTGTGATCGTTTCGGCGGTGATCAGTACGATACGAGGTGTCTGTTGGTGTACTCGGGGATCCGTTAGTCTCCCCTCTCTTCGCTCTCTTCCCCCCAAACACCCCTGCAACAGGATCATCTCATTAAATCGAATCGAAGTGTCTGGTAAGGGAATGCTGAACATGGATAGACTACGACGCCCTCTCGCTCGCACCATTCCCAGACGCCCCCTCGGAATTCCACACTACCCTCTTCCCTCTACAAGACTACAAGATCCTCCCTGCTGCTGAAAAGCTCGTCGCTCGATTAAAGCAGAAACATTATTATACCGATACGGCTTCGTTCGACCTGCGGTGCGGAGTATGTGGGGAAGGGCTGAAGGGCGAGAAGGGCGCGAGGGAACATGCCATGCAGACGGGGCGTAAGTCGTCTCTACTTGATCCAGTAAGTTGGATAGACTGGGGCTGACCCGAAATAGACGTCGAGTTTGGCGAGTATTGATCTTGCGCGATACTGTGCAGAGTAGCATACATCGACGTGCGGTATGTAAGTGTCAGAATCCAGAATCAGAATCAGAACCGAGCAATGATGATCTATGCGATGAATAACGCTAGGCGCATGTACAGACTAGAAAGAGCAGACGGCCAATGCAGGCAGATCGGCGTCGAGACCTGATGACTCGTGCAGGATGAGAGATGCTATCTAGAGGAAATTCGCTAGTAGACCCAGTTGAGGATCCACAGACCGACCAGTATCAATCCCAACTTGACGCTGTTATACGTCTGCGCCAGCTCCCCGACGTGCGTGACGACAGAAAGAAGGGTATGGTCTCGCCAACGGACCTTGTCGAGGATAGCATACGACGCAGTCGCAGGCTACACATCAGCATCGCTCTTCAGAAAAACAAGGAGACAAGGTAGCTCACAGTCCGTCTCGGCGCACCCCGTGCCGCCTCTTCCTCCGCCAACAGCCTGTCCACCTCGGCCATCCCGTCCCCATCCTCCGCCACCTTATCCACCAACCTCGGGGTGACAGCCGGACTAGGGGTCGACACGCCATTCACTCCACCGGCCACATCCTTGCTATCCCGATTCATGAGCGGTATACTCTCCGGTATCCCGCCTTCGGCACCTTCCTTCGGACCCTCGACCACCTCTTTAACCACGATGGACGGGACGGCGGGCGGTGCTGCGGGTTGTGTGACGGGGGCGGGTAGACCTTTGCGTTTCTTGCCGACTAGCCATTGAGTGATTTCGTTGGTAGCTCCCGAGACGCGGTACGAGATCCAGACAAAGCAGATGCTCGAGACCACGAGATTGACGGCCCGCCAGCCGGGGCCGCCGGGGACGACGAGCAGGATGGCCTTGGTGTCGCTCGCCAACCAGCCGTGGAATTGCAGGATGAACGTCTCGAGCGAGCATTGACCAATGAAGCAGAAGACGGCACTCGAGGCGGCTCGAAGGAGCGGGTTGGCATTGCGCAGGAAAACGAATGCGAGGATCGGCACGATGGAAACTACCGCGTTATAATTGTTGTAAATGAACTTGTTCGGGAGCGAGAGTTCAAACCAGAAATACCAAGCGAATGCCAGTGCAGAGATGACGAGCGTGGTCACTCGGACCGTGTTGAACCATGGCTTCTCTGGCAGCTGGTGTTCTTTGACCTTGATAAAGGCGTAGGCAGTGAGCATGCCTCCCCACACGATATAGAGGTCGAGCGTGACTCGGAAAGACCATTCTTTCGCCGACCACTGGATGCGGAAAATGAGGTTGAGCAGGCGGAAGAGGTATTCCATGAGGAAGGTGTGGCGCATGAACAGCGTGACGAGACCGGCACAGAGAGTAAGCTTTGACAGCAAGAAGGCGGGCCGGTCGTTGTACTTTGAGCCGACAGCCATGGTCGCGTAAATGATGATGTACCACCAGGATACAAGCGGCGCAAAGTAGTAAAAGGCGTAGTCGGTATTCATCGTGTAGGGCAGGACGACCGACAAGAGGTTGAGCCGGACGAGGACCGCCGCGACTCGGTCAAACCCAAAGTCCGCCTTTTTGTAGTAGAAGAAGAAGTGGCCGTACCCAGTCATGAAAAGGTATGCCGCAACGAGGACACGGATCGGGTTGTAGATGCCGGAGATCTTCGAGGCACCGAGGAAGTGATAGACAAGGATGGCGACTGTAGGTCAGTCACCATTTGCTCAATGTCATTGCCCTGCTCACTCTGCATCCAGCCTTTCCACTCGTCGGTGATTTCGCGATTCAAGAATCCCAGATCCTTCCCGCGATTCTTCATGGTCGCCAGACCAAGCACGAGGAATGCAAGGATGAGACTGGCAAACACCCAGCGTTCATAGTCCTTGTTCTCCTTCAAGAACACGGTTGTCCGGTCAGCCATGAAGAGGTATCCGATGGCCAGACCAAAGGTGCTGAGAGAGGTCGATACAGCCGCCGGTGGCAGGTAGCGGACGACAAATGAGTCGGCAGCTGCAGAAATCAGCCGAGAGACGGATCATCAGAAGGAGCACTGACGGATCCTGCTTGCCAGGATGGTCCCCAGCGGCACCCAGACCGCCAAGCCGATAACGATGAGCGCCTGCACTGGTCGAACCCATGCGTACCGCCGGCAACACGTCCCCTCCGAGCCTTCCTTCCTCATGACATCATTGCACCTGAACGACAGCAGCACCTCTGCCTGCTTGTTCATGATCTTGTCGGAAAAGTGAAGCCCATCTTGCGTCTCAGCAGGGACGAGCATCTTGTTAAAGACGGTGGGGACGAAGACGGGAGGCGGATCGGGGTGGTTGATCCGGGCAAATACATCGGCGTTCATGGCCTCGACGTCGGCGTGACGCATAGTCTCGGCCCGGCTTTCCGACAAGAGCTCATCGATGATCTCTGGAACGGGCATGAACACCACGGCATCGGCCAAGCGGAAGTCTTCCCCTCGAGCAGCACGAGGCTGCACGGATCTTCGTCGCTCGTCCAACTCCATATTCCGGAAAGGGGTCGAGCCTGCAGTTGTGACGCCTGATCCCAGCTTCATGTCGTTCCAAGGGGCGAGGAGGGTAGTTTTGGGCGATCCCTGGTGCTCTTTGAGCGCTTCGAACAAGTCGTGGACCGTGGCGCTCCACTCTGCCATCCCGCCAATCTCTGGATGGCGCAGATACCACAGACCAGAGCCTAGCACAAGTAGCGAGGTCGAGCCTGTCGTCTGTCCATTGACGTACTCCCACGTCTTTGTGTTGTTGAGGTATGGATCCCTCCCTGGTCAGACCGCACTCGTGCGAAATGGGGAAAGTGACTCACCACCAGAATTCCATGGACACCGAGCTCTCCACTATGCCATCTGCACTGGTCCGTGCAGGCAGGACGATGCTGCGGTCAGAGTGGAGACCACTGTTGGTGAACCAATCCGGAGCGATGAGCTTCGAGCCGCCGTCAAGCACCCTTAGCATGCCAAAGTACAGCTGGCGAATGGTCGAGTCCCCAATGAAGATGACCTGTCGCTGTGAGGGCGTCTCACTGCTTACAGAAGAGCCGTAATGTGTTGGGCGTGGGGTGTTCTCGGTATAGGTGCTCAAGCAACTTCGGTACGCAGGACCAGACAGTGGGGCGTGGAAGCATCCTGAGAGTCAATCATCGGGAGAGAAGACAGCAGGACTGGCGTACCGTCCGGCTGCCAATTCGAGTATTGCCCGGGGTCCAACCATCTTCCAGTATTGAGCAGCGCCGAACAGCGATACGGATCTGACCAATCTGCAGCGTATCAGCGCTGGCCACAACCAGTGGTGTAGCGGTGTAGTGGTAGCAGAGACGAGAAGAGGGGTTGGGGCGTGGCTCACCGAGGAATGCCCAGCGAAGGAGGTTGCCCAGCACGACAGCCGCCGTGAGTGTCGCACATGCGTAGTGCCACCACAGGGGGTTGAGCCGGGCGGACGAAGCTGACGCCTGAGCTCGAGCTGCCGACGGCGCCATGGTATCGGTTCCAAAGGGCGGGACGGGAAGGTGCGAGCCGACGACGAGCTCGCGTGGATGTGGGAGACACTCTCGAGAGTTGCTGGTACTGGATCGTGTATTGGTGGTTCGCGGGCTGTAACAGGCCTTCAAGCCGCGCGTGGGCGGTCTGACAATGACAATGTAATCTCTTTGTCGTCGTTCACAGATGTACTTCTTTCGTTTCCCCAGCGCGTCTGGCTATTCTCAAAGACAGACAGGCACCACTTCGCCCCCTCGGGCAGCCAGGCCCAGCCCGAGAAAGACTTGAACGGGATCAACTCCACGTGGTGTGTTTGGTTAGTTCGGAACCGAATAACATTTGATCCCAATCCGGCAGTTGAGCAGAAGCATAGTTGCATTGAGCCTGACATTTTCGCGTCGGTGAGGATCAGCGAGCTCGTGACGTCTATGGGTAGTCACCTCTTCTCCAGCAACCACCTGGACTAACATCGCGAACTTCAGGAGCTGCATACAAGTGACTGCAGTAGTGCATTTGCTCTGGTAGTCCTGTTGCGCCTGTCGGGAATGCTCTTCTGACAACTGCCGCACGTCGGCGCCGACAGTCCAGGGTAGAAACAAGCACTTTGCCGCCCTGCATCTTTACTCCAAACGAAGGGCCGAATTCCCACACTTGTACGACGCTAGACACACATCAAGTCCTGGAATGTACACAGCATACAGCGCAGATCAGGGACTGCGACATTCCAGACTCTTCCTCGAGCATAGACTGCGCCGAGGGCTCGAGGGTCTGTGGTGTGGGCGCCGTTGAATGGTTGTACCTATGACGAATGAACTTCAGGTCTATGATCTCCACCACGCCGAACCGAGAGGCTATTTCAGGGTCAAGACGCAGTCGAACTCTGAGTGGTGCGTGCATGAAGCGAAAGGGGGGAGATGACAGCATGACACGCGCTTCGGACCCAACAACCTTTTTCTTTCGCCACCCGACTCATACGTCATAGCCGCATTCCAACCGCTCCAGCTTTTCAGTCAGTCCGTCAATCCACCACCACCCCGAAACATATATACTGCTCCATATTCATTGCCACCGCCCCCCTCTATCAACAACAACATCACTCGACCACTTGCACTGCTCACTTCATTACAACCACCCACCAACCAATCAGTAAGTCTTCGCCTCCACTGCTCCCCAGCCGAGCTCACACCCAGCCATCATGGGTAACATCATTTCCGCCATTGCAGGCGCCATCAACGCCGTCTTCAGCGCCATTGCCTCGTTCTTCATGGCCATCGTCAGCGGTATCGCCAGCGTATTGATTGCCATCTGGAACTGTAAGTCTACCCCTCCCTTCTCCTGTTGAGAGGTCGCTGACTCGCAGTCATCACTTGCGGATGCTGCTCTGGCGGTCGTCGCCGAGGAGGAAGAGGTACAATATAGTGGGTGGTGGGGCCTAAGGCGTGAGTCTATTTCCGGGTTAGACAAGCTGCGCAGTACTGATAGTACCAGATCGCATGACCGCCTCTCACCACCCTCTGTCCCGGTTCCGTGTCCACGATACCCGTACACTATAATATCAACCCGCATTCAGTCTACCTGTCTGCAACTCCACCCGTGTGTAGCCATAGTCATACACGACATGCAACGACCATGACCGGATCGTAAAGAATATCAAAGGCTTCTCAGAGCTAGGCGCCGCCTTGCTGTGGAGCATAAGCGCACACTGGCAGAGCACAGCGGACGGCTCACCTGGTGCAGATTCGCCTCGACCTTGTATATCCTGCCCATCTCCATCCCAGCCATCTTGGGCGTCTCCTCCCTGCCCAATCGGTGCGCACCATACAGAAAGACGTACGTGTCTGACTCGTCAGCGCCCGCTCGTGTCGGGGAGAGGGGGGCATACCCATCTCGACCCCCTGTTCCTTCTCGTACACCGTGAACACCTTTTTGAACTGCGTCGTAGGTTTGAGCACGAAGCATGTCTCGACCTTAGAATCTTCCGCCAGCTGATTGTCAGACCAGCTCTGATGACCGGGACCCACTGACTCTAATCACCACCTGCAGCTGGACCGTGAGCTAGATCATGACAGTGCCCTGAGCTCACTCTTCCTTCAGCTTTAAGGGTCTCTTCCTCCAGCTCGGAATCGGACATGGCGCAAGCTTGCAATCGGTCGTCCTCAAACCAATACCAGCCAAGAGAGATGAAGAGAATGAGAGATGTGTGGTGAGCGAGATGATGGGATTGATGGTGATCAGGGACGGACATCCACCCGCCGGCGGTCTGTGCTGAGTCTGAGGCATTTCTAGTGATGACATTCAACATTGAACGTTCGAATCTCAACACTACGACGGCAAGCAAACGAGCGAGCGGTACGAAGCAACGCACACAGTACGTATCACACAATCACAATCATGGTGAGCCACCACCACCGCCCGTCTGCCTGATCAGCCATGTACCAGTGGCACTTTTCAGCAGACATACCGGCTCGACCATCGCGTCAATACGATACGTCCCGCCAACCCTCATCCCACATTCCGCAGGCGTTTGACGGTCATTCACTCTCATCCCTCTGTGGAGAAACCGGTAGACTGACGGATGAGCTACAGGCAGACGTTGTACAGCTCAGCTCACCTCCACGAACCCGCAGTCCACGTAGGAAACTCTCGAAGACCTGTCCTAGAGGGTGCGAGCGCTGGATTCGATATTCGACCATCTGATGTGCTTGACTCAGTGTCGCCTGCGAGTGAGTACACCCGAGGTTATCGATCTACGAAGCGCACGTAGTCGAATATCACCACCTTGACCTGCGAGTCAGCATACGACTCGGCGGCAGCGATGAATGTCTTGCCTTTTGACTGTCTCGAAGCTCGGGGCAGTCTTCCTCGGAATCAGGTTCATTCGGATCTGGAATGTCCTGAGCTCTGTGTCATTCAGCTTGAGAACAAGGACGGTGGTTGGTCGACTCGGACGCACAGCGGTGTGACCACTGGAGTAGGGGTACGCGCAGGCAGGAATAGCGGAGTGGCCGGGACGAGGATATTGCTGTTCGCTGCTGGTCGATGCGCTGGTCGAACGGGCAAGACACGCGGTTGTGGAGGGACGACGAGTCGAGCTCGCGCCCTGGCTTGCAGCTCGTACGTCCTGCCAACCCTCATGCCGAGCTTCTCGGGCCAATCGCTCGGCATGACCCGCGCATCACGCCAGTGAAGGTCGAACGAGTCTGCTGTGAGCCTGTTCCCGTTTAGTAGTCGGAGGGGTTGTCGTACTTTCCGGCAGACCGGTCTGGGCGCTGCACCTCTGCAGCATCCGCACGAAGAGCACGGTCGGTCGGACTTGCAGGACAACGTCGTTTGATCGGGGAGCCATCTGTTGTAGTCAGAGCATATTGGGAGATCTACTGCTCAGTGGCGCGCACGCGAAAGACGACCTGCACCTGCTCGGTCAGGTCACTGACTCCCTGCAGCGCTGTTGAGACTTACCAGACCCTCTGACTTCATGATCACATCCTCGTCGTCTTCGCCTGTCGACATGACCTGCTAAACCCAATAATACGTGAATGACGTGTCAGAAATAAGCAAGACGTGAGATGGGGTGTGAGAAGATCATGATCGAGTTAGAGGTCTGTGCGTTGGTGTGGCGAGTTGCCAGATCTGCTCAGATCGTATATGACCACCCTGCGATCTTGACAGACCGGCCGGCCGGCACATCGATGTAGGTGCCCATGCATGCTATCTTACAAGAGGCTCGGGGAGCGTGATAGGTCCTTGTGCTGTGGCTGCGATGCCCGATGAGATGTAGCCGACATACGGCATGAGCGAGTACGACAGCGTGAGGTTGGCAGACTCGACTCCTCTGCACGGTATCAGCATAAAACTCCCCAGAGAGATTTGCTAGTCACCTGAAGCTGCCAGACGGATGCCGCCACGGATACTTGTTCTTGCCCTCCTCGACTCGCACCTTGCCCCGACCCTTCTTCCCCTTACTCTGCGCGACCTTTTTGCCTACAGCACGGAAATCGCGCGTATCAGCTCGCGTGATGATCCTGTCCCACAACACGACCTCGTGGCTCGCGCCTGCCGACGGCTCGTCGTACGTCGCTGTGAGATACAGAAAGAGCTGTTTGGTATTGTACGAATTGAGCAGCTCGGTGAGGTCGGTCCGCATGTCGAATCGCAGTGACGCGAGCTCTTCGTTCTTGGCGCCGTACCGTCTCAGCCGGCCTTGCTGACTGTTTTCTCAGCTCGGAGGTGGGGTTTATATGGGGTGAGGTCTGACATGATGAGGTCTTTGATGTCGATTTTGCCCAGCTCGACTCGCGGTAGGGCGAGGAAGGAAGCTACCGAGATGAGCCCGAGCAGGATCATAATGTATGTCGTGGCGAGGGAGGTGAGGTTATTGAGGCGCTGGAATGTCGAGTACATCTTGCTCGACCTGGCGTCTGCTCGGCGCTCTGCTCTCCTCTGGCTCGAGTAGACTGCTGAGCTGAGCACAGCTGCAATATATCTACCTACTTCCACGCGCCTGCCTTTGTCGTCCGCACCGTCATGGCGGGCCAGGGGTGAGATGGGAGAAAATGAGATAAATGGCCTTCTGGAATATTCGCCGGTCTGCCAGCGTGTCAGTGTCAGTACAGACGACGTGGCAGACGCGCTGGAATTTCCATCTCCCTCGTCACACTTGCCTTACCTTATATATCGTCAAGGCGAGGCGACACTCGGCACCATCTGTACCAGTTCGCCACTCGCATCTCAGCACGATGGCCTATCCGCGAAACAGTATACGCCCACGGCGGCGATCAGCCCCATCCTCTGTCCTCTCAAAGCTCACCCTCGTGGCCTTTGTCCTCCTCGCCGTCATCTGCTTCCTACCCGTCAGCAACCAGGTCAAGGCGCAGGACGCAAAAGAGAACGACTATGGCACTGTTATCGGTATCGACTTGGGAACGACCTACTCTTGTGTCGCGTAAGTGCAGCTTGCTTAGCCATGGAGTCGAGCACGAGCTGACGAGACAGCGTCCAGCGAGGAGGCAAGGTAGAAATTATCGCCAACGACCAGGGTAACCGTATCACACCTTCATGGGTCGCTTTCACCGAGGACGAACGTCTCATCGGTGACGCTGCGAAGAACCAGGCTCCTCAGAACCCCGTCAACACTGTGTTCGACGCCAAGCGGTTGATCGGTCGGACTTGGGATGACCAGGATATCCAGCGGGACATGAAGCACTGGCCGTTCAAGGTCGTCAACAAGGATGGCAAGCCCATGATTCAGGTCAGCCACCGCGGAGACCTCAAGGACTTTGTAAGCCACAGCTTTCTCGTGGGCTCGGGATGAAGCTGACTTTCTAGACACCCGAGGAGATTTCTGCGATGGTCCTTACCAAGATGAAGGAGACGGCCGAGGCTTACCTTGGTCACAAGGTCACTCACGCCGTCGTCACTGTGCCAGCATGTGAGTCGTCTGCGCCCTGCTCACGTGCACAGCGGCTGACTTGACAGACTTCAACGACGCCCAACGTTCGGCTACCAAGGACGCCGGCACTATCGCTGGTCTCACCGTCCTTCGAATCGTCAACGAGCCAACTGCTGCTGCTATCGGTAAGTCACAGACCGACTTCTGTTTGAAGCTTGTACTGACAATCAGCCTACGGTCTTGACCGCACTGGCAAGGCAGAGTCCCAGATCATCGTCTACGACCTTGGAGGTGGTACTTTCGATGTCTCCCTTCTCTCCATTGAGGACGGTGTCTTCGAGGTCCTGGCCACCGCCGGTGACACCCATCTCGGTGGTGAAGACTTTGACAACCGAGTCATCGACTACCTCGCCAAGCAGTACAAGCGCAAGACAGACGTCGATGTGACCAAGAACAACCGAGCCATGGGCAAGCTCAAGCGCGAGGTTGAGAAGGCCAAGCGTACCCTGTCCAGCCAGATGAGCACCCGTATCGAGATTGAGGCATTCGAGAACGGCAACGACTTTTCCGAGACTTTGACTCGTGCCAAGTTTGAGGAGCTCAACATGGACTTGTTCAGGAAGACAATGAAGCCTGTCGAGCAGGTCTTGAAGGATGCCGGAGTCAAGAAGGACGAGATCGACGACGTAAGTACATGCGCACAGAAGCGCTGATCTTTGGCTGACAGCTTAGATCGTCCTCGTTGGTGGTTCTACCCGTATCCCCAAGGTGCAGCAGCTTCTCAAGGAGTACTTCAACGGCAAGGAGCCTTCCAAGGGCATCAACCCTGATGAGGCCGTCGCGTACGGTGCCGCAGTACAGGGTGGTATCCTCTCCGGCGAAGAAGGCAGCAGCGGCGTTCTTCTCATCGACGTCTGCCCTCTCACCCTCGGTATCGAGACCACCGGCGGCGTCATGACCAAACTCATTGCTCGCAATTCTGTGGTTCCTACCAAGAAGTCCCAGATCTTCTCCACCGCCGTCGACAACCAGCCCACCGTCCGCATTCAAGTCTTTGAGGGCGAACGCTCCATGACCAAGGACAACAACCTCCTCGGCGAGTTCGACTTGAACAACATTCCTCCGGCCCCTCGTGGTGTGCCCCAGATTGAAGTTACTTTTGAGATTGACGGTGAGTCGCTGAACGATTTCATGGCGAAATATACTGACATGCCTAGCCAACGGTATCTTGAAGGTTGGCGCCGTCGACAAGGGCACCGGCAAGTCTAACTCGATCACCATTACCAACGACAAGCGCCGTTTGTCGACAGAGGAAATCGACCGCATGATTCAAGAAGCCGAGGAGTATGCCGAAGAAGATGCAGCGACCAGGAAGAAGGTTGAGGCTCAGAACGCTCTGCAAAGTGAGTGAAATTGAAGCGGCTTTGGAACACGAGCTCACCCATCTCAGACTTTGTCTACTCGATGAAGGCGCAGGTCAGTGATGCAGAGGGCTTGGGAGGAAAGCTTTCCGAGGACGACAAGGAGACTATCCTCGAGGCGATCAAGGAAAAGACCGAGTGGCTCGACGACCACCCCAATGCCGACGCCGAAGACTACGAAGATCAGCTCGCCGAGCTTCAGGCAAAGGTCGGGCCGATCACTGCCAAACTGTACTCTGGTGGCATGGGTGGGGACGATGACCAGGTGCCATTCAGCCATGACGAGCTGTAAACGTGTCTTTGATTCTAGCATAGCATTATCCATCCGACAAACAGAGTGGGCAGAGAGAAGAGATGCATGCATCAACGCCACCACAAAAGAAGAAGTTGTGCCACTTTGTGTGCCACGTGATCTGAGGATCCTGACTGTTTGCGAGGGTCGCGCCTGCCTTTGCCTTGCTTGTGGTGATTTCACCCAAAAGTACCCTGGCCATCCCAAAACACCTTACATCTTCCCTCTCTCTCTTCTTGTCTGTTCATCGATCTCTCCACTCCCTCAGCTGGAGGGGCGATGAGCATCCTCACACCCTCCAGAGGTGAACTCTTGCCCATACACAACCCCTCGTATGGTCCTCTCCAACCCTCGGCCATGCCAGCCCCACCCCCCTCGGCATCCCCTCGTCCGCCCGCCCCATTCCCCGTCTCTGACAAGATAGCGCAGAGCCGTAAAGCCCAGCAGGGCGAGGTCGATCCCATACAGGCCTGGAGAGACGCCATGATGGCTGCTCGAGCACCCAACGGCGTCCGGGACGCGCTGGCCCCTATCGAGCCCAATAACGCGCACGTCAACTCGGTCCAGCGTCCGAGCGCGAGCGCGAGTGCGAGTGCAGTTGCCAGTGGCAGTAAACCCCCCTTGAGCTCTTTCGCAGCCAAGAGATCTTCCCTCGCCGCGTCCATACCCCGTCCGGCGCCCTTTCCGGACGTGTTCGCCCCGCGGGACGTGACCGCTCCTGCTACTCGTCCAACGCTGCGCGACTTGTCGGTCAACACCCCTCAACAAGTTGGCAAGCGGCCGCGAGAGTACGCCTCGGCGTCGACGGCGAAGCGGTCCAGAGTGGCTGATGGAGCGGCGGCGGAGAGGTCGAGGGACGCGACGCAGCATGAGTGGACTCTCAAGTGGCGCAAGGCGTTCCCCACGCTTGTGTTCCACTTTGAGATTGGGCTGGAGGATGGGTCGGCACGCAGTCTCAAGCCGCGCTTGATGAAGATGGGCAGTGTGAGTCGAATCTCTGACCTTTACTCGGTTTTGTCGGCTGCTGATGCTCGTAGCGTATCGACCAATTCTTCTCGCAGAAGATCACGCATCTTATTGTCAAGAATGCCGGATCTCCTCAGAAACCCAAGATTATCGCCCCTGCACGGCAACTTGATCCGCGGGATTCCCCTCGTAATCCTTTCAACGACAATATGGGCGTAACGGATCTGGCCCAGAAAGCAAAGGCGATGGGTATCAAAGTCTGGTCTGTCAAGAGTGCGTCCCCTAACATTTGTGTCAAGTCTTTGGTGTTGACTTGATCAGAATTGGCAGACATGCTAGATCTGCTGGCTCCGGTTGAAGTTTCTGCTCGGGATTCGCTCTCTACCCTGCTCGAGGATGAGAGGCTTCACGGTACTCGCGAGCGCGACGTCAATGCACCTCGGCCTGATTACTACTATTTCAAACCCGGCAGCAAGCATCTGCTTGTCGAAGACGCGACTGGTAAACACCGTACAATCATGGTCAAAGAGTACAACTCGAAATCGGGCGAGGCTGCAGAGTGGCCGATCCTGTTCGAGACATTCCTTCGACCGTCTTCGTCCAGCATCGCACCAGTCCCCATCGATGAGCTCAAAGCACGCGCAGAAGCTTTGTACGTCGACTGTCGCCCGTATAAAGGCGAACAACCTCCTACGGTCCTACGCCGATCAACGTCCATGCAGCAGTTCCCGGGCACTCCAAAACTGCCTACCGCCCGACCGTATCAAATCGCTTCTGGCAATTCCGTCGTTCTCACATCGAACATCGCCTCGACGTCGACTGCAAACCCGTCGCCCATGATGCAAGATGGTGTACCAGCGCTGGGCACCGGCAAAGATCGTGCGATCTTGCAGATGAGCAAACGAGTCCAGGTTTTGAAGGGCAACGCGCGCCTGGCTGCTTCCAAGCGTCTTTCCGACGAACAGCCTTTGGCGATAGCGCGGCGCGCGTCTATGAGCTCGACTTCGAGTCAGTCGGTTCAGAAGACATTCATGACGCAAGATCAAGTCGTCAAGATGCTTCGTCAGGCGCGCGGTCCTGTTCCCGACGATCCGAACGTGACGGCGGCCATGCGGATACAGAATCGGAAAAATGTAGATGCGGGTCTCAGAGCTCGGTCGCAAGATACTGGTGCGGGGTATTGTGAGAATTGCCGGATCAAGTTTACGGACTTCTCAGCAGTAAGTCCAGCTCAGATGGGTTACGTATGGGTGGATGCTGACTGTTTCAGCATGTCGTCTCGAAGAAGCACCGGAAATACGCGACGAACCCTGCCAACTTTTCGGAATTGGACGCTCTCCTGGTCATGCTTCAACGACCGCCCAGGTCGTGGAGCGCTCCCGACGTGCTGTTGCCTTGTGAGGCCAAACATGGCAAAATCTCCGATTGCGAGTCGTGCAACTTTGATTATGACGAGCATGTGGCGCAGTACGAGGCTGAAATGGAAGAGGATGATGAGGAGAATGGAGAAGAAAGAGAAGAAGAACAGACGAGTGAGGCGGATGGGTCCGGCGAGGCAAGTCAAGAGGACAGAGTAGACGATCTCTCTATGGACGAAGGGGAGGGCGAGTCGGATGAAGGGAACGAGGTCTCAGAGGACGAGTGAGAGCATGTGGTTTCGACTCGACGCATAACACTTGCATACGGCCATCAAACACCACCACCAACAGCAACAACAACACCAGGTCAGCATCATCATGTTTCGCTTTCGCCAGCATTCGCATTGTGCGTGTACATGTTCTTTTGTTTTGTGGCATCATGCAGCATATATAAGTATCTCCATGTCCAAGTGAAGATGCATAAGAGATCCAAAAGAGGCACAGGGCACGTGTGGCTAAGTGTATGTGTGTATATATATATATATATGAGACTTGGCGGTGTGAGCCTGGTCGGCTCGCGGCTCACGATTACTTGTCCTCTGTCAAGAGGAAACGAACGACGGCCGAGACCGTATCGCCAATCTTGCTCATGCCTTCCAAAACCTTGACCCTTCGCTCAATATCGAGCCTCTTCTTCTCCTGGAGCTCTTTCCCACGCACGAGATACTCCATCATCCTCCCGCCGGCATGTACAGCCTCGCGCGTCTGCTCGGTATACCTCTCCAGCGCAACCTCGAGTTCCTGCTCGAGGCCCGCAACCTCCTGTTCGCCCTCGGCAGACTCATCAATCTCCCCTTCTTCAGCCATGGCGATCCCATCGAGCACCTTGAGGACCTTTGTGATGAACGTGTCTACTCGCGCAGGGGTGAACCCGCGCGCAGAGAGGATCTTTTCGAATTCCCGGCCGGAGAGGAAGGCCTCGTCGGTGGCGTAGAGGTCGCGCTGCAGTCCTCGACGGGTCGAGTCGATCTCGGTGGCGATAAGACACGAATGGGCGATCCAATTGGCAGGATCGTGTTTCGGCAGAGACTCCTTGACGAGCTGCAACAGCTTGCGTAGGGTTTTGGCGCCAATCTTGATAGGATGCTCGATCGGTTCGGCCGCAGAGTTGGTCAAGGGTGGTTTGCCCTGCCCGTTCGGCACCTGAGGCTGAGCCGAGAATGTGGGAGTGGGAACCGTGCCGTAGGCAGGCGATTGGCTCTTGGTGTGATTGGTGGAACGCTCGGCCGTGTTGGGCGTAGGGGGAAGAGGTGAAGGGCGGATCTGGGCATGAGGGTCGACAGGGGCTAAAGTGCTGGCTGGGGGTGTCGAGCGTGACTCGGTCCTGGCGATAGGCTGGTACGGAGGCATCGCAACCGACGTGGAAGCCTGCAGCTTGCTGTCGACCTCGGATGCCACGCTGTCTCGGCGCGACTCCATCGGCTGAGCGGCAGCCTCAGCTTTGACAGTCACTTCGACTGCAGGTACAGCAGTGGCAGCCTCGACAGGGAGTGACTCGCGACGAGGGCGCTTGTGCGGAGATGGCGAGTTGACTGACGAGACGGGAGATCTGCGATTCAGCTTCACAGATATCAGCAGGGGAAAGAGAAACTCACGAGGTCTGGATCTTGACAGGAGTAGCCTCCTCTTTGACCTCGGGCTCCCTACTCCGCTTCCGAACAACTTCCTCGACGACCGCAGGAGGTGCAGCTTGGGCTTGCGACGTCGGAGCCTCTTGTGCCTCGGCTTTACCGCCCCTAGCCCAATCAGGTAGATCAGGAAAGTCGGCCGCCACACTCGAGGGGACGAGTCGAGGAGGCTCAGCTTTGACAACAGTCAATTTGCCTTGCCAGTTCCGCCAGATTTCCAGGTCGGCATGGTTCGCTCGACCAAACTCGGTTTCCAAGTCGATGGGCTTCTGGTGCAAAGCTTGCAAAACCGCTTCACCAGCACCAGGTTCGGAATAGGCGACATAGGCGAATCGGGGTAGAGTCGCAGAGACGTGATAAATGTCGACGGCGACGCTAGGGTGTCAGCAACTTGACAGCTGACGGCAGGGGAAACATACATATTGCCAAATTGGGAAAAGAGGATGCCCAGATCCTTCGCCGAAACCTCATTGGGAAAGCTGTTACATCATCAGCGCCGAGTGTCCGACCGAAGGTACGACATACCTCGTCACAAACACAGATCCCTCTTTCACCTGCATGGCATCCTCATCCACCTCGGGCTGGTGCATGACCTCATCGTGCGCCACAGACGCAGGTTTGGGAGGCAGGGACGGGTGTCGGGCAGCCAAGTCAAGTTTGAGGTCATTGGTAAGGGCAGCAGTCGCAGGCTGGGCAGGCGACAAGGCCGGAGGCTTGGGCCGGTCGAAGGGAATCTTGATACGAGAAGGGTCCGAGTCCCCCCGTTGCCACGGTCCAGGCTCGCAGCTCCCTGCCGGCGCAGGATCTCCCCCGAGACGACGATAAGCTTCTCCGAGCGTTCCCTCCTTTTTCCGCTTGAGGTACGAGTTGCTAGCTGCCACAAAGGCGATCTTGCCCGCTAGGACTTGACCCTCAAGCTGGGGATTCTTGGGCAACCAGACGAGCGTCATTTTCGCTTGCAGGAACTCGGTGCAGACATCGCGCCAGAGCCGATCGAAACGAAGAGCTTCAGAACAAGACGAAGTATCGATACCAACAATGGCGGCTTGAGAACTGCTAAAGACGACGAGCTCGTGGTTGATGGGCGTTGCGTCCTTAATAGACTGATGCAGTCGCTCTTGGAACCCTTCAGCCGCTTTGCAGATACCTCCAATCTCGGCATTGAGGGAACTTTCACCATCAAGAGCGCCACGCATCTTGCTGCCCGACCTTCCCGACTCGATGATCCACTCGACAGCGGCGGACCAGCCCTCTCCGGCTCTTGCGGCGCCGTCGGCATACCATACCGCCTCGTTGCGCATGCACAGTTGGCGATGTACGTCAAGTGCGTCATCTCGGCTCAATGTCACGTACTTGACGATCGGCAGATGACTTGGAGGGAGGGCGTGCATGGCGGTGGTGTAGGTCCCGACCGTCATCATTTGTGGCTGAGTGATGAGTGAGAGCTCTTGCGAGTCGGCGCCGTTGTCCCTTGAAGGGATTGGGCGACGGTCCGGTAAAGGTCCTGTCCGCTGTGGCGGAGAAAGGACACGCGACGCAGCAGAAGGAGGGGCCGAGTAGGTGTCAGTCCTCATGGAAGGCAACGACGATGAGAGTGGCGGTTGCGGCGGCATGCGCAGGGCCGGCGTGCCAGGATCGTAAGAGGCTTGAGCAGGGGAATACGGGTCGTAATGCTGTGTGGTGTTTGTTTCAAAGGACCTCCGCGGTTGTTCGTAAGCATAAGCCGATCTTGGTGGTGCATCATAGGTATCGTAAGCTCGGTACTGGGGTGGCGGCGGTGGGAGATTCGGTGCTGGTGGTGGTGGATAGGCATAGGCAGAGGGATGATCCCGAGCGGCAGGGGGCGAGGTGCCGTAAGGTGCGGCCGTCTCGGAATAGGGTTGACTGGGAGAGTACCGTCCCGCCGCCGTTGTTCGGTTGGGTGGGAACGGCGGGAAGTTGCTCATCTTGCACGCGTGGTCGTCGTCGGTGGTGGGATGATAATCAGCAGTCGTCAAAGGTGTTGTGTTGTGGTTGTAGTTGTGATTGCTGCGAATGAGGTAGAAGAGGTGCGTGCGGAGCGAGACGACCTGATCGTCAGAACGGTGTCAGATCATGTCAACGAGAGCCGGACGGCAGGTCAGTCAGAACTCACTGCTGGTCAGACCGAAAGTCACAAGAAAGTCCAGGCTTGAAGTCGTGACTTGAGGTGAGAGAGAGGTCTTGAAGAGAGAGCCGAGACTAAGACTGATCGCCGCTGGTATTATCACAGAGTGGGGGATAGAGGGGAACAAGAAAAGTCAGACTGCAAAAGTCAAGAAAGATCGTTTGAGCGCGCGTGATATTGCGAATAGCCGATGATCGTAAGTCTTGTGCGTGTCAATGCCGGTGAAGAGAGAGAAGACAAGGCGTCAAGAAGCCAGGCGATGCCTTTTGGTGAACGAGGTGACAAGTGCAAGTGTGCAAGAGAGAGAGAAAGTGAAAGTGACGGGGTTGACGGGAGATGAGCCGGCGAACGGCAGAGCAGCGCAGTGATCCTACTTTAAATGCTCCCCCCTCCCTTTACTTTCCTCGAATCGGGCAGTGTCAGAAATATCGAGGAAGTCTCGGTCTCATCTAGGAATTCACTGTCCATGCTTGGACATGGCTCCGCTGAGTCCTGATGCAAAGCGCTTGCGCGTGAGTCGCTCCCAGGTTCTGTAAGCTCAATGTAGCTTGTCGGACTGACCAGGCAGACGATCATCATCTCTCTGCCGGTACTCGTAGTCACCTCGGCAATTCTATACCGACGAGGTACGTGCCGAATACAAACCACTGACACTGATACTGATGTCTGTCTAGCTTTCCTTGGGGAAGAGCAGCGCCGCATCCCACAAGCTACTTCGGTCGGCGATGTCCAGGCTCACGACAAGATACTCGGCCCGGGAGCGAGCGAAATAGGAGGAGCACCATGGCAACCGCATGTCCACAAGGCCGACACCGGCAGATGATCAAAAGTAATGCTCAACGCAGCCGCACCGTCATGGAAAGCACTCGCCTCTCGCGAAAGAGACCGTCTCGGCACAGCTTGCTCAGCCAATCACAAGTGGTCTAGTCGCTCTCCGTTGAACGCCATGGGAAAGGACGGGCACGCAGTGGAGATTGCAGAACGTCTCCATATCTCCTCCATATGCCACCTAGTGCATGCCGTGATGTCATCTATCCTCTTCTGCCATCTACCGTCGTTCGGCAGGAAGAACTTTGGTGCCGGGGAGGACATAGGGGTTGAGAGAGTAGTTGCACTGGCGGTCAGTATGTTCTTCTTCCGTTGCTGTCCATGACGAACATTCGAGTAGGCGACGCCAGCTCCGAATCTGCGTCAAGTCAGCATGTGCAACTGAATGACGAAGGAGAGGCTCACCCTGTTGAGAGAGCCACGGGCCATCCTCGACCTGTGGAGATCAGCATGCTGTCTGGCAAGGTATTTATGGATGTCATTCCTCTAACGATCATGTCAAAGACGCGGTAATCCCTTTCGTCGCCTGGGAAGAGTGAGGCGAGATGGACGTGGGCCATATGAGATGCCAGAGGGAGTGAGAGTGATATAGAGGATCAAGACTCACGTCTGAAAAGCAGGACCGAAGCCACAACGCCTACACCAAAGCCGATACCAGTGTTGACGACCATGTCCGCCAGCTAGCACGTCAGTATATGACCCAGGGGAGAGCTTCCACCACAAGGGAGATTCCCGATGGCCTAAGGAGATCTGGTGAAGCTCACGCAGTTGTCAAACTGTCTGTCAGCTCTTGTCCGGAATCACCCGCCTAAGAAGTGAACGTCGTAGAGGAGACCACACCCACCTTGCGAGCCACAATCTCTTCGCTCGGGATGGGAGCCGCAACAGCGGCGGCAGCAGCAGGTTTCGACGCCATGCTTGCGAGTCGGTCGGACGGTCTTTGTCACAGAGTGAAATGGTATAGAGCAGAGACGAGACTAGAATGACGGAAAGCGAAACGGAAGGAGAGTGACGTTGTGTCGTGATAGGCGCGACTGGGGGTGGTTCTTGCTCTCACAATATAGGCACCCCAGGTCTCGATGCAGCTACGGCGGAGATAAAAAGTGACTCGTCCCGATCTGATCCCGGAGTTGCCGAATGACCAACGGGCCCACTCAGGGTCCGGAGTTCAGGGTCCAAGGTCAGAAACGGCGTTGGGCATCGATGGCAACATTTTACACGCAGCAGCAACAGCTAGAGTGGGCCAGTGGCCAGTGGAGGATGATTCATGCACACCAGCTTGGCATCGACGAGGACGAGGACGGGGAGGATATGTCTTGACTATTGCATCTGTCACTCTTGATTGCCCTCTCTTTCGCATTAGATACCCTTGGGTCGTAGTGGTGTGGGTCGTGGCTCGATCACAGTCGCCATCGTGACTCCCTTCCTTGCCATCTGTCGTTCATTGCATCACACACCTCGGCCGAACCAATCGGTCATCGGTCCACCTTACACAACAATCAAAAACACCATCGAGCCACCCCAGATCGACGCGCAATCATCTTGCATCAACCTCTCTCTCTCACACACATCGTGTCGCCACCGCACCATGGGCGAAGACCTCGCCAACACCTCGACGGCCGATCTAGAACGTGCCACCTCTCTAGTGGCCGTATCGTCCACATCGCCCCTCGCGAGATTCACCAACTGGGCAAACACGTTCGAATGTAAACCGCAGAGGGTGTTCGCGCCCACCACTGAGCTGGAATGCAGGCAGATCGTCGAGCTGGCCCGTAGAGAAAAGGTCGACCTGCGACCTGTGGGCGTGGGGCACTCTCCCTCTGATCTGGCATGCACCTCGGGGTGGATGGTCCGTATGGACCACTACGAGGGGGCGATCAACGTAAGTCACTCTTCCTGCTGAGCGCAGCGCAGCTCAGCTGGTGCTTCTCGATTCTCGTCCACCCTGCTGACCAACAGGTCGATCACGATACCCACACCGCCACCTTCAGAGCCGGCACCACCCTCCACTCTGTCCATCGTATCCTCAGCGCCGCTGCACCACCCCTCGCCCTCCCCAACATCGGGTCCATCTCCGACCAAACCATCGCCGGCCTCATATCCACCGCCTCCCACGGCAGCGGCATAAACTTCCCCGTCCTTTCGCAGCACGTCAAATCACTCAAGATGGTCTTGCCTCAACCGGGCGCACCCGTGGTGCGCACATCGAAAACAGAGGATCCCGAGCTGTTCAAGGCGAGCTTGTGCGGTCTGGGCGCGACGGGCTTGATGCTCGAGGTGGAGATTGAGGTTGAGGCTGCTTTCAGGCTGCGCGAGACCAAGACGGCCATGAAGGTCGACGATGCCTTTGAGCAACTGGACGAGATTATGGGCAGCGCAGAGCATGCGCGGATGTGGTGGTATCCCGACGGCGACGGCGTCGTGGTCGGTCGCGCCGACAGGACGTACGAGGTGAGTCATGGTCTCAGGACAGCGTGCGTGTGCTGTGGATGCTGAAGAGCAGCCTGCCAATCCTCAATCCTCCATTTGGGGCCCGATCCTGCACTACCACGTCACGCAATTCTTCCTATTCTGGGCTCGGATGTTCCCCTCGCTCACGCCGCTCGTGGGCAAGTGGGGCTGGTGGTTGGCCAAAGGCCAGTCTGAGGTGGTCAACGACGGGTACAAGGTGCTCAACTTTGACTGTCTCGTGAGCCCCAACCCAGTCCCAGTGTGTTCTCTGAGCTAACGGCAGTTCCCGCAATACGCCCTCGAATGGGCCATCCCCTCCGCCAACGCCAAAGCATGCCTGAGAGAACTCCGCTCCTGGCTAGAAGAAGAAAGGGCCAACCCCAACGGCCTCAAAACGCACTTCCCCCTGGAAGTCCGCTGGTCCTGCGCAGACGACATCTACCTCAGTCCAAGCTACGGCGTCGAAACAGTCTGGATAGGCGTGGTCACATACAGACCGTACGGCCTCGCGGTCCCCTACCGAAAACTAAACGATAAATTCGCCACCATTCTCGCTAGCCACGGCGGCCGCCCGCACTGGGCCAAAGAACACCATCTCAAGCCGAAAGCCATCGAGGCGCTTTATCCCGAGTTTGACAAGTTTCGCGAGGTGTGCGAGCGCGTCGATCCGGCTCGTATTATGCGCAGCGAGTATCTGCGCCGACATCTCGATGGGGACGATATTGGCGAGAGGGTGTTCAAGAGGCGGAACGCGAGCAGGGTCATCAGTGATGATCCGTCTGTCGCCGAGGCGCAGGAGGACAAGATCCTGTCCAGGCGCACATAGTTAGAGAAATTATAGATTAGACTTTAGAATTACAGTCGTATATGCAATTGGCCAAGGCGGGTATCATGTTCATAATCGGCTATAATATGTGGCAAGAGCATAGATATGATACGGATGAACTCGTACTGAACTGTAACGGATCAAGAAGTATTATCAATCCTAGCGATCAATCGCTCAACTCGGCCAGTGTCCGTCCAGCATGGTGCCTCCTCCCAGTCTGTATCCGCTTGGCCCAAGGCTCCGCCTCGTCCGATCCCTCCCCTGCTTCTCCTTCGGGACTGGACCGATCCTCCCGCTTCGTCTTGCTCTGCGATCGTCGCTGCGAGTCTTTCCGCTCTCTCTTGACAGCAAGCTTGGCCATCTTGCCCAGATCATTCGCTTTCATCGTCTTTGCAACTTCGGGATTTTGCCGCATGAGCTGGTCTCAGCACCAACAAGAGACGTTGTGATCTGTGGCGGCTCACTTGTAGTCCCAATTCGAAGATCTTGCGCTCTTCAGGCGAGTCCTTAAATGTCTGGTCGTGCACGTGTGAAGCAATGTGCAGATTTCTCAGCATGTCGTCCTCCTTGCGCGATTCGACACGGGTCAGCTTCGAGTCATAGGCGTTCGACCGACACTTACTGGCCGCCGCTTCGCCCAGCACGTCTGAAACGAAATCGTCATTTCGCAACTGAGCTCGTCTCTCGTGGGCTTTGAGACGTTCGCGATCAAGATTTGCCTGGCGCATTGCCTGGCGAGCCTCACCCTGAATTGTCAGACACGCATCCGGATGTGATGAAAACAATCACCTCAGAGCCAGGCTCCTCTCCGTCGTCTGTACTATACTCGGCATCCAAAAGGTCTTGCAAGAAACGATCCTCAGCTTCTTGAACCCTCTCTAACTGGCATTCTGAGCTACTCGAGCCCGCGCAGAACAGCAATCGACCCACGTTCTTGGAGACGAACCCATTCGGATCAAAGCGAAAGATGTTTTGCGATCCGAACAGCTCGCCTTGATCTTCTACAGTTTTCGCTCCCTCGAATCCCTGATGAATGCGTCGTTCGAAAGTGGCGTCGTTCAGCTGACGGGCTTTCTGCTGCTTGTGGACTGATTTATCAGGACACAAATGCGGGGCAGGACGAGCAACCCACTTTGTCGTTCGTATTTCAGCTCTTCGAGTGTACCTTGACCGATCAGGCGATACACGTCACTGGGACTCAGCGGAAACATTGCGAGAACTCAGTCAAACATACACAGGGCGTTTTTGGCCGATTCTGAAAGCCCGATCCATTGCTTGCAGATCATTCGCAGGATCTGAGGATGAGCACGGACGGAAGAAGCGAGGCATGGCTTACTCCACGACGGATCGAAAATGACCACTTTGTTTGCCTGATACTCTTAGCGTCTGCCAAACAATCCCGTGCGACTCACCGCAGTCAAATTCAACCCTACACCCCCTGCCAACGTGCTGACGAGGAGTATGAAATAATCCTGACTTGGGTCCTGGAAGCGATCGACCATAGCTTGCCGCTCTCGAGCGTCCACGTCACCCGTGAGTTTGTCATAATCTAGCCCGAACACTGCAAATCAGCGTTGCCTTGTCTGCAGTGTGCGAGGTACTCACTCGATGCTTGTATGAAGTCAGAGATCATGTCCAACAGTCGAACAGAACTCGAGAAGAGCAAGACTCAGTTGTCAATTGGGGATCGCTCCCGTGAATACTACCTACCTTTGTTGTCATTCGGTTCGGCTCGCCACTGTTGCAAGAGAGCCGCAAGAAGCTGAACACTTAGTCACAAGTTCCGCATCATCCTGACTCACAGTCCATTTGCCACAGTTTGAGGGGTCACTGCCATGAGCGGGAACGCTTGACACTGCAACGACTTACAGCGCGGCTTCAATGATAGTCTGAGATTTGCTGTCGTAATCCTCTCCCATCTGGGTCGTGAGCAGTCAAGCCCGTTGTCAGGTATCTCGTCGACATACGCAAATCTTGAAAATGCGCTGATTGACTTTCCGCTTGGCTGCGTGAGCATCGCAGAAATCAACGAACGAGACGACTCACCATCTGCACACTATCGTCCGAAGCTGAATACTGTTAGCACCTCGGGTTCGGCTACTCACTCTGTGGAGCTGACCTTGATATATAAGAGCAAGATGCTGATCGTCAAGTCGCCCTTACATACGAGATTGAGACTCACATTGGCAACCTTTGTCAGTGCGCTGATGCTGTCCAGTGAGCTAGGTCTCATACAGGTGACTCACTTCCTCAATACCGCTACTTTCAGATCCTCGCCGTAGGGACTGAGCTTATAGCAGCAGCGAAGACGCCTGTGAATGAGCCGCGCCCGCCTGTATTGATAAGGATTACGTTTCTCCAGACCCGCAGTCGCAAGGCTCTTTGCGCCTCAGTATGTATTGTATGCCTGCCCATAAGCACTCCCCCTCGCTGAGGATGGGACTTGCCTTCAGAATCGATCAAAGCCTGATAGGCTGAGACCTGCCGTACGCCAAGAGGACAGAAGACAACCAGATCCCTCTTTTGAGGCAGCTGCGGGGTCAGACTTGAAGTCGGCTCGATCGTACACCCTCTTACTTCGTCGGCAATGAGTCGTTTGTCTCGGCGGAGATAGAAGTTTGGCAATACTCTCTGATTCATAAGACCCAGTCGCATCTTCCGTCAGCTCAAACCTGTGCACTAGCACGGATGCCTTACGATGCCCATCACAACCTCTTCAGCCGTGCCCTCGCGGCGATGCCCTTTCTTGATCGGATTCACCACATATTCACGCCATTGTTTAAGCGTGCCCGCCCAGCCACGCCAGACCTGCTTTTTCAGTCGGGATGCTCATGCCTGAGCTCGGAACGCTCACGAAATCAAGCACAGCCCACATCTCATCGATACGGTTCTGCACCAGTGTGCCAGTAAGGGCGAAACAGCTTGAGCACCGAATTTTCTTCAGCGCCAGAGTCGACTTAGCCCTAGGCTCCTTCATTCGATGTGCCTCGTCAACAATCACAACGCTAGAATGTAAGCGCGGACTGCTATCAGGTTAGAATCCACTGACGAAAGAGGCAAGTCCTTGATCATCTCGATATGCGTCCGAGCTCCCTCAAAGGAGACAATCACAAACCGTCAGCGCGCATCGTCTGTGGTAGCGGCAGACATACCTAGATCGAAGTAGCCGTTGAAGAACTGACTACGCAGGCTCACTGCGTTGTCACTGCGCCAGATGTCATACTCGAAGTAGCCCCACTATCTGAGTGAGAGAGGTTGGAGAAACAAGGCTCCTCTATGCTTACCGTCTCCAGCTCCCTTTGCCACTGTACATCAGTGACCCCGCAAGCCAGTGTCGTGCTTCTCACGTTGGTGACTAGACTCTTTGGGCATACGATGAGTCCGGTCGGCCAGTATCTGGGATTCACCGAACTTGTCGAGGTTCTGATTAGCTTTTTGCGGCGCTGAAAGTCTGCCGATGTTCCCGTCTTCCGCATGATCGCCGACAGCTACCAAATCAGATTTGAAGATCTGCACTCGGTTTGATGGGCGCACAAATGAGATGACCTGGATAGTCTTGCCGAGTCTTGGCAACATTAGTGCAGTTTCGCATAGCTGGGAGGACCATACCCCATGTCATCACCAAGAATGGCACCACGGCCGGCTTTGTACTTGTCGTAGAGAAACTGTACCCCGGCTCGTTGGTATTCGCGGAGAAAGCGGTTGATACTGCGCGGTATGACCACACGGGCGTCTGTAGCATCCAGGCGATACTCCCCGATGTTTGCCTGCTCTGCCGAGAATGGAAATGATGGTCGAATCTGATCTTCCTGCCCGGGGATGGTGGTAGAGACTTGAGAGCCGTTCACAAGGGGAAGTTCTCGATTGGTGGGAGTGATAGCAGGGGCTGGCACTTAACTGTCATCCCGCTTAGCTGGCGTATGCCGGAGAGCCTCACCAGCAAAAAGATCGTCGTCCGAGTAATGGCCCTCCTGATCGGACAGGGCTTCACCGCCATGGCTTTGTACCGCTTGCCATGGCGCAACGACAGGATCGTCTGCATCATCATAATCTCCTTCCGGCTCTTCCTCTTCATCTGTCTCGGAATGTCCATCGCCTTGAGTGGGAAGTCCCTCTGTCGCCTTTGAATCGAGATTGGAAGGCGTGGTATCTCGGTTGGCAATTTTGTCGAGGATCGCCCGTTTGGTGACCTCGTTTCCCGTATTGACAGCAAGAGGGGAGCTTGCACCTGCGACATGTCAGAATAGTGCATCCATTACCAGCTCACGATGTACCTGCTAAACGCTCCAGGGGGTTGAAATCTAGTACGACCTCTATGCCATGAGCAAATGTACGTGTATTCACGTGAGCTCGAGCCACTCACGCCCTTCGTATTCAAGCGTGTCTTCGTCTTCGGCAAGGCTTGGGCTGCGCTTGCGTCGTGTACGACGTGCCTCATGCTCCGAACCTGATCGTTCCGGGTCGTCCTCCAACACGACGAGACGTTTCTTGACCGATTTCGAGGGGCGGGGTAAAGGCAAAGGAGGTAGGCCGTTCTTTTTCCGGTCCTTGTTCTCCTCGCGAATGGCCTGTCGACGTGCCTCCAGCTCTTGATCTGCGGCATACCGCTGTGCCGCATTCACCGCATCCTCCTCGAAGTCGTCTACATCCTCTGGAAGCCCATCAACTTGGTGTGCACGTCCGATGAGTAAGAAAAGACTGACCTCTCTCGACCCTGACGCCGATGAACTTGGGCGCAGCACTGCGTGATTTGCTCTCTGCACCACGCTTCTCATCGTGTCGGGTCATGTCGGTGGTTGGGATGTACCTGCATGCTGCGAGCCATGCTCAGTGGTTTGCATCTGATGATGAACTCGAGACCTGGACACATCGGCAGCCGAGCTTACCGGACTCTTTCATTCCCTCTCTTCAGGCTGGTTCTCCCACGGTTGTACTCGTTCCTGGATTTGCCACGTGCTCACGAAATGTCTGAAGAGTCGATGGTTTGGACATGGACAGATCGGGAGGACGAGTTGCAGCAAGCATCGGACAACGAGCAGTGGCAGCATGCTGTCCTTGGACAAGCTGCCAATCGTGCCACGTAGCCTTATCCTCCATCATCTGCTCAGCTCGCGTCCGACGGCGAGCTGTGTCCGTTATGCGAGCTCAAATTCGGCCACCTCGTCGGTCGACGCCAAAAAGGCCTACTCGCATACCTTGTTGTTGCCAAAGACATCTATGCCTCTCAAAGTGAAGCGGCCCGCAGAGCATGAGAGAATATGGAGAAAGAGGACCACCGACGAGCTTTATCGCAGACAGGCGCAACGACGAGATCGGCCGTTATTCGTCTTGCACGATGGTCCACCGTACGCGAATGGTAATCTGCATATGGGTGAGTAGATATCAAGCCATGTTGAGCCTCTGAGACGAGCTGATCCGATAGGACATGCTCTCAATCGCACACTAAAGGACATTATCAACCGCTACAAGCTCCTGCGTGGCCATCGTATACAGTTCGTCCTCTTGCCTGCGACATAACACTGCTGACATTCTGCAGCTACATACCTGGCTGGGACTGCCATGGCTTGCCCATTGAGATGAAAGCTTTGAAAAGCATAGGAGTGAGTGCGGCCGTAGCCTCCGGTCTCAGCTCACAGGAACAGGCCAATGATGCAAATCCAGACTTGTCACCTGTCAGGATACGTGAGGCGGCGCGGAGGACAGCGCTAGAGGCGATCGAAGTGCAGAAGAGGGAACAGAGAGATCTCGGCGTCATGGCCGACTGGGAAGCTCCAGGCGGTATCTACCGGACGCTGGGTGAGTTACACTACAGCAGAGGCTCAGTGACTCGGCTTATGTCAGATCACGACTACATCATGAGGCAGCTTCGGTTGTTCAAGCAGATGGTGTCTCGAAGTACGTTTCTCGGAGCCAGGAGTCCAGTGCGAGCTGATCGGATACAGATCTGATTACATATCGACTGCGACCTACTTACTTTTCTCCTTCCACTCGGACGGCTTTGGCCGAGTCCGAATTGAAATACAAAGACGGTCATTCATCGCGTTCGGTCTATGTGGCCTTTCCAGTTGCCGAGGAAGACATGTCGCCTTCATTGGCAGCAGCCTACAAGATCGCCCAGGAGAAAGTCGGACTACGTCCCCTATCTCTGGCGATATGGACCACAACTGCCTGGAGTCTCGCTGGCAACCAGGTCAGCGCATCTTCATCGGTGATTGTGAAGAGATCCCGGCTGACCTTCAGGGAGTCGCTGTTCACCCTGAGATGGTGTACGCCTTAGTGACCACTACATCCGGACAGCTTCTTCTGGTCGCAGTCGATCGCCTACCGGACTTGACCAAGATGCTAGGCGACCTCGAGGCTGTAACGACCATCCTTGGGTCCGACCTATGCGGAACACGATACACTCATTTGTTCCACCCACCATCAAGTAATCTCCCGCGTCCAGTGATTCTGCCGTCTCGACATGTAACCGCCACCTCAGGTACTGGTCTCGTTCACTCTGCTCCAGCACACGGCTATGAGGACTATCAAGCATTTGGCGAGGCTGGTCTTATGCCGTCTGAGCTGAGGTCTCCCATCGATGATCACGGACGCTTCACGGACACACTACTGGGCTGGTCAGACATCCCCGAAGTGCAAGAGCTTGTGGGGAAGGAGGTTCTTCAAGACGGCACCAGTGTTATGATCGATATTTTGAAACAACAGAATACATTGTTGGCAGAGGAGACGATCGAGCATCGCTATCCTCTCGATTGGAAGACGAGTAAACCGATTATTGTCCGGGCAACCCCTCAATGGTTTGCAGATGTCGAGAACATCAAGAAGCCAGCTCTGCAGTCACTGGACAAAGTGGCTTTCGTGCCGCCTCAATGTAGGTTTCTCTTGGACGGGTCGAGTAATCTGACGGGTAGCGCGGAATCGCCTCGAGGCATTTATCACTTCACGTTCCGAATGGTGCATCTCTCGTCAACGTAGCTGGGGAGTGCCAATACCCGCCATTTACACCGAGCACGGCGAACCGGTCACCGATGACGAGACTTTGTCCTTTATCATCGACGTGCTCGACCGGAAGGGCGTCGATCACTGGTGGACGGGACCCGCAGAAGATTTCGTTCCACCTCATCTCCGAGGACAGGGTTTCCGAAAGGGCGTCGACACGCTCGATGTCTGGTTCGACAGCGGTTCATCGTGGACACTCTTGGCGGAAAAGAATGCTTCGTTGCCCGACAAACCCCTGGCCGATGTGTATCTGGAGGGATCAGACCAGCATAGAGGCTGGTTCCAGTCGTCTCTGCTGACCAAAATCAGCATCGACCAGCCTGAAGATGCGCGGGCGCCGTACGGGACCGTCATCACCCATGGGTTCGTGAACGACGAGGCGGGTAAGAAAATGAGCAAGTCGGATGGAAATGGCATCTCGCCAATGGACGTCATACACGGTGGAGACGTAAGTCTTAACGCTCCTGCTCGAGAGCTTTTCTGATGAGAAGGGCATGCCATCGTACGGAACCGACGTTCTCCGATTCTGGGCCGCTTCCGTGGACTACACCCGTGATGTGTCGATCGGACCATCCTCTATAGGTCACGCTGCCGAGGGACTGCGAAAGATTCGTAGTGCCCTGAGATTCTTGCTCGCCAATGTTGAAGCTCAAGAGGTTCCGGAGCTAGAACAGGTCACCTTGAACTTGGTAAGCGAAACAAGCCCGCTGATGGCGAGCTACACTCACTCCAAGATTGACCAACATGTTCTCAACGAATTTTCCCAGGTCGAGTCCACCGTCGCAGAAGCCTACGACAGCTTCGCATTCAATAGGGGTGAGTCTAAGGCAGCGAAGGACCGGAGCTGATCTCCTAGCGATACAGACCATATCGACTTTCACGTCCTCGGTGCTCTCCTCAACGTACTTCGATGCCATCAAGGATGCCCTTTACAGTGATGACCGGACGAATCCTTCCAGGCTAGCGACTTTGGCGGTACTCAGGCATCTTCTGCTCGGGTTGACAAAGATGACCGCGCCTGTCGTGCCACACTTGGCCGAGGAAGTGCACGCTCACTTGCAACCTGGCAACCCAGACTCTTCAGTGTTTGACGTAGCTTGGGCGCCACAAGTAAGCGTCACGATTCGGTCTTGCAAATGCTGATGAGGCAGACGGTCTACGATGAGCGTATCAAAGAGGACGCCGAGTTGGTTTTGGCAATTCGAGGCAAGATACTGTCTCTCGCCGAGGACGCCCGAGTGGCAAAGTGAGGACGAAAAGCACTCGATCAGCCCGTTTGCTGATCTCGTCCAGGAATCTGCGAACGCTGGCACAAGCGGACGCGTATATGGCTGCAGAAGAGTCGGTGTCGAATCGGCTGCAACCACTTGGTGAGGAGAGCTGTACAGATCTCGGAAAGCGCCCGGCTTACATCGGCAGCAGAATCGTTAGCCAGAATCCTCGGGGTATCTTGCGTCCATCTCCGAAGTGCCCCTGAAGATGCGGCCTGGATCCATGAAGCGGAGGTCAGCACGGGTAAGTCTGCCTTCCCCCCATCTCTTGCACATGGGACATCTGGGAAGCAACACGGAACGACGGAGAGAGCGGGTCGCTGATGAGATAAGCTTCTGGGCCGGTACGACTGGGTCTCGCTCCGGCAGAATTGTCCCAGTGTCCCCGGTGCTGGCTGCATACGAGTTCGGAGGAAAGCGCCTTATGCCGTCGTTGTGCGTCAGTGGTTGTCGAAGATGCATGATGCAAGGCTGCTTCTGCGCCTCGGTGTGACCGCTCCCTACTAATCATGAGAGAAAACATGTATCGTAAGCAAGGAACTATCTTTATGGCAAAGCATGCCGCCTCTCTTTGGTCGTCCGTCTGTCCGGGGAACAGAGTTTTCACAGCTGGTCATTGACCCAGTGGGCCGGAGGGGAGTACGCACGCCATCCACAGATGTCCAAATCTCGTGCTTCAGGGCCAAGAGGGAGTGTGTGTGTGTCTGCAAGGTGAAGGGAGGAAGGGAGGCGTAAGCGCCGGTGGAAGCAGAACAGGGGACAGCCGCAGCACGCGGAGGAGCGAGACCTCCCTGTTGGTGCCTGAGCTGCCCGGGTGACACTGCCTCTCCTGGGCGTGGGCGAGCTGCTCTCGAGCTGCAGGACGAGGAAGAGGGAGTTTCCGATTGGTTGGCGGACTCTTGATGTCCCTGTCTGTGTTTCCCTGAGATGGATGCCCTCCCTCCTTCCCTCCCTCTGTGTGTGGGTGTGTGGGTGTGGGTGCTGTTTTACCCTCAAGCCTCTCGCTGATTCCAGTGGATGCGTTCAGGGTCCAGAGAGGTCCCGGCCCTAGCGTGGTTTCTTGATCGTCGCCAAATCGCGCTAGAGGAACAGGCCTAGGACAGACCGAGGCAAAGGCAAGGCCCAACACCGCCGCTCGTCGCCTTTTGCTGACCTTGTGCCATGGAAGAGGGCTCCGGATGACTGGTCCACAAGGTCAAAGAAGTCACAATTTGATCCCTTGTCCCGTCTTTCGAGTCTCTTTCTTTTGACATCTTCCATTCCATTCGATCTTCTTGGACAGCCAGCTGGCTCGGTCGATCTGCCCGCTCGCCCGCCCACGTCCAACACCGGTGCGGTGCCTGAGCTTCCGGTCTGGCAAAGGAAAAAGTGGCGATCACTCCCATATTCTTTCATTCCCATTCCCGTTCCCACTATTTGTCCGGTCATTCGCTGCAACCGACGAAGAGAAGATCAGCCACGACAGACGATCATCGAGCTGGAGAGGGGAGAAAAAATCAATAGCAACGACAGCAAAGTGTCGAGCGAGACTTTGCACGCGCGCGACTGTGTCCGCGTAACGAGAGAACGCTCAGTCCTCAAGGCCATGTGGTGAGGTCAAAGGCAGTCTTCGTGTCGTCCGCCACACCTCCTTCTCTCCTTCTTCTCCCCACCCTCCCATCTTCGCCCCCGTCCCGCCACTCATGGCAACGCCTTCTCCCTCGGGCTCGCCTCGCGACCCTGTCGTCGTCGTCGCTCCCCGAGCGCCCGCCTTGCCGCTCGACATCGAGTACAGCCCGAACAGCCCGAGCAACCCCCAGCGCCCGTCTCTGAGGAAACGCCGTCAACGCTCCAGCTCGTCGCCTGAACTGTCCGCAGCGTACAGGCGAGACGCAGAGCAGCATTCGCCAGACGGTCGTCTCTCGCCGCACGACTTTCGTCTGCGCACGAGCCCACGACCTCTCTCCCCGGAACTGTTTGCCAACCCCCGTCCCACGTCCGAGCTCTCTAATTCGGGCACGGGGTCTGGTTCCAGTCGGAATGCCACGGGAGAAGATAGCTTGACGATTCGGAGACGAGAAGCCAATCGCTTGGCCGCGCAGCGGTTTCGGAATCGTAAAAAGGGATATCAGGAGAGTCTGGAAGAGAGGATCCGTCAGCTCGAGGAAGAACGCGATGCACTGCTACGCCGGTTGGGAGAGTATGGCGTGCCATTCCAGAGCAGCAGCTCGGGATCGTCTTATCCTTCTGTGCTGCCGAACGAGGAAGACGGTCCGACCCGGAATTGGCTCTCCTCTTCGCATAGCTCGTCTCATCAGTCGAATCGATTGAGCCTGCACACGGGTCAGTATCCCGGCGACGCTCTCTCTCCCGATGGACGAGATCCCGGCATCGATGTCGACGTTCGCATCTCTTCGCTGGAAGCTGCGAATCGGCGTCTGCAGGACGAGCTTCGCGGTGCTCATGATGAGATTGACCGACTTCGGGATGATTTGGGTAAATGGAGGGCGTGGGAGGCGGGACGACGTGATCGTCCGAACCGTCTACCTGAAGAGTATCCGAGAGTGCGTCTGATCATTCGCCCTTGCCAAGTTGGACTCGATCTGACTCGCCAGATGCCCCGGATACAGCCTCCCCTTGGTTCTCATGAGAATGTGCCCCAGCCAGGACCACCCCCACAAAACTACCACAACCCTAATTTCCAACCACCCACCCTGTCGATCTCGCACCCCACCCCGCATCCGCCCCTCGAACGAGCTTCGTCGTACACGCAATCATCATCCTCGTATCCCAACGCCGGCCTCCGACTCCCGCCTTTGCGATTACCCCCACTTCAGTCTGCGGTGAGACACGAAGATCCGCGATCTGCAAATATCCCTCCGCCCGTCTTACCTCGGCCCAATTTACCGCCAGAAAACTATCCCCCTGCTCGGCCCAGAACCGCCTCGCCCAAAAGAGAATGACATTTGCGCGAGGGCTTCGGCGATGGGGCCAGAGAAGAGATTCACGGTCGGGGAGAAAAGGGTGTGATCTGGGGAAGTGAATACCAAAATCGTTGACGCGGTTTTTGCCTGCAACAACTTGGATCTTAGAACAACATCATGGGTATCATCATTGTCATCACATACACGATTTTATTGAACAGCCCGATCGGGCGCATGCATTTTCATAAGCAAGGAGAACACGGAGCATAGAAAGTTGGTACCACCGCAAGAGTCGTAGCCTAGCCACATGGTTCGCCACATGGTCATCCGGACCCGTTCGGTGCCGGCTCATCTTGGCCTTTGGGTCGCGTCTCGTTCTTTTCGATTCTTGTCTACCACAAAAGCTCTTCGGCGGTCCAGCATGGATCTGGCAGCCTTGGAGAACAAGCGCAGAGCTGACAGATGTGCGTGCTCGTGCATTGTATGGGTGTAGTGTTTGTATGCTGATGGGTGCAGGGGACAAGGGCGTCAAAATCGGTGAAGGCACTTTCGCCAATGTCTATCGGGGTGAGTTGTGTCTCGCAGGCGCTGCAGCTGCGGTGTTGACTGATCTCTAGGTACTGAGAAGGCCACGGGAAGGAAGGGTCGGTCTATCATGGATTGTATCGTCATTCTTCGACTGATGTCTAGTGGCTATCAAGAAGATCAAATCTGGAGAGATGAAAGATGGGCTGGATATGACTGCTCTGCGGGAGGTGAAATTCCTACAAGAGCTTCGACATCCCAATCTCATCAGCGTGTGTCTCTCCCTCCTCTCACACAGCAAGCTCACACGCTGACGAGTCGCAGCTGCTCGATGTCTTCTCGGTAAAGCAGAACATCAACCTCGTGCTCGAGTTCTTGGATACGGATCTGGAAGCTGTCATTCGGGACAAGGCCTTGATCTTCCAGAACGCGGATATCAAAAGCTGGATGGCCATGTCTCTCAGGGGATTGGAGTACATTCATCGTAATGGGGTCTTGCACAGGGTACGTTGAATCACCGAAAATGCGACTTCGAGCTGGCTGATGGGAGCAGGATCTCAAGCCTAACAATCTGTTGATTGCTTCGAATGGCGAGCTTAAAATCGCGGATTTCGGTCTCGCAAGAGAGTTTGGAGAAGCAGGCAGCAGGATGACGTGCCAGGTCATCACCCGGTACGTATAGTCCGCATAGTGCGAATGATCCGGACTGACGGTCTGCTAGATGGTATCGCCCGCCTGAACTGTTGCTCGGTGCTCGCCATTATTCAACAGCAGTAGATATGTGGTCGATGGGCACCATCTTCGTCGAACTCATTCTGCGGGTCCCCTTCCTAGCTGGCGATACCGACATTGATCAACTCAAGAAGATCTGTCATGCGATGGGGACTCCCTCGGAGCAAGATTGGCCGGTAGGTACCACACTCTGTCTATGGTATGTTCTGACCCTTCAAGGGCCACACGAAGTTACCAGACTATCATGAAATGTCACATCATCCCAAGAACCCGTGGTGGAATATGATCTCGTCCGTAGGCAAGGAGGGGCAGGATCTGGCGAGGGAGATCTTGAAGTTTGACCCTGCCAAACGGATCTCAGCCAGAGACGTGAGATCCTCTGATGTTTGCATGGGTTTCGGCATGTTGACATTGACAGGCGTTGCATCATCAATTCTTCACATCGTATCCCAGACCGACTGCCCCCATTTCACTCCCGAAACCGGTGGCCGAGCTTCGGCCCCGTGCTCTGGCTCCAGACGAGACGAAAGGCAAACCGATATTGACCGAATCCGGAGCAGGCGCTATGAAGCGGAAAGCAGAGTCCCCGGGAGGTCTCGGTCTAGATGGGAAACGGATAGCTCGACGGCTCTTCGCATGAGGCAAAGACGGCCTGTCGCCCCTCACACCGACCTCTGGAAGATGGCCCCTGTTCGAGGCGGGATCAGACAGTCCTGCGACCGCGTGAGTCGATCCTCGGAGTCATCTGATGAGGACTCACTCTGATCTCAGATGGGTGGGCGGATCCTTCTGCTGTCTTTACAGCCGTCGCTGTTCGCGAACATTGTCCGGATCCTCCGTACCACCCCTCGTCGGTATCGAGAACATTTTTGTACACGCCGGGGGTTGGAGCGGGTACGGGTCCGTCCCACGTATCTTTCGCGCTCAGGTTGAACACGAATAGAACATTGCTTCTCGTGTAGACGAGCTGCTTTTCGGCCTTTTGTCAGGTCAGCAATTCACATGCATCATAAGAGACCCACCTCTTTATGCAGGAGAATACTTGCTGGTGCCCCTGCGAGCCAGTGTAGCTGATTTTCACGTTGATTCAGAGCTCGATCGAACGCATTCAGTTGTTCGAAACGCAGCGATGTGTCGTCCACTAAGGCCCATTTTCGGTAAGCGTGTTCACTCGAGTAGTGGTTGTTTTCGGAAGGCATGTCGATCCACTGGGATGCCGTCAGCCATGGTTAAATAGTCAATGTCTGCGAAGTACCTCTGGATGTCCAAACTGGAGGAGATTAGTTTACCAATAACTGACCCTCGACGATGCTCACCTCGTTGCCCATGAAGTCTGAGGCCCGTCAGTATTTGCAGCCGAATGTGAAGTCAGGACATACTGAGATAACCTTCGCCTCCCAGAGTGTGAGTCAACAGGCTGCAGATCAGTCTGCGGCACAGCGCAGCAGTTCAAGAGATGGGTCGTACCGCATGAGCTTGTGCCATGCCATGGCCATCTCCACCCTCGGCGTCGGAGTCTGAAACTTGGACATGCAATCGTATATCCCCTCTGCGAACAACCACTGTGCTGCCGTCCTACCACCCACAATACACTGATCATCTAACAGATGAGCGCCGTCCCACCTCCTTGCAGCAGAACTTACGGCTCTCGACGTATGCGATGGTCTTCTCGCCTAGATCGGCCCGGCGCATCATCAGACTACCTAGGATACGGGCGATGTACCCCTGTGGCTGGTTGTCAAAGGCGGATTCACTTTCGAGCATGCCGAACCACAGATCCGGGACCTGAAGGTCAGCCTCCCCGACTGGCTGTTGGCTGTTGGATCAGGTAGCTCACGCCTAGGCCGAGTCGGTATGTGAACCCCAGTCCGCCTTCGGCTACTGGGATGCCTAGAGATGGGTAGCCGGATACGTCCTCAGCGACCGTGGCTGGCTGTCAACGATACGTCACCTACAAGGGAGTACTCGACTCACTGAACGTATTGGGTTCGAGGTCCTCGAGGAGATGGTGAGCCTTGGCGATAGTGAGCGTAGGACAAAGCTCCGCCAAACCGACTCACAAGCATCAGATAGGTGACTGCCGCATCGTCCACCTGGGGTCCGAAGTATTCCTGGTAGTTGCCAGTGAACGACCTGTGAAAGCCATGATCATGGTAGAGCATAGCCGTGATGGCGTCGAAACGGAATCCGTCGAATCCTACTCGCGTGGTCCAATATCGAAGGTTAGAACTACATCATCAGACACGTCGGGACGGAAGGGCTTGTCTCACAGGTGAAAGCGAACCGTTTCGATCCGGCTGAAGTCGAACAGACGGCTGCGCGTAAGTCAGCCCTGGCGCTGACTGCCTGGAGCGAGGATTGACATACGTTTGCCATTCTGGATGCAAATGCGATTTGAAGTATCCAGCGTCGGCCGAGCCGTCGAAGTAGCTCAGGCCTTCGCCTTCGTTAGTCGTCGAATGGGCTTGTACGATGTCTACGATGACTCGGAGGCCTTGTCTGTGGATCTCATCGATGAGGTCGAGCAGATTTTGCGTGGATCCTGGCGTCAGCAAAGAGTCGGTCAAGACCCCTGTCGGTGGTCGCGGAGGAGGATGAGGTGGGGCACTCACCAAATCTTGAGCTGACCGCGAAAAAGTTGCTGACTTGATACCCAAAGCTAGGGTAATATGGATGTTCGGCGATACCCATCCTGACCATGATCAGCGAAGCAGTCAGTGAACACATACAATTGGATGGTCGTGTACCCGCCAGCAACTATGCGTGGAAGGACGTTCTGTCTGAAAGACGCGTAGGTGCCCATGTCGGCCGGACTATCGGCAGAGACACCGATATGGGCTTCGTAGATTCTAAATCTCGTCAGCAACACAAACCCAACTGACTCGGGTTTACCTTTCGCCTGCCGGCTTGGGCGGTCGCGGTGGGCGCTGTTGCTGAGACGAGCGCAAGCCGTCGCCTTCGAATCCTACAGCGGGGAAGATCCGAGGTGGGCGACTCATTCGTCCTCGATACGAGGTCTCGCCTGCAGTCTGGGTGGCATGGTAGATTTGGGCTGGTATCCTGCGCAATGGGGCTTTGTCGCCCGTCGCAGAAGTAGGTGTGATGATGATCTGTGCGATCGTCAGACTATTCGGAGTCGAGCACTCGATACTGACGGCAACCTCACTTCCGTCTACGATAGGACAAGTTCCGTTGCTCATGGCGGGCACTTCGCACTGCCATATGCCTGCTGCGGGCGGGCCAGTTGGTGACATAGGGCACGCAGTCACGTCAAACTTATCTTGGCCCGTCAACAAACCAAGATAGACAGCTTTGTGGGTCCGAAGAGTCTTACTGAATTCCCCTACAAGCGAGATAGCCTGAGCGTTGGGTGCGTACTCGGTGTAGGTAACATTGTTGGTCGTAGGGTCGACCTTGAACAAATCAGTATTGGCTTACTGGCACACGGAGAAAGCCTGATGGCTGTTCACCCAGATACCACGATCCTGTAATCTTGTAAAGGCCTCGAGCCCGCCGTATTGCTCTTGAATCACTTGCAAAGCAGTCAGGAATTTGGCCCATCTACCACTCAGCGGGCCGCGGCTGTTGGTGAGAAGGTGTGGACTCGTACCGAGCTCGGACGTGGTCCGCCCAAGGGCGTAGATTTGGATCATGCTTGATACACTGTAAGTCGCCAGTCGCTTCTGCTTCTGCAGCTAAAAGAGCCGACATGATATTGAACACAGAGAGAGCATATGTTACAGCCTTTCGCTGGTATGAGGTGGTGGTGTGACAGGCCTAACCAGACTGGTCCACTTTGATTTCCGCGTGCCTATCTCAGTAGATGTGACTTCGGCCAAGCCGCACGCCGACCCTCTGGATGGTCAACAATTGCCCGACACACGTCGACCTCGTCTCTATCAGCAACATCACCGTCGTTGCATCCATACATCAGCAGCCCCGACAGGACTCATTGCTTGGCGAGGGCACGTCGAGCGGTGTGCGGCGTGAGAAATCGGTCATTGGTCATCATGGCCATCTTTAAACGGAAGAACAAGGACAAAGCAGTCGACGGCAATGGAGGCGCGCCGACCGAGCAGGAAAAGGTGAAATGGTCCAAGAGACCTGCGAGTCAGTCGAAGCCCTTCTCAGTCTCGCTCGTTGTGATACTGACATCCAGACACTGCGTTCAAGCAGCAACGTCTCAAGGCATGGCAGCCCATCTTGACTCCGAAAGCGGTGCTCCCGACTTTGTTCCTCATTGGTATCATCTTTGCACCGATAGGAGCTGTCATCGTCTGGGGTAGTGGGAGGGTCACGACCATCACCCTCGACTATACACAATGCGATGCCAACGCTCCGACGGACGGCACATTTGCCACGATGCCATCGGGAAGCTTCAACTGTCAGTCTAGAGCCATATATGTTTCTGGCTGTGCGTGCTAACATTCTTCAGACGATCTGTCTACTTCGTCGAGCGTTTCCAAATCGTCAATACCCGCACCGCAATGGACATTCACAAACGACACATCTGGAGCTGTAGGCCAGCAGGCTCGTTGCGAGATCGATTTCCAGGTGCCCTATGATCTCGGTACGTCCCATCGTTTCGTGCAGCGAAACACGCTGAATAACTCTCAGGTCCGGGCGTCTTCCTCTACTACAAGCTCACCAACTAGTGCGACTCTGCGATCATAGCGCCTCCAGTCATCACTGACAGATAGTTACCAGAACCATCGTCGATATGTTCAGAGTCTTGACTCTTCTCAGCTCAAGGGAGACTACAGATCTGCGTACGCTTCTCTGCTTTCTCCTAACAGCAATGTCTGAGATTCAGGTCATCCATCAACAGCGGAGACTGCAAGCCTATCACGAGCGAGAATGGCAAGCCCTACTACCCTTGCGGTCTCATTGCAAACAGCGTCTTCAATGGTGTGTTAAGACCCTAGGAATACCTTGTACCCCACTGAATCTTAGATACATTCCCCTCCGTGGTTCTATTGAACCCTTCGAGTAGGTGGCATGCCTTATATCCCGTTCTCCTCTTAAATCGCAGATGGCGCGCAGAACCAGACATACAACTTCACCGAGTCTGGTATCGCTTGGCATGGGATTGCCAAGAACTACGTCAACACACCCGGTTACTCGTCATATTCCGATGTTCTGCCGCCGCCCAACTGGGCGCTCAAGTACCCGAATGGCTACACGGATGAGACTGGATGGCCGCAACTGCGTGACGACGAGCACTTCCAGAACTGGATGCAGATCGCAGCACTGCCCACCTTCCGCAAATTGTGGGCAAGAAACGACAATGAAGTCATGACCACTGGAACATACCGTGTCGTTGCCTACATGAGTGAGCTTTGGCGGGATGTGTGAGCAACACTCTTACTGATCCTCCAGACTACCCCGTCAAGCAGTTCTCCGGCACGAAGTCGATCGTCATCTCGACGGTATCATGGATCGGAGGCAAGCAGCCTTTCCTTGGCTGGGCCTACATTGCAGCTGCTATTCTCTGTGTAGTGCTAGCCTTGGCAGGTCTGATCCGACATCTCATCAAGCCTCGAAAACTGGGCGACATGAGTCGTGAGTGTTCGGCCATTCCCCTTAATTTCGTGACTGACAAGATACAGTCTTGTCATGGAATCAACCCAACGCAGGCGGACGTTGATTTCACGTCGCCCGAGGGGCTGATTTCTCATCTAGCTCTGTTTCATTCACTAGACATGAAGGGATGTACGAGTATCCGTCGCCGTCCATTGCAGCCATTCAAGACTGATGACGGTGTATCAGGAGCTAGCCGTGATCTGAGAGCGAGAACGATGCTCGGCGCGGCGCTAAGACGACGGTCAAAGGCATGACATCTCGTCAGCCACCACATTCTTTTCTGTTTCTTTAACTTGCATCCTCATCTAGTTTACATCGACACTCTCTTCTCATCCATCTTCTCAACCCGCAACATCGTGTCACTGACTCGTGATACCCTTCGCAACACCTCTGCGACAATCAGGTAGGGTCAATCTAGCAGACGCGAACGACCGGCGAAACTCGAGAAGTCATTCCATCCTGCTCCTCGAGGAGCAAATCTCATCTTGTATACAGTACAGTCGTCGGTGAGTGATCCGTGTTGGCATGCCCAGCTCAGCATCCTCTGTGTGGCCGTGTGCCTCCAGTTGGTCCTCGGCCGAGTTGCTGACGACCGAGTGCTTTGTCGAAGATGACCGGCCCCGGCTTGTCTTCTCGCAAGCACAGTCGGGACTGGGCCGCAAGTCCCACGAACTGGACTCGAAGGCCGAGCTGGGATAGACAAGGCGATCGCCATGACGATCATACGCACGACGGGACAAAGGCAGCGTACTTGCCTTTCACCATAGACGCTCCGCCGGCATCTAAACGGTTCAGAGGGCAGTCTGACCATTACGACGTAGCTGCCCGTCCTTCGAGCGCCCAACCGCCAGTGCGTCGATTTGTTCTGCAATAGGTGTTTGAGGGTGAGCTATTCAGCTCATACGTGCAGATTCCCCGTCGATTCTGCGATTCTCGTCCTCGCTATATCCATCCACCTCATTCGAGGCCGAACAGTACCCGTTCTGGAGAACGACCCAGGGATATTCAATTTGGCGCACAGCCGAACGAGATATCGTTGGACGGCCCTTCGCAGCGTGTGCAAGCAGGTCGTGCGGGGTCCAAAGACGATGACATTAGCGCCTGGATCAGGTGAGGCTGAGCGGCAATCGTGGTACTGTAGCAGCTGATCAGGACAGCTCCCTCCTCGACGCTGTGGAGACTCGTCAGATGAGCCAATCTTTCGAATACATCCTCCAGCGATTTAGCCAATCCGACCCGACTCAGCAGGGCGATCCCACCTCTAGCACCGCAACGGCCCAAGCACTCGCTCGGTCCAGGGCGATCCGCCAATCAGCCATCATCGACCTTGTCCAGAAGAGCGCGGAGATCCTGTCGACTCGCCCGGCGTTGATCTCGTTGCAGCGCCGGGTGGACGAGCAGGCTCAGCAGATACGCGCTTTGCAGTATACAGTCCGCAATCTTCGTGAGCACCTCTTTCGTTGCCACTATGCGAAGAGATACTGCAGAGCTGATAGGTGCAGATCAACAGCAGCTTCGGTCGCCACGGGATGCTCGACATCTCGCTGCGATACAACAGCAAGTGACGACTCTTTCCGAGGCCTGCCAATCACATGGCGAGACTTTGGAGCGGCATTCGGTCAAGATACGATGGCTGCAGGATCAAATTCCCTCCGTTCACCCACCGCTCTCGGAGACACGAGGACAGCAACAGCGACGCAGCTTTTGTAGCGAGGATGGTGAGATTCAGGATGAAGCCGGTAGTGTTGTGCGGGCGATGAGGGACCTACTCAAGGAGGTAAGTCTGGCGCCCTCCTGGTCGATGCCGTGAGATGCTCATCCAGTGCAAGCATTTGCGAGACATGGAGGAGCGGTTCGTACTGCGAAACGAGGCGCGACATGCCAATGTCGAAATGGAGACGATCAGCGGCGACCTCAGTACGATGCAGGCGGCCGCCGAATTCCTTCACCAACTACAAACGCTTCGTTGACCGACTCAAGTAAGAGAAACTCAACACAGTACCTTGAGTATGACGGCACTGCTAGACAGACCTGATTCGTTAACCATGCATCTCTTCATGTACCATGACCAGCCGCCGCCGCGACCTAATACCACATTGAGATACTCCATCCAGGGCCTTCTCCTTCTCCCCGCATGGCATGCCACCATCCAGGCGGCATGACCAACAAGTCTCCCGGTCCCAGGACAGCTTCCATACTTGTAGGAAAGACCTTTTCTGCAAACTGAGGATGATCAAGCCGAATGCGCTCAGCGGAGTAGCCCCGACGGAGGATCGGTACGGTCGAAGTGTTGGTCATGTACATGGAAGCCAGTGTCGAGGACGTGCCATCTTGCTCGTTGGAATGACTTTGACCATGGGCCTGCATGTACGGTCCAGCCGAGGGCGGTGCAAGCCATACGCGTTTCCGACCGAGGACCTGGGTGTAGCAGTTGTAGTACGGATCCTGGAGCAGCATGAGCATCACACCTCTCAAGAAGAACAAGAAGAAGGGAGAGGGAGGGCTCACGGTATGAGGAGGGCTGACGATCTCGCCTTTCCCGCTGCCTATCCACACATTCACTATCACGCCCTCGTCCACCTCTGGCGGCTTGTACCCGGGCACGTCGACAGGTGTTGGCGGGCCGGACCACACGTAGTCGGGTATCGCAAAGTCTCTCTCGAGCTGAGGAAACTGTAAGAAAAGTGAATGTTGTGCGAGATAAAGGGGTCTCGAGGTATCCTCTTCCTCATTTCCGTCGAGCTCGAGCTCATCAGAGTCGAGCGAGAAGCCATGCTCGGGCTCACACTCGTATCCTGCTCGAGCGAGGAACGTGCGCAGAGGTATAATCCTCTGCCCCCACCCTTCTTGATCGTACGCCTCGCCCACTTCCACCGGCACCCACCGTCCTTCTCCAACCACGTCCAGGATATACTCCGCCGACCCCCATCGGCCAAGCGCTGGCCATACTTGGAACGACGTGTCGTCTGTTCCTGCGTACCCGCGGACGATGAATGGCTCGAGGATGTATTGTTGTAGATATTGCTCGAGATCTGGCGGGTGGTCGAGAGTGGGGATACGACGGGGTGCGAATTCCAAGGAGGCGGAGGCGGACTCGAGAGTCGAAAGAGTCGATGCGTTCGATATCGGTGTGGGCAGTCTTAGTCTCGGCAGGCCGATCTCCTGCAAGAGAGAGATGAGTTCCAGGACCCAGATACGCCGATTGGTTCCTACTGCTCCAGCCACGATAATTGCCATGTCCAAACGACGGACCGCTGCCCGCCAGAAAGACCCAGGATCGTGCTCCTCCTCCTCCCCTGCATCATCTTCGTCGCCTTCGTCGTCGTCGTCGTCGTCCGGTGAAGGTGGTCCAGCAAACAGATCAAGTAAACTACGCAGGAGCGACGTATCCGTATACAACCTCAACCACTTCTTGTCGACCCGATGGAACGGCACAGCGTTGATCCCATCGTCCGCAAGCTCGAACAGGGCCTCAACGTCCATGCACAATTGCTGATATCGGACACCCAAGTCGACATCATCGCGAACTGAGCCTGATCCTTCTTCCAAGCTTAAGGTGTCGATGAACGCCAGACAAGCCCGCAAGGCTGGTAATGTTGCCAGACCACAATTTGCAAGGTCTGCTCATGAGTAGCTATTCTAGTCTTTCTTGCCCTTTGGAGTGACCCACCGCGAGTGTCGGCTTGAGCGTCATCGCAGAGCTGAGCTTGCAGCTCATGACATAATGCCGAGGCTCTTGTGCCGACTGCTTCGGGCAGCGTCAGCTTAGAGCTGAGCATATCATGGCCGTGACTCTTTTGTGAGTAGAAAAGACTCGGAAAAGCAAGTCGAGACGTTCAGAGGTTCAGAGGAGATGGACAGTGGCACAATCTCAACATCTCGGCTAAAGTGGCACTTGGTCCATACTCGAATACATGCATTCATGCACCGAACAACCGCATGATGAGGTACAATGTAGAGCAAATGAATCGGAACAATGCCATGCCAGCAACGAAGACTGTAGCGGCGTCAGCGACGCCGTCGGGCCCAGTTGAGTAGGGACTCACTAAGAATGACCAGCATGTAAATCGCCGTCCGACTATGAGACCCAGTGTCAAACGTTCCAGAGACGCTACTCCCTGACAAGATGATACTTGCGAGCAACGCGTTTGAGAGGGACCACACAAGGAGAAGCTAGACACTGTCAGAAGGCATGGGCGATCGGGCAAACATTCTTACATTGGTTCGGAAATTGGCCTGCTTGATCAGCTTCAACCTTCGTCGTCATGTCAAATGCGCGCACGTAGGTGTCTTTCTGAGCTTGTTCCCCATTATCCTTCTTGGGTCCGATTTCGTCCGCGTCCACTCGGGCTCGCTTCAGGCGGATATTGTCAAGCGCATCTTGGTATGCGACGTCGATATCCTGCTGTGCCGACACCAGCTCTACCTCTACGTGCCGACCAACACCTTGCACGGATCCGAGGTCGACAGCTTGTGAGTCGGATCCTTTGGTGCCCCAGGACAAATCATGTCTGGAACACGGTCAGTCCATCGCCCAAGCAGTGGGCGTTGCACCTACAAGTTGGAGTAGGCGTACTGGCAAAGTCAGCGCTGACCTCTACTCTGTGTCGACCACTCACGACGTTCAACTACAAAGCAAAGCCAGCATCAGTATCAAGGATCTTGCTCAGCTCAACTCTTCACTCACGACGTTGACATATGCTGTCATCATCAGTTCAATCCAATTCCCAGGGGTTTGGACCCACTTGGAGAAAAGAGGATATATTGCGCGAAACAAGTGATGAGATGCCAGGGATCAAGAGCAAGAATGCTCGACACGATGAACACTCCATATGTGGATGCCAAGGATATCACCATCCGAGCAAAGATCGGGTCGCCGATTTGCTTGATAGCCTCCACTGCGCACAACACCGCGCAGACGAGCATACTTGAAGTATTCAGCTAAGAGCCGCACAAGTAAAGATCACTCACTATGTCGTCAAAACGGCGAAGAAATATATCGTGATCTTGTACTTCCATGGAGACCTGCAGATGAGTTTGGGTCAGCTCGAACCAGCTGTTGCTCACCCTTGAGGTCTGTTTCCCATGCCAAAGATGAAGCACGCCACCAAAGCTCCCAGGTAACCGTACTGCGAGTCAGTGATCTCCTTGCGACAGGGTCAATTTAGGAGTCACCTGAGCAATGTTGTTGAGGATGTTGATATGCGGTATGTTGAAGGAAGACCCTTCCAAAGCGCTCGTCAAAATGACCTGTACCAAGTCAGCGAATCTATGTATCCCTTGATACACTTACAAAGAAGATGTAAAAGTTGGCAAGGGAGAACCAAGTGAACAGCAAATTGAGAGCGTTGTAGACAGATTCCACCATCAATGCCCACTTGCGAAGGAAAGAGTGGTCGGAATGCCAAATCTGCATGACGTGAATGAGTGAGTAGACCTAGGTAGTCAGCTTGCCTTGCCAAAATCCCACCGAGTTTGTGCCCACCGCGGCGAAAAGAGAGCCGTTCAACCATCTGCAGGAATCAGCCAAGAGCTTAGGATACAATGTTGCTTTACTGACCGACGTCTTTGTGCAATGAACTCGGGAATCGTATCAGGACAGTCGGTCTCTCCGACCGCCGAATTCACGAATTTAAGGATCCAGTTCGCATTCTTCTTCGCTCTATCATTCGGTTAGTGAAGATCAACAGCATTGGGGAGACTGCTACTGACATGATCTCGAAGCAAAGGATCCGGTCCTCAGCTAGGTACTGGTCGTCAGTCTAGTATAGCTACCGAGTGGAGTCTCGTCCACCAACCCTAAACCATCAGCATGATACGTGAGGCTGAGTGGAAGATGGCTCACATATTGCCCGTAAAACTATCCGCGCGTCCCGTGTTCAACTGCTCGCCCTGGAAGTACGAAGCAAGCGGGCCCGTGCCATCGGGGTTGTTTTGCAGCGCGATCCACTGTCCATTAGTCTGCGAGACCTGCGATCGGATCAGACTCGTACTCTGTATGCTGAGAACGCCCCAGGAAGCACGGTGCAATAGCCAAACAGACTTTCCATCGGTTTGTCGAGGATGTTGGACATCTTGTATTCGAAGCATTGAGCTGCGACTGCACGATTAGTGTCGACCAACCAGAAGAGCGAGTCCTCACCGAGAGGATTGAGAAGACTCCGCCATGTGCGCCCTTTGAAAGTCGCAATCTCGCCGCATGCTCCTCCGACTTTGGAGTTGAGATCGAAAGCCTTCCATAGATAATACAGTGACTTCACAGCTGGCCGAGTACCAACGTCGAGCAGCACGCAAACGTTAGGCTTTGTCGTCAGATCCAGTGCTTCAACCTTGTCAGATTGCTCACAGAAAGGAGAGGCGCAAAGGCATTGAAGAACCAGCGATGCGAATTGATCTTTTTGGCCTGCGACATCAGACCGAATCTTGCCACGTTTCAAACAAGAGCCACTGACGTTCTTTTCCTTCATGCAGAAGATGATTTGGCATGGAACAATGCCCTTGTCAGGATACTTGAACTGCAGGTCGGCGTCCAGAGCAAAGCTAGTGGTGTACTCGAAGACATGTGCAGTGACCGGGCGATCTTTGACGAAGTTTGTCATCGCACCTGGACAGGATCAGCGGCGCCGATATAATCAATTAAGATTTTATTTACCTTCCTGGTACACTCCCAAAGCAGCCAAGCAGTCAAGCACTCTTGGATTCACGTTCTTCCGTCCATCTGCCACAATGCAAACAACAACCTGTGTGTCAGCTGCCGCAAAGTTCGGCCTTTGCATTACCCGCCTTCTGCCAGCCGTCCTTGCCCCAGACTCTGGAGTTCTTGCGTCCGCAGAGATGAGCGATGTTCTTCATCACGCCGTACAGGGTCCTGCAGAACAGTTCGGCGTTTTCGTTGTACATCGTGATGACGATGAAGAGTTCGGTCTGACGAGGCGGATCGCATACGTTTTGACGCAGCCGAAGACCAGACGTGGGGAACGCGTCGGGATCTGTGGTTACCGCGGTATACCTGCAGCTCAGCATGACGATGCTACACAAAGCGACTGAGGTCATACCTGGTGCTTTTCTGCTCCTCGACGCCTTTGACAGGCAGGAACTGGGCGAGACGTGTCGGGATCGGCATGTCGACAGCGAAAAATCCATTCTCGTCCAGGGTAGCAGCTTGCTTGATCCGTCGGGCATTGTGCGTTCGACGACCGACACGACCTATGGGTGCCGGACCAAAGTGCTGCGTCGACGAGCCGTGTAGGTCCATTTCTCTTCCGCCTGCGTAGTCCGAATCCATCGAGTTCATCGTAGCTTCTGTAGGTCCTCGGACGTGAATGGCAGGGACGTCCCGAGACCCGTAGTTTGATCCCAGAAAGGGCGGTAGAGCCAGGTCACCTTCGTCCCCATTGTTCAACAATCCCAGAGATGACAGCTTTTCGTTCCACTCCTTCTCGTTGCCGTCCGTATCTACTGCAGAATATCCACCATGCTCAAGCAAGGCCTTCTCGACGTCTTGATGCCCCAGAATATCCTGTTGGCGAAAAGACTGGTCGTAACTGTCATCGAATTGTGGTGATGGGGACCGAGATCTGGAGCCCAAGTCGTTCATCGCGAAGCGGACCGTACTTGAGGGCATCATTGTCACGCCCAGTGCTGGATGATTTGGGTCGGACGGGGGCAGATAGTTGGGCATGGGCTGGATAGGTGGTTGCTGTTGACCGGCATTCATCGAATGGTCATAATGCGAAGGGTTTGAGCGGTTGCGAGCTAGCGCGGCCTCAAAGTACGGCAGACGAGTCTGACTGTGATCCAGGCCATTGTTTGAGCCGCCTACAACCGCCTGCTCCCCGAAGGCGGTAGCGCTCTCGTGACCGTGACTTGACTCGTATGCTGGACTCGCGAATGTCTGCGGTCCACCTGACGGTCCGTAGAGAAGAGCTCGTGTGTTGGTGAAGGGATCCGGACTGCGATCCTCCCTGTACGGGGGAGCCGGGGTGAGATCTCTCGGGTCGTAAGGAGTTGCATGAGAGGAGTATCCCATATGCGGACCAAGTTGCGGGTTGGGCGACCTCGACGGTAGGGGGCGGAGAGGGGGTTGGGCGCTGCCCGGATTGCGACGCGAAGAGACCGGCATGACGCTCGGAGCGAGGGTGACGCGCGGTAGCTGGAAATCAAGAGACTATGCACATGTGAAAGCGATCCGAAGAGCTGCCCGTCGTGAGCTGACGGGGCGATGTATGAATAGAAAGAATGCTGAGTATATGACGATGAATGAAAAGGTGACTGCGGGTCACCATGTTTATACGCACAGACTGAGGATCCAGGCACATCCACGGAAAAATCAGGCGCGCCCAGGTGTGGTATGGTTTTAAATGTGCCTCCCTCCTTTGATTTGCTGGTGGAGGTGGTCCACCCAGCTTCTCTAGCTTCTCTAGCTTCTCTTTCGTTTGCCACCTGCCTTGTTCTTTCGACAGCGCGTACCATGGTCATCAGCATGGAGTCGGAAGTCGAGCGCGAGTCGAAAACACCTCAAATTACTACTCACCAGGGGCTCAAGTTCCCCCAGTCATCCGCTCGCTGCCAAGCAATCCTCGGCGGGGATCAACCTGGGATTTGGCTCCCGTCAAACCTCAATAAACCAGAGTCAGTTACGAGTTCTCCACAGGCAGCTTTCGACAGTCACGGCGTCCCACTCATCGACCTGAGCCTTGACACAGCAATCGAGTCTGCTACTCAGACTCACAACGTCGACCATCGCCTTCGACCGACACTCCTCAAACGTGAAGACTGCTTCAAGATAGGACAACCTGATTCTGACTGGCTCGAACCTGCCGGAACAAGCATCACTACGTTTCGTGTGTGCGTGGATCAGATGCTGATCAGACTGATACACTCACTGAACAGGGCTCAGCCACCGTTTCAGCGACGTGAGCAGAGAGCTGGTGAGGGTCAATCTCTGACCGGACAGTCCTCATTGCTCTACGAGAATTTGGCCAGTCAAGGACCGAGTCATTGTACTTTCTCCGGACCAAGCGACTGTTCGACTGCGTACGTCACACTGTACCGCTTGGTTGTGCCAGTATGGGCAGCAACTCGGAGCTGATGACTAGATGCGGGATAGCTTTGGATTAAGAACAGACATCCTGGGCCCGCATTGGCCAGGAACCGGCCCAGATGCAGAGGAGTACCGCGAGACCAGCATCACGTTCAAGAAAAAAGCCAAGCATCACAAGATCATAGGCAATGTTCCCAGCGGGGAATGCTGTGTGCTTCTCACCAAACCCGTGGCCGCTGTCCGAGGCTTCTTGGCACTCGCAAGGCGAGAAGCTGAGGCCGGCTGGTGCGTTTTATCACGAGTCAGCCTGGCTGATCGCCAGGGACATTGGACCGGCACTGCGGCTTGCTGGTATGCTTGCGAAGCTTTGCATTCATGCTGATCCATTAGAGATCACCTCGGCCTTCCTTGCCTATGTCTTGCACCATAACATACTGCCCGAGGAGCGACTCCGCGCACAGTTCCTGGAAGCCTCGAGACTCGCTCGCACAGCTTCTTCGGCAATCGCGCGGGCAAAACAGCTTGAAGATGCCCTTTGTGCCCAGAACTCTTGGAACCACGACGTGTGGCGGATTTTCGGCAGCGACTACGGCCAATGGACCCAAGAAATCCATCAAGATTTCCCGACCGCAGCCACAGGTGACCGTACCGTCTGGTCAAAAGGATCATGAATGACTGACGCCTCTAGGCGTTGAGCCATCGTCTCTGTGTGCTCACCAAGATACAGGCAAGTATTCCTGCCCAAGATCATGCTGTTGATGACGGGACAGCTTTCACGTACATCGAACAACTCTGCCATCCGATCGCCCTGTCCGATATCAAATTGCTCGGCTTCATCCCCTTCAGCCGTCGCCGTATCGTCCAGGTCCTAGCTGCGCCAAAAAGCACCGGCCCATCGGTATCCCTACCGAAATACATGTCAAACTTTCTCGGTCTCATCACCGCGCCCGCCCCGTGGACGGACGACGAAGCTTGGCGCCGAGTCTCTTCCAATCCCAACGACAACCACTCGACCGCCGATGTAGATGTGGCGACCGGGCCGCTAGAGACAGAGTCCGCGACGATCGACGAGCCGGATTCGCTCATCATCTGGGTCGAGGCGAGCGCCTTGACTACGCTTCAGCCAGAACAATTCATTGGAATGGGTATTCGCGGTCGGTGGGGACTGTTCGGTCGGACTGGTGCGGCGGAAGAACCTTACTCGAAATGGTGGTGCGTCGAGCTGAAAGACTGTACGTCTGTCCTCTCAGCTCGATTTGAGCCTTAGTCTGGTGTTGACAGCTCACAGTTGTGCTGCCGAGCTTTTGGCAGGCCACCCCCGAAGGAACTACCACCCCTCACACACCCGATTAGAAGCCAGCATCTGTTCAACTCCAATGTCCTGTGCATACTGAGTCACTCGTTCGCTCTCATGCCGTATGTCGTATGTCGTATGTCGTAACATGCATGTCTGCCATGTCATCTGTTATATAGCAAAGCCGTGAGCCTCTTCAGCGGAGTCTCGATGAGGTGCATGTCGCCAATGGACTCCAGATGACCCTTGAGCGGCTTGTTTCATTGGATTTGCGTGCTTCAAGTAGTCTGAATATGAACGGTGTCCGTCGAGGTGTCAAATCAAGTCACGATGTGAACATAGGAATCCCAGAGAAGATCAGTCAATCACGCGAAGATCAGTCCCCAGGCAATGATCAGAGCTCTTGAAACTCCTGAAAGGCCTTGACCAACGATGATCGGCCCCGTGCACCGGAACGTCCTCAGAATACTCTGAACGCAACATAAGCCACCATGTATGCACCCACTAGGGAAGTGCGCAGACGCTAAAGTCTACAACAAAAACAAGAAGAAAGAGATGTCAATCCATCTAGGGGTCGTGACGGTGTAGCCGAAATCGTGGGCCATGCTCCGGACTCGGCGAAGGACTGGGATAAGGAGCTGTGTTTGTCGAAACATTCTGTTTGCTCTCCAGTGGCTCCCAGACTGACCGTCCCGCGTTGTCGGCGATCCCATCGAGCGCCAGCGCTCCGGGCTGACCTGAATAACCTGATTGAGATGTATTCTCTCCGGCGGAAAAGGAAGCGACGGAGACACGCCGACTGCCGTCCAATCCCGGCTTGTCTCGAGTGTGGAAGCTGTCTTCGCTCTGGTCGCCTTCGGAGGTAGAAGCGTCGTCGAGGATCATGTCCGAATTGACGTCGTCTAGTAAATGATGAGGGGAGGAGAGGTGATACGTCGAGGCGGAGGGCGAGCGCGGGACGCGTCGAGGTGAGAGGGATAGATGTAGCGTGCGTGCAATGCCTGCGAGGATGAGCCACAACGCGAGCATCTTGCGATCGAGTCTGCTTACCGTATGCGATGAGATCCAGTGCAATGCACAGAGCGAAAGGCGCCGCTATAGCGAAAGCGATGATGCGACAGGAAAAGGAGAACTGAAATCAGCTCCATCTGACTGGCCTTGTCCAAAGAGCTCACGTATCTCAGAGCTGTCGGGAGGTTGCCGAGTGCCAAGAGGATCAAGTAGGATAGTGACTCGGAGGATATGCCCAGCGCCGAGCCGGCGTGGAGTGTCTCTGAGCCGCTCATGTTATCAACTGCCGTCTGAGGGCTCGAGTGAGGTGGTCGCGACTGTACGAGTTACGAAAGGTGGAGACGAGGGTCCAGCTCTGAAAGGTGCGTCAGCCGACTCGTGTCAAGACCGGTAGGAGGAACGTGGCTGTACATACCCCTCATGCTCGCTCAGAGCGCTGTAAAGCTGGAGATGCGCATCGAGGTGGGAGTTGGACGCGTCGTGTAGTTGATATGTATGTCGACGAGAGAGAGAGACAGATAAAGAGAAAGAGACGATGAAACGCAGTTACAACCTGTACAGCCTGCGTGAGAAAACCGCGGGTGACGAACTTTGCCTCTTCCGCTCCGCGGTCTCGAGCGCGACCAGTCGCGATCGAGGGCTATGTGGACCTCTGTGGAGCTCGTTGGATGGTACCGTAAGGGCTAGGAAGGCGGATGAGACGATCGACGCTTGGTACAGATTATCTACGCATCTATCGTTGTCGTCTGTCGTTGTCGTCGTTGTCGGAATAGCGATGACTTGCAAAGCACACCGAGCCAAGTCCGACAGGGCCGAAGGAGGGTACCACGTGCACACATCAGAGTGACGTGGCATTAGTCCGGTCTGCTCCCTTGACCGAGACGGTATCACTTGAGGGGGGTTGTCCGAGTTGGCTGGGTGGCGTCACGCTTTGAGACGCTGTGCTGGCGACGACCACGACGACTGCGACTTCTGCGACTTTGACCTCTTACCTCTTCTCCTACCTCTCATCTATTCCAAACCCAAGTCGCCTAGAGGAGTTCGGACAGCCGTAGTCCTTACCCTTTGATTCTACCGACCGAATGGTGCCATCACCGCCCACGGTCACATTGACAACGCCTCAATCTCCCGGCCGAGCGCGTTCAGTGTCCCAGCCGTTGAGAGAAGGCGTCGTCTCTGTCTTTGACACACAGTCTGACGACCGTTACTCCACCCTCCCCAGAAACGCCTTCCTTCGCACTCAATCCGCCTCGAACGCCTTGTCGAAGAACCCTTCGAGCACGACAAACGGAGCCAGGTCGAAAAGCCTTACGAGCCGCTCGAATCATGGTCGGGCTCGTAGTTCCAGTCTGGTGACGGTCACAGAGGTCGGGGGAGATGACTCGGAGAACGTCGTAGATAGGCTGGGTGTCGGTACCAACGAGAACGCGAATTGGGTCAATGCGCCAGGTGAGCGCCAGCGAGGCTGTTCCACACTTGCCATTAGCTGATTCCGAAGGCGCATGGGTCATGCATCCGGTCTTGATTCTCGCTACAAAGGTTTTGGTCGACGCTATACCCGGTATGACCCAGGATGTCAGCTGGACCATTGTCAATCTCGGCTACATGGCGGTGAGCAGGCCTTCTACCCTCTTGCTCGAAGGATGGATCTGATGATGCCCAGATGTCCTTCCTCATGTTCCACCACGTTACAGGTGTCCCATTCGAGTCCACGTGAGTCGAGCACTGAGTACTTCTCATACGTATGCTGATACACCCTGCAGAATCACGACAGGTGGCGCCTACGACGAGCTCACGTTGTGGGAGCAGATCGATGCCGGCGCTCAGTACACACCTGCCAAGAAATGGTTGACCAGTGTCCCGATAGGACTGTGAGTGTTGGGCTTATTGGTGCATGGGATGGATGCTGACTCTGCAGATTTCTGATCTCGACCCACTACACTCGGTACGACTACACCCTGTTCGCCATCAACTTTGCCGCCCTCATACTGGTCCTATTCCCGAAACTCCCAATCGTGAGTTGAACTTTGATGTTGTTTTACGAAACGAGGTGGCGATGCTCACAGACAGCTTCACCGCCTTCGTTTCCACATCCTGCCCCAGAGCGCCAGCACGGACGCATTCCCGACTCCTATTTCTTCGCGACCTCCTTCTCCGTCGAGGGGCTTGGATGTCAAGCCCCGATAAAGGGTTCTGTCGGACGATAGACACGACACAGTATGCAACATGATGAGCACTCAGACAGGTTCGGGCATCAGTTCAGAGGGGTGCCAGTGGAGGTATTGACTGTTGTCTGCTGCATACTTCTTTCTATGTACAACGCGATCCGGCACGGGATAGATGAATAGTCTGTCTACTCCAACGAGTCGACGGCAGCATCGACGGCCTGTTCCTGCTGCATAGGGTTGGCGTCCTTGTTGGAAGATCGAGTGTACCCCTCGGAATCATCGAGCACCTGTCCACCGCCGATCGAGTCTTTCAACCCCTCGACTTCTTCTGAGAGTCATCAGCACCACCGCGATGCAAAAGACTGTTGTGTGAGAGAAGGGGGGGGGGGGGGGCTCACGCTGAGAGACAACGCCGGTCGTTTCGGATTCCTCGGCCAGCTGGTCTTCCTTGCCAGCGTCGAGGTTGGTCTCGGGGATCTCGGCCTGGTTATCGATGAACTCTTGGTCGGACATGGTGGTGGGTGGGTGTTTGGTGGTGGACACGTGCAAGTGGTAAGTGAGTGTTTGGTGGGAAGAGGTAGGAGGGTGGTGATGGGAGTGAGAGATCTGTTTATATGATCACAAGAGGAAGGGCGATGACGATGTTGGATGGGTGAACCTGACGTAAGTTGTCGTCGACCTAGGTTGACTCAATCCCGCCCGCCCTGGCGATCTACCGATTGCCAGTGTACCAGTGTACGTATGAGCAGCCAGTGGACAGTGACCGGTAAGCGGTACGTTATCAGCGGAACAGGGGCTCGGCGGGATCGGGATGACGCCTGACCAGATTAAACTACACTAAGTCTGATCTTGCATCGCGTGTCAGTCGATCAGTCGAGACCAAGATCAAGATCGGGAACACCAGAGATCAAGATCGAAAAGAGTCATGGGTTGTATATGGAAAGAGAAGAGATGATATCACGACTGGGACCGCGATCGGACAGTAAGTCTCGTTGCGATCCCCCACTTCCCCCACCCTCACCGTGTCACCTCGTCACTATAGCTAAGACACTCGTACCGAGCTGGGTGAGAGGCATGCATAACTACTTGGCCGCCGTCTTCTTGATCAGACGCTGTTTCTCCGCCTTGGGCATCTTCTTCTTCCGTCTCTCCCTGTTCTCCTCCTTGACAGCCTTTTTCCGTTCCTACGCCTCGTCAGTCTCAGCTGAAAGGAAGTCGGAGGAGCACACCTTTTTAGCCTCTTTGTCCTCGTGTCGGTGTCCGCGAGATTGTCTCGCAGGTCCTTCCCCCTCTGCCTCCTCCGCCTCGTCCCCCTCGACTGATTCGTCTGACAGCTCTCCCTCTTCTTGCTGCTCATCGTCATGCGAGGTGTCGTTGTCCAGCGACAAACCCGTCACTCCAGCATAGATAAGAGCATCCTTCCCGCTCTCCTTCAGTATCTTGACGTCGCGTTCGGGATTATACACCTGGCCCAGACTTTGCGGGATGAACGACTTCATGAACACCGCTTCGTCGTTCACACTGCCAATCTCCTCGGATGCCGTCGCGTCGGTAGACTCTTGGCTGTCCTGGCGCTCAGCTTCGTCGAGCCGTCTGAGCAGGATTTCCGAGAGAATCGAATCGCTCTCTGCGTCGGTGCCGGCTTCGCCGGACGCTGAAGTTGAACCGAGATTCTCAGTGGTGATGAAGTCCCAAGTACGTCGTAGACCAAGTGTGCGTACCTCGCCCGAAGAGCGGCGACGGAAGAAGTCTTCGGCATTACGGATGTCTGAACGAAGAAAGTCGAACGCTCTCGGGTGGTCATGCTCAACCGACTGAGAGACGTCGATGATGAAGAGGTGGTCTTGGTGATACCTTCATTTAGCTCACTCACCATTGCCCTACGGCGAACCGACTCACAAGATGTTGTACTCGCTCAGATCCGCATGCACCAACTTGCACACCTGAAACATCCGCCGCATAGCAATGATCAGCTCGGCGTAAAGATCAGGCAGCCGAGCCGAATCGATAGGTGCATCCTTGAGACGAGGTGCCGCACTGGGGCATCAGCATGCACTACTCGAGCCTATGGAGACTCACTCGTCGCCCGACCCAAGGTACTCCATCACCAAGACATTCTCTTTCAGCTCGATAACCTTTGGACCCCTCACGCCGCCCTGCTCGAGACGCTTGAGGTTCCGAAGTTCCTTCTCGGCCCACACGCGAACCATCTTGCGCGGGTTCTTAGACGAGGTATATTCGCCCTGAAACCGATGCTCGCCTTCCATGTATGCCTGACGAGCGCGGAAATGTAGAATGGACGTGCGGTACACTTTGACAGCGAGCTCAGAGTAGGCTTGAAGGCTGGTGGGTCTGTTGGGCGATACGTATGCGTGATACACATTGGCCTGGCCATCAGCCCAGAATCTAGAGGGGAGAAGCTGGACTAACCTCTTTGCCAGTACTGATACAGCGATCAAGCGGACCGATGATATCCCTATTCAGCAAGCCAGCCAACACGAGCCGCGTCCTCCCATCTAAGACCTGCTCATGCGTCGCTCTATCGCTCTTGTCTTTCGTCGAACGGTCATTCTCGGCTTTAGGATTCGAAACAGCGCCGCCCTTCAGCAAAGCAGGATTGACAACGGTGCGATTCCGAGAGCTACCATTCGAGTTGGACGCGGCTGCGGGGATGGCCCGATGGGGATTTTGAGCCGGGAGTGGTTTCCTGCTTTGCGGTTTACTGGTGGCTGAGGCTGAAGGACGAGATGGTCCAGCTTCGGCATTGGCATTGGTGAGGACGTCGCGTTGTTGCCGAAGACGGTTGTACTGCTTCGTAAAGTCTTCACACATCAGTCGAGTGTCCATCAGATCCCTTGAGAGATAGACGTACCCCCATGAGAGACTTCCCAGTCCTCGTCGTCAATGTCCCACTGTTCATCCGCCTCCATCTCCGCCTCGTCCGACAAAGTCTCCACTTCAGGTAGCAATTCGAGCACCGGCGACGCTGCCTCAGGCCCTTGAGCTTCTTCGTGTGAGACTGCGCCCTCTAGCTCATGCTCATCAATTTGATGATCCTCCGCGTCGGAATAGTGCTCCTCTTCGGTACTGGATCCGCTGACCGTATCCTCGTCTCCATCATCGTTTGGTGGCTCGTGCAAATCTTGCTCGTCATCGTCTATAAAGCTTTGATGGCCCGGTCTTCGGCTCGCTGGGGGATTCTTAGGGGCTCCCAAGGCGGGGTCTTCGCCTTTGGTAGGGCTAGTTGCTATACTGGGCATGGCGACGTCGAGAGAAGGTGAAATTTGAAGACTTTTGGCTTGACAATGGAAGCGATTAGATAAAATCGTCATTACAGCCACGTGGCCCCAGGTCACTCGGAAAGTGGAGGTCGTCCACTGAACACTGGCAACTGGCAGCCGTGAAGAATCGTGCACAATGACGAGCCAGCGAATGCATGTACAAGCAACAGTAACGGCAGGGACTATAAGGAGACAGTGCTCCTCAGTTTCTGATTGCTTCAAAGCCCTGCTTGATATCGTCGATCAGATCTTCCACATCCTCCAACCCAACGGACAATCGAAGCAGATTATGACTGATGCCCAGCTTCTCGCGGGTGGCCGTGGGCAGTTCCTGTCTAGTCAGCTTGACGTGCAACCCCTCGCTCCGGTCGACTTGCCTGATGGGTCATCCCAGCTGGGACTTCGATCAGACTTTCCACCCCTCCCAGGCTCTCGGCAAGAGTGATCAGCCTCAAGCTAGTCGCGAACTTCTCCGCCTGACTCTCCGTGACATCCTTGAGCTTGAGCGACACCATGCCGCCGAACGGTATCCCAAGACTTCGTACACTTTCTATCGTGCCGGAATCTTCCTCGCTTGCATCAGTCTGCTTGAAAGGCAGCTGCCACCCCAAGAAGGCCAGCTCGCGACGGGCATTCGCCGATAACAGCCGCTCCACCATCCCGAATGCGGCATCAGAATACAGTCCGGGGTACCGAACGCTCTCGATCTGCGGCTGCTCCCTTAACCAAGCCGACAGCCGCAGAGCATTAATGCCATGACGCATCATGCGCACGCTGAGGGTTTTGAGGCTGCGAACCATCAGATGGCAATCACGAGGAGAGGCAGTTGCGCCCATCGAGTTCTGGAGGAAGCGGAAGCCTTTGACGATCTTCGGTCGCTGTTGAACGGTACGAGGGGAGATGGTGATATTGCCCATGATGATATCCGAGTGACCGCTGCCGTATTTTGTAAGCGAAGAGAGCACAATGTCGGCAAAAGGCAGGCCGTCGGGTGTCGTAGGGATAAGAGGGGTGAAGTAAAAGGGGGACAGGAAGGTCGTGTCGGCCACAACGAGCGGCCTTGTGGCAGATGGCAGTGAGTTGACGATCTTGGCGATTGTGTGGAAGGGCGGAACTAGGAGCAGAGGGTTGGTAGGGGCTTCGAGCCAGATGAGCTAGTTTGGTCAGTTAGAAGACAGAAGTGCGTGGAGGCGACACACGCGTGTGTCTGGCCGAATAGCTGCTCGGATACCTTCCTCGCCATTCTGCTCCATATCGAGAAAGGTCACTTCGAGACCAGCCGCCTTGGAAGTCCGGCCGAGGTAACGCGCCGTGCCACCGTACTGAGTTCATGAGCCAATGCGAGGATACTCTCTCTTGTGGGCAAACTCACAACATCATTGACGGCCAGCACATGCCCGCCGCCGCCGGTCTCTTCACGTCCGATGCTCCCTCCAGCTCCGCCTTCAGCCACCGCGAGGCTGACCCAAGCGCACAAGGCGGCCGTGGCGGCGCTACCACTCGCAAAGACAAAGCTTGCTCCTCCACTAAAGTCATGATGCGAGCAGGGACTGCTGGACGAGCTGGGACAGGTCTCGAGCGAAGACAGCAGCTCTTCGAGCTGAGATCGAGTGGGGTTGGACGATCGAGCATACTCGAAGCCCTACAGCGTTAGTCGGTGTTCAATGACACTGCGTTGACACGGTAGTGATTCTGAAGGATTGGTTTCGATACCCACGCGGTGCTTCCCTATGCCATCCTGCTTGAATGTGGTAGCGACGCTAAGCAAGGGCACCACCGCACCCGTGGCCGCGTCAGGCTCTGATCCGACGTGGATGGCTCTGGTCGTGAAGTGATCATGGCATTGAGTCTCTCGAGGTGGTGGTGGTGGTGATGCTCTGGAGGCCGGGTCATCGTGAAACCTGGAGTAGTTTGTTTGACCATTCATGACGGGGACGATGTTGCCTTTATTAAAGGAAGAGAGAGAGGATGCATAGTCAATCCTCGTCGATACTCTTGAGTTATACTAGACATGCTTCTCGGTGACACATCACACCTCATCTTGCGTCATTCAGTAGGCGCGCCAAGGCAGTCTACCCCCCAAGCGCATGCCTATATCCTTCACCTACGTTTAAGTCATCGACAGGCCATTTCGTGTTTTCTCCATCACCCCATCTTGCGCCGCGATGAGTTCCACCGGACCTCCTGCAGATGCCAAACAGGCCCAAGCAGCCGCCCTGGCCGAGTTGGAAGCTGCGACCAAGCGCAAGCGCAATAGTGACATGAATGTCGTGAGTCGACTCCCTCTCGATCGCGTTCATTCGTTGGGCTCACGTCGTACAGGCGAAAACCGAGGCGGCCATTTACGCTTACGAGGGGAGCTACCTCGCAGAGACTGCAGCTTCAGGAGGCAACATAATCAAGGCAAGTGCCTCTCTGTCGATGCAGTCATTTGAACTGATCTCGAAGGGCTTCGACAATTACCTCAAGCCACCCACCGCTGCGCTCAACAAGAAGAGGACCGATCAGGTTGTAGAAGCGGACCGACTGTTCAGCAACAGCAGCAGCACCTTCAAAGAGGTACGCCGCTATCCTCTCGCGGCTATACACTGACGCCAGTGATCTCCTCCAAACATCCGTCCGCTCGTCTCTCACTCGTTTCTTCTCTCTTTGATCTCAATCTCGCCGACAGAGTATCGCCGCGCAACAGCAACTCGAAGCTCACTTGGCCGCGTACGTGTCTGGCCGCCCGGCAAAGTAGACGCACCCCAACGCTGCTCTCCCCCTTTTTTCACCCCCCAACTGTGCATATAATCACCGCGTACCCACTTACTTTTTGATCGGGATTACCTGTCACCTTTGACTGGTCCGTCAAAAACGGGTACGCTCACGCCTACAGGTCTCGACAAGATCAGATTTTCGCCACTTCGAGAGGCAGGGTACTGCAGTACGATCGGCCGATTGTGCAGGTCCCTCGACTGCCGCTAGCTTTTGGACACGCCCAAGCATCGACCGTAGATGTTGCAGCGGCCGGACAACGACCGGTTTCAGCTATACCCGCGTACATGGCGCTACCGTCGACTCCGCTCTCTGCAGTCCCCACCGGTCTCGCCCCCAGTCCCACCATTACGAGCCCGACGCCGCTTGTGCCCGACGACGACGGGATGATGCAGTTCGTGGCAGACACTCCCAGCAGCTCTGGCGAGGCCACTTCTGCTCCTGGAGAGAAGAAGGCCAGTGGCAGTGGCCGACCATCTTCGACCAATGGTCGGAAGAGAGCTACGAGAGGCTGAACTAGACTCGTATAGACGTTGTAGGACATGTGACGTTGTAGGACATGTGCATAACAACAACATTGGAGCCGCTTGCAATTGATTGTTTTCGATCTTCTGGACCACTTCACATTACTGCTATCTTTCATTGTCCGGGTCGTTCATGCTCAGGCAGAACATCGTAGCCAGCTCTGGCCTGTCCGCTGGCCGCTGGCACCTCTCCCGTCTCCTCTAGGTCGGGCTCATGAGGCAGCTGTATCCCAGCCGGCGGTTTGAAGATTAACGGCTTGAGCAGGCCATTGAACACGAATGTGCCGTACCTGTTTGTCAGATCAAGAACTGTGCGTTGCAGGAGACTTACACTAGCATGCCGAATCCCACAACTTGAAGGACTGAGAATGGCCATACCAACACCTCCCAGCCGAGACTGAGGCTGACAACCCATATGCCCAAAGTTCGACAGGTATCGACGGTACTGCGGGTCGTTGCCGACACACGGCTGGTCACGCTCAACCCGAAAAAGTTGAAGCTGCCGATGCTGATACAGATCGCGACGCTTGACCAGATCACCGCGGGGTTAGACACGATCTGGTGCCACCCGCGGGGAATGTCGAAGAAGTCGGACCGGTCCCGGAAGAAGAAATGGAGTACGGGCATCGCTACGAGTGTCGTGACTAGTCCAAAGAAGCCTTCGAGGGATACGGCTGCGATGGGCTCGACTTTGTATCGCGACATGATCCTTTCCTCGACGACCTGCACTCAGCTTCCGGTTCGGTGATGAGGGGCAGAGATGAATGGGCTCACATACTGCGTTGCGGTAAAGTTCTGGGCGAAGAGGATGAGCAGAACGCCGAGGGCGACCTTCCCCGGATCGTCGTCGCTGCGTTTTGCGATTTCCGACAGACCAGCCAGCATGCCTTCTGGACCATCATCGAGCGCTTTCTTGACGAGACTTCCGGACAGTCCGACTAGACACACGCCGGTGGTCACGATAAGCAGTGATGCCCATTGGTACAGATACAGTTGCCGTCGGAGGAACACCACCGATAGTGCCCCGACGAAGAGGACGAGACTCCCTCTTGACATTTGGTAGATCGATACGGGAGTGAAGATGAGCCCGACGTTCATGAGGGTTGTTCCGCAGACTGCGCGTGTCAGCCATGGCGGGCACCAACACGGCATGGAGCACGTACTGTCAAAGAAGGCAGGAAACCACATGAGCAGCATACGCCAGCCTGTCAAAGCGTTGTCTTCGTCAAGCTTGACACCCAGCTCCTCTGTCTCTTCATCATCGACCTCGGACGAGTCGTCGTCCTGCCCGACCGGATGGTACGACGGAGTGACCGTTCCTACAGGCAGACGCGCCATGATTCGAGTGAAGATCGATACTTGAGGCTGGGACGAGGACAGCTTTTTGCTCTTGCTATACGATGTCCATGCAAGTCCAAGCACGCAGAGGAATTCGCCAACAAACATGCTAGGGCGTCAGCTGCGTCTCGCCCAGAAAGCCAGAGAAGGGGGTTAGCTCACTTGACCGTCTGCCATACCTGCGAGATCAGTCACGCCAAAGCATTGCGTTGAACGATGGAAGGCCCACTGGTTGTTCAAACTGCAAGGGAGCTCGTGTGGAGCCCGGCTCGCAATTCTCTACGCATTGCTTGTCCTGATACTTGGTGCTGGACGGTCAGCCAACGCGGACAGAGAGGGCTTGCCGCTCGACTCACAGGAGACTATTTGCACAGCCCGTGATAAACATGCCGACCACCAGGGTGGATACACCCATCTTGGACGCCATTCTGGGCTTGTTCAGGTGGGAGTGACTGCAATGGAAGAGACGAGTGAGGGTATAAACGCATACGCGTAGAGAGAGGTGAGTCGCCATGTACAGCATGTGGGCGGCGGGACAGGAAGATCCCTCATAACCGACGCCGCCGACCACCGCGAGACGGAAGACTCCTTTTTGGACTTTCTCTCCTTGTCCCATTCATACATCTTCACATTGTCACAAAGAGCTCTCTCGAGATGGAGGTGGATCCGCCCGAGGGCAGTACGGCCGTCACGAATAACGGCGCGACAGATCAAGCTGTCGAAAAGGCTGCCGACGAGTTGGGCGAGATCCTAGCTCATCTTGAGGATCATCCTCAAAATGTACCGTACCTTCGGCGACAGATTCATCTCCTGCAGGTTCTGGGACTGGTGACCGAGGCGCGAGATGCGATACTCAAGCTCTCCTCGCTGGTCATGCTGGATGAGGGTAAGCGTCTGCGTCTCCAGCCCGTCGTCAAAGCTCATCGCGGCAGATATGTGGCTCGCATTTTTCGACATTTTGCTTGAAGCGTCTCCAAGGCCTTTATCACTGGACTCTTTTGTCGAGATTCTCGAGAGATTCGATCAAGCGGAGCGTGACTATCTCAGTGAGTGACGATCAACTCACGGGATCAGGCTTCAAACTGACTGCAGCCACACCCATCCTTCTACGGCATCTCGAATTCGTCCTGTTGTGTGCCCGTTCCGGTTCTCCGGGCATGGTGACGACCGAGGGCACCGACACGCTCGACGTAGATGACGACATCACGGAGTTTCTCACCCCCGACACTGTCCGAGCAATGGCGAAGGCAATTGTCTTCCAGCGAGCACATGGCCTGCTGGGCGACAGTCACCTTCTCTGGCAGCCTTGGATAGATTGGGAGATGGCTCAATTGAGTGCGGCCAGTGATAAGTGCGCAAATATACCCAATTGTCGTTTGTAGCTGATGGGAGACAGAAGTGAACAAGTGGAGCAGATTCACAGCCTTTACCTTGAAAGATTAGGGATACCACACACAAGTCAGTTCACCCCTCTCCTCGCGGACTGCACTGAGGTTGCAGCCATCGAGACAACACTAGGGGCATATTCGACTTTCTGCTCTGAGCATTCACCCGACTCCTACGAACGCCGAATGGTGGAGGCCACAGCGGCCTCTCAGACTGCCAAATTCAAATACAGTCAGGAGAAGCGTTATGGGAAAACGAGGGAAGATCTCGAGCAGGAGCTGGTGAGAGCGGCCCTCGCAAGACAAGCGTTCATGACTGAGTAGCAGGCTTATGCTGGGGACAGCACTATGCAGCTTCAGATCCTTGCGACATACATCGACTGGGAGACGGATCAGCGAGCCCGCAATCCCAAACATCCAGGCAAATCTCCCGAGACAGACCTGGCCTTGACGAGCGCAATTTTCGAAAGAACGGTCGCTCTCCACTCTCGGATTGTCGCTCCTTTGGTTGCTTCACTTTCATCCCTGGAATTGGTGAAACCGAAGAAGACAAGCAGGAAAGGCAAGGACAAGGCGCACGATGAGGGAGAAGCCGAATCCTTGTCACGGGCAAGTCTTCATGCGTACAAGCAAGCAGAAGCAGCCGTTTGGGAGAAATACGAGATCTGGCTGGCAAGTGACCTTTCCTCCATGTCAATGGGTCTCATATGTAGGAAGACAGCGAGTCGAAAGAATCGGCACTGCTTGTCAGGCAGCGCGCCGTGCGAGCATGTCCGCAAATCGGATCGGCTTGGTCAGCGTTGCTGACGTCGATGGTGAGTCAGAGACATGGAATTTTGCCTGACAACAGGAGCAGGAAAGTGGAGACCTCGAGGAAAGTTCCTCTGTCTTCGAGCAAGCACTGGCCATCGGGTTGCTGGACGGACCGGGCACGCCGACAACAGAAATCGTCGATCTCTTCCTCAGTCGGGCGGCTTCGGAAGTCCGCACATCAGAGGATGTGGAGGGACAGACTCATCCGGTACTATTGACACTTAGTCGGGCTTTCCAAATGATCGAAGCCGGTATGTGTTGAGGCTCAGAGCGGCTTGGGATTCGTGCTGAGAAGCTAGTGAATCGGGCGGGTGATTCTTCTCTACGACTGGAGAAGTTCCTGCTTGACTGGGTGAGTTCTTGGCGTTTGGTCCAAGACGCGTGGCTGACAGTAAGGCTGAGACTCGGGCGCCTGATTTCCTCGATCAGGCGATTGCGCTCATCGATAAGCCGAACAAAAGTCGGCAAGCCTCATATATAATGGTCACTACGCGGACCGGAGTCGAAACGTCAGCTAAATCACCGTTTCACAGTCGCTATCAAGGTTGCTGACACAACAGGCGCCGAGGGAACCTGGAACAATCCCGCACAATCTTCCTTGCTGCAATACAACGATCGGACCTTGATTGGCCTGAAGCCGTCTACGAAGCTTTTCTACAATTCGAGAGTGTTCACGGCGATCTGGACAGCCTTAGTCAAGCTAAAAGCTCTATCCGCAAAGAGCAGGAGAAGGTTGCCAAGCGTCGAGAAAAGGCTGCACAAGAGCAGGCAGCTCAATACTCCACCGAATACGCTATGCCTGTCTCTGAGGTCCTCCCTGTTACCATGGTTGCCAATGGTGGACCCTCTGAAGAGGTGATCGCGCAGGGAGCAGCGGATTCACAAACGCAAGAAGAAGAAAGTCATCTGAAACGGTATGTGACAAGCAACCTGAACCTACGATTTCTGATGTTTCAGCGATCGCGAGCACACCACCGTATTGGTCACCGGACTTCGACACGGGATTGAGACGGCACAGCTAGAGTCATTTTTTGCCGAAGTGAGGAGAGCATATCCCGCATGATGTGGCTGACATTATAGAATGGGAGGGTCCGCGAGATCACGATTCTGCCAGACAGTGACGGAGAATCAGACGCGGCATTGGTGGAGTTTCGAAGTGCAGAAGCCATCCCAACTGCATTGGGCAGGGACCGCAAGAAGTTGGGCGGCTCTGAGATTCACGTCTCGATGCTGTGGCGTTCTACGCTTTTCGTCACCAACTTCCCTCGGGACATGGACGATGGCGCCCTGCGCAAACTCCTCAACGAAGTGAGTTGTTTTCTTGATAACAAAGCAGCCAACTTATGATAGTACGGGCGTGTCCTGCAGACTCGTTGGCCCAGCCGCAAATACGCCGACAACAGGAGATTCTGCTATGTGACGATGAATTCGCCAGCTTCAGCCGAGAACGCGCTGCAACTTCATGGGCAGCCCACCAAGGAAGGATTCTCTCTGAGCGTTCTCATTAGCGATCCCTCTAAAAAGGTCAAACGTACCGACGCCTCGAATGCGACTGTGTTTGTCAATGGCTTGACAGCGAAGACGACTGAGACGGACGTTCAGAACCTTTTCAGCCAGGTGAGAGAGCGCTTCTCACTTTGAGAAACCAAGCTGATTGTAAGCGAGGGCAAGTCAAAGCCGTGAAACTTGGCTGGAACGCGGAGAAGCAGATTTGCAAGGGCTTCGCCTTTGTGGAGATGGCGACCGAGGTGAGCAGCTGTTCGGACCGTGAGCGACCTTGCTGACGATTTAGGCGGATGCGAAAGAAGCATTGAATTTGCATGGTTTCCATGTCAATGGCAGGTACCTGAAAGTCGAGATGACTGACCCCAATATCGCCAACAAGAAACGGACGACCAATCCGTCAGTTCTTATCACCCTGACTCTGTGGTCAGCTCACAATCTTAGCGGTCAAGGTAGCGATGCGGCTATGCAAGCCGCCGAGAAGCGCGCTCGAACCGTCCGTCTCCACAATTTGCCAGAGGACACACAAGAGGGTCTGCTGCAACAAGCCTTGGAGAAGCTGGTGCCTGTGAGGCGATTAGAGCTGTTTGCTTCGAGTCGCGAAGCGATAGCAGAGCTCGAGTCCCAAGCAGTCAGTTCTTTTTCGTGTTGCCATTGGGCTGAGTTGACACAGTAGGATGCAGGAAAATTGCTTCTCAGGACGGAGCCTTTCGTCTTCAACGGCGTTACAGTAGAGATTCGCGAACAACAGCGTCGACCTCATGCGCCTGTCGCAAAGCGAGAAGACGGACGAGCGGGAGCAGCAGCAGCGGCAGCAAATACCACGGCAGCATCGTCTGGTACCCCTGCAGCTCCCGGATCCGGACCGAGTTCGCTGGCATTCGCACCGCGAGCTGCTCGGCGAGGTGGAAGAGGTATCGGTCGAGGCAGACAAGCGCCGACGTCGGACCGAGCATTGCCTAATTTCGTCCCGGCCTCTTCGGATGGTCAAGGTGCTGTTGGACAAGATGCGTTCCGCGCGTTGGTGGCTGCGAAGAACAAGCAGCGAGAGGAGAATCTGGCCAGTAAGCAGAGTACGTCGGTGGAGGAGATTTCGGCGGGGACTGCGGTCAAGCGTCCGGCTGAAGAGGCCGAAGGAGGGGCCGAGTCGGGGGCGAAGAGGCCGAAGACGGATGAACAGCAAGAGTAGTAGAGGTGCAGACCAGGCTGCTCGCATTTCATCAGTCATGCACTTCACATACACATTCCAGATGTTCTAGGATGCCAAGCTACCTGTTCGACATGTCCTTCGAGACTACCTTTGTCTTGCTGGGTCATGGACAGCAACACCGCTTACCGCCTCATATGACTGTTGTTCTGCTCTAGCCACCATGTCTTAGCAGCTGCAGGGTAGGGTATATCATACATTGATTGCCTCGTCAAGCTTGTAGAGCTCGCTCGTCAAATATCAACTGTCCTTAAGAAGGGGATATGAGATGCTATGCAAGGTATCATCATCAATCATCAACCACGACCGAACAACCTCCTCCACCACCTCTTGAACCTAAACCAACCCCCGCCTTCCCACCCGGGATCCCGTCTCTCCAGCCCTACCCACATTCTGCCGGTCCCACAACGCACCACGCCCTCCTCAGCTTCCATCTCCGTCCGGGGCACCTTGGCCACCTCTTCTCCACCAAGGACGACGGAATCCCAGCCCGCAGATGTGCCGGCTCCACTTTCGAGATCCTTGATACCCCTTCCAGGACGGACGAAAGGGAATCGCACGTCTTTGGGTTGATCCCTTTGTGGCCGGGTGACAGAGAGGGGAAAGAGCCGCATGAGCGACTCGGCTTCTTCGTCGGTGATGTGAGCGGGGAAAACCCATAGTCGGTATCGGGGACGATTCAGCTCGGTCTCTTCGGCGGCAATATCGTCTTCGGTCGGATCGTCATCGTCATCTTCGTCATCCTCCGCGATGGCACTCTCCGCACCGGGCGCAGGCGATCGGCCAAAGGCGAGTCCGGCGGCATCGCTATCATCGCTCATGGTGCGCCGACCGAGCAGCATGACTCTATCGTCGGAGATGTTCGATCCGCCTCTGGGTCTTTGATCAAGCTGGGCGCTCCTCTGAGCGGCAGCTTCGAGGACTCGGGCCACGCTATCTGAACGGTCGACGTGTTCCGGTAAGAGGGGCGAGGTGATATTGCTGCTCGGCTCGGGGGCGTGTAGGGGCGACGGGATATCAGAAGAGTTGCGGGAAGTTTGCAGAGGGTTGGGGATCGAAGTCGTGGACGTATCGGCTCCCGACCCTCCTAGAGTACCGGAAACCTGACGACGAGAAGGCGGAGGAGGGGGAGCAGGACCTCTACCAGATGCAGATCGTTTCTGCGGCGAGCCCATCCGCGGGTCGATAAAGGGATCCGACGTCGCTCGTGAGCGTAGTGAGGAGTCGTTACGAGCCGGGAGGGGAGGTGGGCCTCCCGACAAGATCGAGGTGCCGATTTCCGGTGCGAGGATTTCCTCGGCCTGTGGCTGCTGCGTGGGCAGACGACTTGTCAAGCCTCGAGAGAACGAGCCGGATCCTTGTGTACGATCTTGTGATCCGAGCGAAGGTTGTGAACGCCCCATACGCGCATGAGAGAACGAGCGGGGTATCGTTCGGATCCGTCTCAACTTTGGCGGGGTAGTCAGAGGCTGATCTACAAAGCCCAACACTCCCTTCAGCATGATGACGGCTTCATGCATGAACTCGGCCCCACTGGCTGTCAGTTGTCGCAGCAGAAGATTTGAGAGTAGAGGCTCACCCCGACTCGAGGAACACCGCGTCATCTAGCTCCCACACCACTCGGTGTGACCCAGCCCCACCTCTACTCTCATCTCCCCTGCTCTGCGCGCGGAGACAAGACCACAAGCCCCGAAAGAAAGGTTCTACACCGGGATTGTTGGTGCCCCAGATGGAGATGAAGCGCGATAGCTTGTCGCGTCTTTCCAGTCTCGCCTGCTTGCTGTTGAGCTGAGAGCGCGAGAGCGGGGTGAGAGAGGCAGAGACGACCGTGGCCGAGATCAGGGCGTGGAACGAAGAGATGCGCAGCCGGAGATGATGAAGGTGCGCGAGAGAGCGCATGGACGCCTGGAGACGAATGTAGATGGCTCGATGGGCCGGGGGCAGAGAAGCCAGCGCGCTCGAGATGTACGTGGCGGACTCTTCTGGTGGGCTGGGGGAGAAGTAGAACCGACGACAGTGATGAGCAAAGTTTTGCAAGTCCTGTATCAGTCCGCATTAGCGAGATTCTACAGGAAAGAGGAAGGGGAGGACATACGTGCGGATTGGGACTGATGACACCCTCTGTTCTTGCTCCATGGACACTGCCCTCGCGTCCGCTGTAGACCGACGTCCCTCCTGCGGTACGGGCGATACCCCCGGGCGGCGGGGTCGCACGACCGCGCGCCTGCTGCGTCCACGCGGGACCAGCCAGACCGTGGTCGGAACCTCGTCGGCCCATGTTGGGCCTGACGATCGTCTCCTCTGAACCGCGCCGCGTCCAGCCAGGTCGGGTCTGCACGGGGTACATGGCCGGCGTCTCGGGCGGCGGCGACCTGATGGTGGGAGGAGAGCGCGAGCCGGCGGCACTGGCGCTGGCGCTGGAAGTGCCGGGTCGGGTGGCCATGCCCATAGCTGCCAAACCACCCGGACGGGGACGCGCATTCGCAGGTTGAGGATGGAGGTTGGTCGTGCCGAGTGAACCTGGGATATCGTACAAACGGGCTGCTGCCGGTGCGGGACTCTGCTCTGTCGAGCGACGCGGGGCATGAGACGTACCGCCGTACGCTGTATCTATGCGCGGAGGTGCTCTGGCGGGTCGCATGACTGTCGAGATGGAGAGAGGGTGGTGGTTGGTCGATATCAGAGCCTGCGCGAGGTGAGGTTCGGGCATCCAAGATCAAAGTGAGATCAAAGGAGCGAGCGCGGGTGATCTACTCGTTGAACCGACGCCATGACACCTTCCTGGTGATGATAGTCGACGTGGACTGCTCGGCCGCCGAGAGAAGAGCAGAAAGGAGGTCGTTTGGACCACGATGCTGCGTGGTGCTGACTCCTGCCTGTTGCCTGCTGCCCGCTCGTCTTGCTGTCTGATGCGTGATGTCGATGTTCAAGGTGAATGTCAAATGTTGAAACACCGAGACGCGCGAAAACACGCGACGAGTTTCATCTTCTCCCCCCTTTCTCAGTGTCTGCACTGGATACTCGATACTTGGTCGACGACAGACTTAGATGCATACGATTTTACATTTATTCAGCATACTGCGACTACCATTGATCACTCCTCTGGTATCCGTCTTGTGCATATACCTTATACCGGTTGGTGAAGCGGCTTATCGGCGGTCCCTTGAAAGTCAGATCATACTCAACCAAGTTGCGCCGTCGCTCACCTGTTCAACCACACGTAGCCGCCGTTAAGGTAAGTGGCTACAACAGTCAGGGAGCCTTCTTACACTCCCGAACCACTCCAGTACTCACCATAGCCGAGCCAGGCGCAGTAGGGGGCAAGGAACCACGTGGTGCTGAACGCAGTGTTCAGGCCGTGCATCTTGACCTATACCAGGGTCAACTCTCGCAGACTCGTGGAAGGACAGAAGGTGCGGGGTAGACTCACGGTCATGGTTCCCACCAAACCGGTCAGAGCGAGGATATTAGCAAATGCCAGTTCCTTCTGCTTGGCTGGACCATCAGCCTATACGTCCAGCCCGAAGAAGATGGTGACTCACCGCCAAAGAAGAGCGGGGTCCAAATCATGTTGACGGCCAACTGGGCATAGTACAGCTGCAACGCCTTGTCCGCCTCAGCTCTGTAAGCGTGTCAGCTTCTCCCTACGTATGCAAAGACGAGCCTCACGTTCCGGAAGGAGTGACGGCACTGTCAAACGCCTGCACGGTCATGTGCGAAGCCCTTCAAGCTGTCAGCTGCGCGTCCTTGTATCTCTCTGTGAGGGCGAGGGTAGACTCACCAGCCCATCAAGCCGTACAGGACGGTCCATACGGGTCCAAAGACCTCGCGGGGCGGGTTACCAGGAGGAGGCGACATGGTCTGAAGGGAGTCAGCCTGAGTAAGGCCTACTCAAAGGAACGAGGGACTCACGGTGAACCAGTTGCTCCTGGACGTCTGGCCGGTGATGATCCCACTGATGGCGCCCAAACCAATGGGCAGGCCGACTGCGCGTCAGCTCGGCTCAGCTCGGCTTGGCGCGAGCAACGCAGCAGACGAAAGCCTGCGAGGACGTACCAGCGAGGATCGGGTTACGAGCCACGTCAAAGAGGACTTCTGGGAGGGGTGACATTGTGTGAGCTGTGAGCTGTTTAGTCTACCGAGTTATTGGAGAGGGGATAGAGGTGACAGACGGGGTCTGGACCGGGTATTGGTATTGCATATATATATGGGGAAGACAGGGGAGAGGGAAGAGAGGGAGTGAAGGAAGCAAATGACGTACCTTGTGTCGGGTGGCAAACACCGTTCGGCCCGGTTCCAACAAACCACGCGACCACGCAGTATGAAGCGGTGATTGCCGCTTCCCTCGCCTACGTCGGGTGGAGGAAAGATGGGAGTGGTCGTGGTCAGCGAGCACTGTACTTTATATACGATTGGCCATATACGACTTTACCAGCTTTGAAAAGCTACAAGTGTAGCACTTTAGACAGACGCCCTAGACCCGACACTGCTCGACTTTGACCCGCGGGACTTGGCTTCAGCTCAGTACTGTCGACCGAGATGAGCTCGCCACTTGCCCATCCTTCAGTGCCGCTCGGCCGGCGTCCACTATTCGGAGGGGCCATCTCGATCGAGCTACCTGTAGACTACCTAGACGCTAGGTACGTCCCCTCCACTCCTCTCAAGAGTGACCGAATGCTGAGAAGCAGTGACCTGCGCCAAATTCCCGACAATCAAGAAGTCTTCCTGTCCAGCGGATCCGAGACGAGCCTAGTAGTGGAGGTACTGGCCATGGTCGAGGACGGCCTCGCATCGAGCGACCTCTGGGAAGCTGCCAAGTAACTCCCTCTTCTCTCGACTAAAGAAGCTACGCTGATGCTGGGTCGCAGGTTCCACTTTAGTTCCATCGCGCACGACAACGCCTCTCTATCACACACGATCCTCTCTCCGCCACCTACATCACCTTCACCCTCCCAGCCCCGATCGGCCATCCCGACAGACCCGTCCAACGCCACACCGCAGCCCGTCATACTGACCGGCCTGCAGAAGATTCATAAGTTCTCGCATGACCCAACTGGGGCGCCGAGACCGGGACACGAGAGCGACGAGCCGGACACGGTATGGATTGGCGTGGCGCTCTGGCGGTGCTGGGTCGAGCAGGCCCGTCCGACAGAGGATGTACACGTTGACGACGCCCATTTGGGCGGAGGCGCTACACTACAAGGAGGGGGAGAAGGGGCAGGGGTGCGCAAGAAAAAGGCCGACGTGGTGTGCAGCGTCAATGTCAATCTCTCTGCCAAGGACGGGACGGGCGACAGGGAGAGGGAACAGGTGGAAGCGTGGTGGTTGAGAGCTGTGGGCAGTCTGCGCATCGCCGACTGGTCCCTCTTTGGCGACGTAGAGTGAACGCCAGGGAACGAAAAGAAACAGTAGAGAAGCACATCCTGTACACTTGTACCACCAAAATCAGTCGAGGACTCGACCGCTTGTCTCTGTGTCTGTGTCTCTGTGTCGCTTGTTTGGCTCTCGCGAGCCAGCAAGCCAGAGATATGCGGTATGCGATCCATCATACACAGCACCGTGGTGCCCTATGCGCTCGTGAAGACTTCGAATGCCTAGAAGACCCCAGCACTCCCTCATGCCTCAATAGCGGCCACCTTCTTGCCCTTGCGCGAGCTCGTCACGTCCAAGTCCTTTGCGCGGGGGACCTCGGCAGACGGGGTAGACAGGAAGATCTCGATGTGGCACGGGTGGCCCTGGTACGGGTTGCTGCGGGTCAGCCGTCCGCTTCTGCAGCAATTCCCAAATAGAGGGGACGCACATTCGGCCGTGGGCACGGAAAGTCCTGCGACGGGTTTTAGGGGCCTGCTGCACGACAATGTTTTTGATGATGAGCTCCTCGACGGCGAGGTCTTTGGCGTCGGCGTTGGACTCGGCGTTCTTCAGGAGACGAAGGATGAACGCGACCGACTTGACGGGCCATCGACCTGCCCATCAGTTCTCTGCACTCGCACAAAACCTTCCGGCAACGCCGCTCTGCGGAAGGGAGGAGACCCACCCTTGGTCGTCTTGAACTGCTTGGCCTGGCCGGTACGTCCGATCGCACCCGCGAACCGACGGAACGGGATGACCTGCTTGTGCTCCTGCACGTCGCCGAGGTAAGTGTAGGCTTTCTTCAAGTTCATGCCTTTTGCCATCAGCCCCTCCTCGATATCCTCCATTGATTCAATATGACCCACCAGAGATGGCAGCGGCGACCTCGCGCATGTTCTTGAAGTGCGTCCGCACATACTCGCCATGAGCCTTGGCGACTGATAGTCAGCATCCTGCCCCCTTCTCCCGACTACCATGCCAATCCCCATTCCCAGCCCCAACACATCCCCGCCTTCTTCCTCCTACTCCAAAGCTCTCCCTCGACTCCACCAACCCCTCATCGTTCCATCCCTTGAGAGACGCAGACACGCACACTTTTCCGGGTTGGCCGAAGCGATGTGAGCCGAGGCGTAGCGGACCATGTCGAACGGAGAATCGAGAGGATGGATGAAAGAGAGAGAGAGAAACAAGTAACACCTCTTGAGGATGCAGAAAAGCCCAGCGCAGACAGCCAACGAAACCCAAATTCAGGGTCCAACCTCCCCTCACCGCCCAGCCAACGGAGTTTCGCGGGAATTTCTCGTCAACCTCTTTGGGGACTCACCAACTAGAATGTGGCGCAATTTGATTCCGCTCTCCAGCCGAGTGCAATCAAGAAAGATGAATGAGCGGGATTACATGTCCAACAGATAGCCAACTCTAACACGATGTACTGTACAACGCTGCCTACATACCTCGTTACGTCGCCGTCGCTGACGCCGCCTGCCTCGCACCACTCTCCTCTGCCGCCTCTGCATCCGCAGCATCCACCACATCGTCCTCTTGCTTGCTCGATGCAGTCTTCTCAATGCTGGCTGAGGCGAGACTGACCCGTGGTGAATGACGCAGATCCGCAGGATTCGTCTTGCGAAGGGGTCGAGCTAGCCTTCTTCTCGCTACCATGACCGGCACAGAGGACTTTTGAACGAGATAATGCGAAGTGGACCCAAGCAAAATACTGTTCGTCAGCCTGGAGGCACAGAGACGCTCCAAGGATGTGCTCACCCCTTGATCTCACCCAGACCTCGAGATCCGACAATAGCCATGGTCGGCTCCAGAAAGTCGATCATGTCCAACAACATATGCCTGGCGTTCTTGGCGTGTAGGTATTGACACGTAGCCGTGATCTGCAGCCGTGTGCGCTGCAGCAGACTCGTGACTTGTCGGACCAGCTGCTGCACGCCACCTTGACGCTCTCGCTGATTTCGCAATTTCTGATTCCTATCCGAATTAGACCACTGTTTAGGGTCGACTGCCCATCAGCTCCATGACACCTCCAGGTGCATGAACTCACCCTTGCTCTCATCCTCCTTGACCGAAATGACAAAGAGCTCATCTCCATCCCTGGCCACCGTGCCGATCGCCCATTCGAGGGCGTACCTGCTCTCGTCGCTAAGGTCACTGAGCACGACATAGCGTCTGAGACGCCTGCCGCTCTTCTCCAGCGCGTCGTCCGGGTCACCCTGGGTGATGGTGATCGTACATCGATCCCGTGCAAAGGTCGGGATGGTCGTGGTCATCTCGAAACCAGTCTTGAGCGACTTTGAACGCTTGGGTGCGTGGAGCGAGCTTGCAAATACGCTCGGGGGAGGTTCGATGACGTTAGGTCCTTCTCCAAGGACGTCCTGCTCAATCTCCTCGCCGTACGCGTCGAGACGATCGTCGCCGGCAGTGCCGTCCGGCCCTTTACCTCCTACACCGCTGGCATCGCCCTCGTAGAAGAAGGCATTCGCCTCGGTATTCTTCTCGGTCTCTTCGTCAAAAATGATCGGCTCATCCTCTGCAAACCCGACATCGTCCATATCTTCCACCTCGCTGTCGTCGCTCTCAGCATCGGTGGTGGCATCGGCATCAAGACCCGGCTCGGCATCGCTGACGCCGTCTTCGTACGCCGAGGCCTGAGGCCGGAACTTGCGCACGGCGCCGACTGACTCGGTATCGCTCTCGGCATCGCGATCCTTGCGCAGCGGTCCGACGGTGGGACTGGCCGCCCTGGCACGGGCCTTGTCTCGCGAACGTCTGGCGCGGAAGAAAGGGCTGGGTGCGCGAGGCTGCCTGCCGCGGTCATCGCGGTCTCCAGTAGCTGCAGCTGTAGGAGTCGAGCCGCTGACGCTGCCGAGGGGTCGGGAAGGAAGAAGGAAGGATGCCTTGGATAGGCCAGCCGGGGCCGAAGCAGAGGCAGGCGGCGGCGAAGGGACCGAGTCGCCGGTCGTTCGTGGAGGTGTGATGGGCCGAGGGGTCGACGACGACGAAGTGCCGTAACCAGAAGTTTTGAGTCCTATAGCGGCGAGAGCGGCACCTGTACTGACTCTCTTGGAGTCGGAAGACTTGGCGTCGGTGCCGGGCTTGCGGCCTTTCATGGCGCCGAGGATGAGGTTGGAAGCCTGTCCGTCCAAGTCGAGGGTAGGGATCACGGGGTCGGAAGGACGGCGAGAGGTGGTGTTGAGACGGGGAGTGAGGGTGGGAGTGGAAGTTGGAGAATCCTGTGTCAGCGCTATCGAAGCTTCGCTCGGTGATCTCTCTCCAGCCGATCTGGGCCCAGTACTTCTACCGTCGTCCGAAGCTGGTCTGCCCTTGTCTTTGCTGCTGTCCTTGCGGTTCATGTCAAGGGACGTGCGTGTCTTGGACACAAAAGCCCTCAACGAACCGCGCCTGGATTTCTCTTTGGGGACAGAAGGGACCGATGGACCCGGTGGGAGTGCGGCGGGGGGAAGGGGCGCCGGCAGAGCGGTGGGGAGGGAAGCAGTAGCCGAGGTGGAAGTGGAAGTGAGAGGAGAAGGAGAGTCCAACACCTGCTGTGCCCAAGGTGCGGAGACGACCTGCACACCCTCTGGCACAGACCGGAGTGGATTCAGAGGGGAAGATACGCGTCTGAGAGAACCAGAACCAGAGCCAGAGCCGGCGGTATCGCTTACCTACACGTGTGTCAGCGATGCCCACACGCAGGCGGCAAAAGGGGAGACTCGCCTCATCTTTGCCCGCCGCACCGGAGAAGACTTTTAGTCGGGATACGCGGTCAGGCAGGGAGATGGGTAAGGAGAAGGAGCGCGAGAGCGGGGCCATAGCGAGCGTGGTCGAGCGAAGCGAGATCGATGACGAGCGAGCGAGCGAGCGAGGGGCGGGCGAGTGCGAGTGCGAGTGTGTTGAGTGTGTCGGGTGTCGGTGTCGATGTCGGATGCCAAGAGATGAGCGAGACAAAGGAGCAGAGTTGTGATGTGGTGAGTGGGCGAGTGGCGGTGCGGTGAGCAGAGAGGAAAGGATGGCGTCAGCTCGTCTTTCTCCACTTTGACAAACGTGTGCGAGTGACTCGTGCGTTGGATGGCTGACTGGCTTGCGTGGGTGAGGGGGTAGTCGACCTCTGATGAGAGAGGAACAGGGGGAAGATGTTCCATCACCACATCATCACCACCCCTCTCTCCGGCCATCGGCCACGCACGCTCGGACACTCGCGCCAGAAAGATCCATCTGCTACTCACCATAATCAGCTGCTAGTTGTACATTGTTATCGGTCCTCTACTCCATCAGCCGTGCTCTACCCACCCATCCACCGGAAGCGACTCGACTCACCGCCAAGGCGTAAGCTGCTGATCGTTCCGATATCCCCAGATCTTTGAGCTGCGCGATGAGGTCTGCCTTTGGTGTCGTTGACATCTCTGTCCTCTCTTCTTCTCCTGTTCTATGATGCAGAAGATAGGATACGAGACCGAGATGATAAGCTCTCCAATGACAATGTGGACTGACGGCGGCGACGGCGAGTGACGGGAAATGACGATTTACCCTGAATGACCCATTGTACTGTACCACGGCAGAACCACGACAGACTACCTGGCAAGACTACTCGTGAGGGGACAATATGCAAGACATGCATCCGTGTATAGTGCAACAACGACAGTGACAGCGCAGCAGAGAGAGAGAGAGACAGAGAGAAACAGCAAAGCAGCTCCAGATGGGTGCACACCTCTATGCAGGGTACTCTATTCGCTCACTCGGCCAAGAACAGGGAAAGAAAAGAGAAACAACAACACTGCGTGTATGGGTGTTGCGTGCGCAGGACGGACTGATGGGATTGATACCGACTCGATGGACAGATGTATGCTCGGAAATGACTCGACTTGATGTATTGCGTGTATATGCTCGATGAAGATTGGCGGTGAGAGACTTGGGTAAACCGTATGTATTGATTCGATGACAAGATTATAGGAAAATTCTGATGTCTTATATCGGGAATCCAGTATAGTTTAGACCGCAGCGTAGCGGTGGGCGTTCGAGTAGAGCAGGCGTGGAGGCGAGCTCGCAGCGGTGGAGGAAGGAAAAGGAGCGCGGGAAGATGATTGCGCATCCACCTTTTCCCACTCGGCGATGAGTTGAGCTCCGACATCTGCTCTCGGTCAGCATCCGCTGTGCATATCCCGAAAAAGACTCACTTGGTTCTACCTCGGTGCCATCTCGGCAGACCTTGACCTCGCGATCTTGATTCCAAGGGTTTCGCAAATGCCTCGTTCGACTGAATGGCAGGGGAGTCGCCTTGATCCACTCAATCCTGAACGGCTTGCCCCAACCTTCGGGCGAGAACTCGTCTTCCGGTCGGTCAGGATGAGGGATAGGTCCGTGAGGTTGAGGCAGACTGAGATCTCGCTGCGCCTTTTCCGTCGGTGTCAAGATGGTGTCCTTTCTCAGAACACCGTCGTCCCCCTTGATCTGCGGCTTGTGAGAGCCGCCAAGCGCCTCTTGCCTTCCGGCTTCCTCGGAACCACCGCTGCTGATGGGTACCGGCGGAAAGTACGGATTCGGCAAGGCCTTGGGGTCGAGTGTCTGCGCTCTCGCCCCGCCAGCTCCATCACCAGCCGCGGGTGCAGACAGATTTGCGTCCGCTGCACGCTTGTCGTATCGATTCGGATCCGTATTCCGCTTTGCCAACTCGGTTTGCAACTTGACCTCCTCGCCCGGCGAGAACTCGCCAGGTGATGACGAGGCTATTCGCTGCTGCGAGGGAGAGAGGAAATACGACGGACGAGCAGGCGGGTCCGAGCCTGCTCTCGTTCGCTCTTCCTCGTCTTCCTCTTTGATGCGAGCAGGTTGGGGCTGAGATTTGGTCTTGAGACTCGGGCCCGAGCCCCCGGAAAGCGAGCCGGAATGTGACGAGCTGGACATCTTCGATTGTAGGGACACCGATCGGGAAGCCGCATGCTGCGCCGCCTTCTCCTTGTCGATCGGCTCGATCATTCTGGCATAGCCAAAGAATTCGCCAGAGCGATTAGCCCCGAAAATGAGGATGACTTCTTGCGAATTGCGAAAAGCCTGATCGAGAATGCCCTCGTTGTGGTGCTGAGTCTTCCATGTTCCTCTCCGATAGCTCTCCTCCAGCTCGACAGTCGTGAGCGATTTGAGAATGAAGTAGCGTTTCGGAAAGTGCTTGGCGAGGAAGCTCGAATTGGTGCTGGCGTACGAGGCGGAGGATCTGTGCTTGGTGAGGGCTTCCTGATCATCATTCGCTTGAACAATCGAGTCCCGCCGTCGCCCTTCGCCTTCCGGTGGGTGCTCGAAGATGGCGGGTGACGGGGGTTCCATGGAAGAAGCACTCTGCGGAGCCGAGGCGAGCGTGTCGGACGCCTTTTGCACTTCGATCGGCTGAGGAAGGGGGACGTTGGTGGGTGGACCTTCGGCCTTTTTCTTCTCCTCCTGCTCCTTGATCCACGTCCGGTGCATTCCAGTACCTCTCTGAGCTCCGACTCCGGCACGCAGATCATCGTCTTTCCTGCGTATCCGGCAGACCATCCTTGGGCAGTAAGGATCGAAGGGACGTAAAGATCGATTGTTGAAGAAAGCCACGGCACGTTCGAGGTCCAGTTCCGACGAGAGATTGACGAATGCACATGATGAACGAGAAATGAGAAAGATCGAGGACGGTCCGCGCCATGGCTCGGCATCTTCGGGTTCGTCAGTTCGAGTCGGGACGGTCGTATTGAAGTACCGCCATAGCTCCTCGTGAGACGTGTTGTTGGGCCTGGAGACGTCAGTCAGGTCAGTTGATCGGAGATCGTTGTACTCACACGTTGCCAACCCACATAACCCAGTCACTTCTTCTTGCAGGTGGCTGGGGATGATACGGTCTCCTCTCCTTTTCCTTTTCTGGTGGCGATCCCTCCGTGATCGGCTCCTGATTGATCGCTTGAGAGAATGAGGGTCGCGAGGGTCCGCTCCATGACATTCGATTCGGCTGCTTGTTGCCTCTGGGTGCGCCGTTCCATTGCCCTCGCTGCTGCTGCTGCCAAGCACCAGGTGCAGCACCCGCCCCGGACCAGTCTGACGGACCTGCTCTTGGCGGTCCGTCCATCGTCATGCCCCCGGCTCCCGGATAAGGCGCTGGGTAGAAGGCATACTGATTGTGTCCAGCTGGAGAGTTCCAAGCCGAAGGTGGGGCACTTCCAAACATCATCCCTCTGCCGGCGCCATAGTCGTCCATGAATGAAGCGTGCCGCGAGTGACCGGCGCCTACGTCGCCCACTGGTCCATATGGGATCTGACCGGGTCCTATGATTGGACTCATTGGGGGACTGCCCCAGCTCGGTGCGTAAGTGGCTTGGGTCTGAGCGGTATTCGGACGAGAGTGTGGGTGGTAGTTGGGTAATTGATGAGGATAGGGGGGCGACGGGTTGAGCGGTGAGGTCTGAGACGATCGGCTGGCCTGTGGGTGCATCGCACCGTACTGCGACTGGCCGGGATGAATGGCTTCGGGCGGGTATTCGTGCTGATATTGGGGTCCTTGGGGGTGCTGTTGGTGGTATGGTTGGTTGAAACCAGATGCGGGAGGAGTGACATACGAGTGGCCGAAGTGAGGATGTGAAGGGGCGTAGGGCGAGTAGTCTTGTTGAGGGGTGTAGGGAGAAAATTCGCCTTGAGGGCCATGAGAGGGGTACGGCTGTTGCTGCTGTTGCTGCTGATGGTGCTGCTGCTGCTGCTGCTGCTGCTGCTGCTGCTGCTGCTGCTGCTGCTGTGGTTGCGCGGGGTAACGTTGATGCGGGACGTGACTTTCGGGCTGCGCGTACGAGTATCGCGGGTCTACACTCATACCTCTGAACTGAGCCTCGAGGTTATAGTCGTCCACGTCCTCGCCGTCATCTGGCACGCCATCGGGAAGCTGTCGCTCGGGCATGGTGGGCGATGCTGACGCTACGTGAGTGTCAGCAAAGCTGAGGAGAGAGGACAGACAGACATGCTTACCCTGCTTCGGCTCCCTCTGGGGATGGTGCTGGTGAGATCGATGATCTGAAGCAGCCGCGGCCGCTGTCCCTCCCAAATTTCCATCCGAAGCCGACCGAATGACCATGTCTCCGTGAGGATTGGGGTGGCCGTGTGCGAGGAGACGAGCCTCGTTCCCGCCCAACGGGCTGTTATCCGCTTGACCTCGAGGTAGGGCCTCGGTGGTGTGGACCGTGTGGGCCGAGCTGGTCGAGGATTGCGGGTGGGGCGATGGGCGATGGGCAGAAGTGTAGGGGGAAGAGAGGGAGAAAGAATGAGGGGGGTTCTGAGAAGAGGAGGGGGTGTAGGGGTGAGGATGAGGGTAAGAGTGAGAGTGAGCCGGCGGACGAGGTTGAGCTCGGTCGGTCATGCTGCTGCTGGTGATTATGCCTCGTGGGGCCAGCTGTATTGGGCGACCATGTGAGCGGGCCGAGGACGGCGAGGGAAGAGGGGTAGAAGGGGTATGAAACGGTCAACGACGACGAGGTGAGTGACTGCTCGGATTGTCGGAAAGGGAGGAAAAGCGGGAACGGTCGAGGGGGGGAGTAGAAAGGCGTCAAGCACGGATGTCGGATCTGATATTTTTGGTTTTGGTTTCGAGAAAGATGATGATGATGATGATGGCGGCGAGCGAGGGGATTCTTGTGGTTGTACGCCTCGTCGTGCTCGCCGCCGCTGCCGCTGCCGCCATTGACGAAAGAGAGAAGAGAAGGAGGAAGAAAAGAGGAGGAAATTACGAGAAAGTAGGGGAATCAGGCGTTAAGGGACAATAGCTGTAGGGAGCAGAGGCATATCCCGGGTCCCCCTATCCTACAGCTACTGACCATCTCTGTCTCTCTCCAAAGCACATTGTAGCCCCAGAACATGCATATCCAGATGCAAGGCCTCGCCCGGTCCACGCTCGAGCCACGCATCCAGGTGATGTGATCTACACTGCCTTGGGGTCCGAGCTCCCCACCTCCTTTCATAGTCTCGCCTCGCTGCCCTCGCCTCTCCGTGATTCCAGCAGATCTACTCTAGCCATGGTCCCTCGTTTCATACTGGCCCCCGCTCCCCGGGCGTAGCTCAGCCACCAAGCCCTACTCGTAGCCTGATCTGATCTCCTGATCTCAGCCTCGAGCAGTCCGACAAGGAGAACAAGGAGGATATACACCAGAGTAGACCACCTGCACCCTGTGCCTCGGAGGTGCCTCTCTCCTCGGTCCTGTCTTCTCCCCTTCTCTGACCCTCGCTGCTACATCTGCTCGTCATTCTCGTCGTCATGGTCGTGCTTCTCCGAGTCTCCGACCGGACATCAAGCTATTTACGGATGCATCGCTATCGCGACAAAAGACACCTGTGCTTGGTGAGAAGTTGTGAGATGGAGATGCGACCTGCTCCATCGGGTGGGCAGTGAGACACGAGCTGCGATTTGAATCACACGGATCGAACGTCTCGCTGTAAGCTTGATGGATTGCACTCGTTCAGCATTTCGGTCTATCCACTCATCGTGCACGGCCAAGTCAGCGAATGAGACGTCACGTCGACGAGGCGTCAATAATCAGTCAATCCCAGACCCGCGCGCAAAGGTACACCACAATGCAGACAAGCACCAAAACAAGTACAAGACAGGCAACAACAACACAAGCACAGAGGACAAGAACGACAACAAAGAACCATGAAGACACTGCGTCAGGCTGGCTGGGCCCGTCGCTGCCCACGCGCAAGGTAAGACGGCGTCCAATCGGGCTTGACACACCCCTTGTCAAAGACGACACGGTCGAGAGCGCGGTTCTTGCGAGACAACGGTGAGGGCGTAGCGTGATCGAGTTTGCCGTGGGGGTTGAGCAGGATACTGGATTTGCGCGGGGTGATCGGGTCACTGTCACTTTCGACGAGCGTGGAGGTGCTGTCGAGGGTGTCGAGGGATGAGCGGGCGTATGGGCTCTCAGGGACGAGGGTGGACGAGGTCGAGCTGGGTGTCGAGGGGGGCGAGTCGATCAGGCGCTCAATGGCGGAGTGCTCGTCTTGATTGTCGAGCATGGAGTCGTTGATCAAGGAGAGGCGAGGCGGGGTCGACACGCTGACGACGACGGGTGATCGAGAATGGCGCTTCCACTTGAAAGGCGGAGGGACGAACGTCGTTTGAGACAAGTCGCGCAGTCCGGGCGCGTCGAGCTCTGCGAGTGTCTTGACAATGAAGGGGTCCTGGCGGTCAGTCAGCTGACTTATACTGAACAACCCCTTCAGACACTCACCGTGTCTGGGAGACGCGACGGTCGCATATCACTCGCCATCCACGATGTCCACCAGGCCTTGCGCAGACACTCGTTGCACTGATACATCCCATCAAGTGCCAGTACTCATGTCGGGCATCTTCCATCGCGCGACAGACGCGTACTCCTTCGAGGTAAAACCACGCGCCGAGCTCCTCGCTGAAGTCGGGATTGGCTGTGACGTCGATCGCGGTGGCGCGTCGAATGATGCTGTCGAGTTCTTTACGGAGGAGGGACAGGCGACGACGGTAAAGGATGCACTGGCACAGCATGTCGAGCAGCGGTAAGGCGATATGAGTGTGGATGAACCGGATGAGCTGGAGGATTCGGGTGATGTGGTGGATGAAGACTAAGAGTCGGGATAGGGGAAGGGGCAGGTCGTGTCCAGCACGAGGAGAAGACGCCGGCGACATGGCGAGAGTCGGCGCAGGGAGAGCGTAAGAGTGGGAGGGGTGCAAATGCAATAGGAGGGCGACGAGGTGGTGGACGGGAGATTAAAGCAAGTTGTGAGACGCGAAGAATTAATGAGCCAGAGAGGTGGCGGTGGGCAGCCCGTAGTCGCTGAAGAGATTCGAGACTTTGGTACTGACGCGATCGATCACTGCATAATCATGGACCAGGACGCGACGACCCACTCAAATACTCTAGCATGCATCACTAACAATGTCCTCACTGAGAAGACCTTCGTCGACACAACTAAAAAAGACGCGACAACGACGATCGAGGGCCTGTCAAGTGACCACCCAAATTGACAGATCGACATTACATTCACAGGCACTACTCATCTCTTCCCTTCCTGTTACATCCATCTACTTCTGCGCTGCTTCTCTCCTCAACGCTGCTCACCACTGCAAGCCCAACCTCCCGACGCACTCTGAGGCGCCCAGGATGCCCGGCCCCCCTCTTCCGCTATACCTATCTCGCGCTCTCACTGGCGCGTCAAGCTCACATGCTCCACCCCTTCCCGCTCCTCCACTTTCACGATATCCTACACCGCTCTCGCGTACTTTCAGCCATCCTTCTCGAGCTAAGAGATACTGGCCATTCGTCCCGTTAACGTCCTGCGGCACGGAGACAATGCTCTCATCCGCCTGACCGTCCACCCTCCCACTTATCCCCCCCCTCTGCTGGCCTATAAGAGGCTGTCATCCCCCCCATCGATCCTGTTTTTGCATTCCTCTCTTCCCATTCCACCAGCAACTCGGCTTTCACAACCACCACTCCAATCATCCACACCGTCTCCCATACCAAACCATACCCCACTACACTCTACCTACACCTCGCATAGCCACACCACACCACACCACACCCTGCCTCGCTTTGCACCTGCATCGTCACTCACACGAATTACCCAAGAAAAACAGGCAAGTCCCTCCCCCTCTGCTCGTCCACCACTCATCCCAGTCAATCACCATGACCGCCGTGCAAACCACATGGTCCACCTCGACCCTCTGCTCCGCCTCATCCCGCGCAGCCCTCATATCCGCCTCAACATCCACCTCCACACTGGTCGGCGGCCACACCCTAGGCCTGGGCAGGACCCACTTCCTCAAGGAGCTCAACAACCGCAACAACCCCATCTTCAACAAACCCAATGCGCAGCTCCGCGCGCAGACCATTCATCTCGCATCGCAAGCCACCACACCTATGCACCTGCCCCGGTGGGCGATCGAGAAATGCAGAAAGCATCAGGCCCCCCAACCTTATCGCCCGCATGATGTGGAGGTCGTGGATCGCCGTCCACATTTCGAGCTCGAGCGCCTGATCGTGCAGCTTCAGTCTATGCGCACAGAGCCAGCTTCGTTCAGCATGCGCATGCGACGCGCCGTCGCCGGATCGGTTGCTGCCATCGCCGCAGGTTTGACGCCTTCCCCACGACCCAAACCAAAATGCGATATCCCTTCCACGTGCCACATCATTCCCCCGGCCATCGTCGTCACCCCTCCCGACAAGGACGTTGATCCGTGCGACGACGAGGAATACGCATATGGCCAACCGGCTTTCGCAAACAAGGCACCCCCCACTGTACGTCTCATCCTTTTTTCTTCTTCTGATCACTGTTGACGACCAGGTCCACCTTTCCCTGATCGACTCGGACAGCTGTACGTCCACCCGACCGTCCAGATCGGAATTCGTTCGCCGACTCACTCCTTCCCCTCTGCCAACCCACTGCTGTGCAGTATATCCCGACCTCTAGACCCGCGACGTCTCCTACAGGCACTCCTTGTATCGACTAGTAACTTGTTTCTTTCCTCGGCAGATGATGCCTTTTTGCTTCTTGACCCGTACCACCATGTCCAGAATATTGTTGTACTCATGACCGCACTAGTAGCCTATCATGTCTTCAGTCTCATAGCATGTCTGAGGTTGGGTACCCGGTATAGACGAAGATGAGGCAATGCATGACCATATAATACGTACAACCCTCTCTTCACCTATTCAACACTTGCTGCAGCAGTCCGATCATGCCTGCGTCCCGCATGAAACCCCTCTCATCCTCATCCCCCTCGTCTTCAACATCATTATCATCCGGCCTCAATCGGCGATTCCAGCCCATCTGCTCGGCCTCGCCGTCCAGCGACTCGTCGAGGTTCACCTCGCCCTCGTCTTCCTCCATAGTGGCAAGCTTGCCGTCTGCGCCCGCACCGGATGCTGGGGCAGTACCGTTGACCTTGGCAGTACTGCGCGACGGAGGTCGAATGAGGTACGTCGATCCCTTGGCCCAGGTCTGGTCGTTTGACCGACTGCGTTCTCGCATACCTGTGCTCCGGGGCTCGTCGAGCCCCAGTCCCCTACCGCCCGCATAGACGCTCTGTGACCCGGCAATCTGCGGCGAACGCGGGTTGAGCAGGTTCGACTTGTTCATGTGCATGCCCATCAGTCGGTCGAGGAAGACCGAGGACGAGAGGGAAGGTTGCCAGTCGGGGTGCGTGGCTTTGAAGTGCAGGAAGGACTTTTCCATCTTGTTCTCGTTGGCACGGCCGGCAGCGCCGAGATTCCCATGCGCAAATCGGTGGTCTGGCGATCGGGGTGATTTGGCATCGCCCATGGCTGCAGCCGCCGGGACTTGCAGTCCTGCTGTTGGACCGCCTGTTGCCTGGCCCATTTGGCGACGGAAATCAAATACCGCAAAGCTGCACACATAGCCGACACCCTCGACATGCACCGTGAATTCGCGGAAAAAGTCGATAATGGCTGCTGCGCATGGCGGGAGCGAGAAAAGCAATATGAACGGAGTCAGAAGCACCGAGAGGAGTTCCTGGAAGAAGACCGTGATCTTCAGCTGGAAGAGATTGCTGAACTCGGCGTGGACCTGCAAGTCAGCTGACTCTCGGCCTCGAACCACGAAGACGCACCATCTGGCTGTGCAGCCGACCCCGCCATTCGCCAGGCAAGTAATGCGTCCACCTCACGACTTCTCTCAGGCTGGCTTCCGGGTCGAAGACGAGATTCTCCTCCGGGACCATGCCCCTAGCGATAGCCAAGACGGACCCGAAAATGCCGAGATAGAAGAGGACCGTGCGATGAGGCGTGACCTCGAAATGGAGAAATAGATCCGGATCGAGCAATGACGCCACAAGAAGCACAGCCGCAAATGATCCCGCCACAAAAGCCACGAACCGCATCACAAGTGCGGTGCGCTCTTTGGGGAATTGGTCAATGTACTCTTTCGCGGTCGGGTAGCTGCGATCCAGACGGCGCTCGAAGAGGTGAGGGAGTTCGTTGAACTCGCGGAATTTCCATTGAGCGTAAGGCGTGTACTGGCGAGATCCTATGGAAGATGGGTTCTTGTGGTATTCCTTTTGTATCAGTCTATGCCCATCTCCGTGGGTCAGCCTCAACTAACCTCAAAGTAGCGGAAGAATGAATAGACGAGCAGGTAGACCACGATGAAAGGAGCAAAAATAGCGTTGAGGACGCCCATGAAGACGAACCGTCTCTGAAGGCTAGTCGTTAGATTTGTCCCGCATTTGATATGAATCTGCTCACCCCTCAACCAGGTCTTTCCGCCTGCGCTCCTTGACAAACTCCTTGCGGACTTGACCTCGCCGATCGAACAGGTACCCCATCAGACAGAAGCGAAGATTCCACTCAAGAGCCTTTGTCAGATTGTTGCCGCCGAAAGTCAGAAACTTCCTCTCGATCTCGGCTCCTGCTGTTGGCAAGGCGGCGCCTGCTTCCGCTGTGGGAGGGGCGATGAGGTGCTTCGGGATGTACGGAGCTATTGTGTGAGGCAGGGGCAGACGGAACCGAAGGTCAAGCAGGTCTTTGTTGAACAGAGCGATGAGATAGTTTTCTTGACGCAGAATGCGGCTGAGCTTGGTTAGCAGGGCAATCGGAGCCCAAACACCAAAGCTCACTTGGCAACATCATGGGCGTCAAGCTTTTTTATGCCCTCCTTGTTCGCGTCTGACCCCACCATTTCCGCCAAAGCTCCTGCCTGGCCATTGGACAGGGAAGTGATAGGATTGTGTTTGCGTATCTCCCCGATCAGGCGGACGATCTCGGGCCAAGGTAAGGTCTGTATGTCGGCCTGAATGGTCAACTCTAATTGACGATGGAGGCCCAGCAACTGACATCTGGAATACCAAGGAGATGGGTGTAGAACCGGTACATGTCGAAGAGACGAGGCAGTGAGAGGGCGAAGCTGAACAGTTGGAAAGCGTAAAAGATGCCAACCGAGGTGATGAATAACATGTGAGGGAAAGAACCGCTGAGCGTCAGGTGAGACGAGGGGAGCAACACATGCCGCGGGACTGACCTAGTCAAGCACTTGTCTATCAAGACGTCATCAAGTCTGCCGACAGCACTTGCGCCATCGGTCGAGGAGCGGAGCTTTGGGTAGTCAATGCACGAGGTGAGGAAGGTGGTGAAGCCGATGACGAAGAAGGTTGTTCTGGGCTTAGTCTGAGAGTAACGCAAGGGTAGAAAAGGCTCACAAGAGGTTGAGAACGCGAGCGAGAGCGATGCAGTACAGTCCCTTGCCCTTGTAGTAGTCGTAGACTTCTTGTAGGAAGCCGTCGAGGTCGTCCACATTGACCCATCTCCATAACGCCCTTTCGTAATCGTTTAAACCAGCCTTTCGGACCGTCTGACCACGTCCTGCGCTTCCCATGTTGAGGAAGCCTGCGAGCCGTCCTCTGTCCGGCAGCGCATCCACCTCGTCCTCCTCGTCCGCGTGGGTCGACACCGCCGCATACTGCCTCCCCGACGTTGTCCGCTTCGCTTTGCCTTTCCTATGAGGCGATGGAGATGAGATGGTGGGGTCAAGGTAGCCCTGTCCAGTCTTCAACCTTGGAGATGATTTCTTTGGTAGCTGGCGTGAAGGTCCGGGGCGAGGTGGAGGATCAGTGGAAATGGCGGAGGGTGGCAAAGCCGAGACGGGGACGTCGGGCGAGGTGGAAGGGTCGCGTGAGGCATTGCTGACAAGACCAGAGGCGTAGTTGGCAATGGTGGATGGTCCAGGAGAGGTACTTCTTGATTCAGATGTGGATGATCCCGGAGCGTGAAAGGGACCTGGACTGCTCCTCCTGCCTCCTGTGAATGGAACCGACGGTAAGGCATCTGGTGGTGATCTAGGCGTGCGGTCTCCAAAGATGAGCGACCTGGGCGGCGCCTCCTCTTCGTCCTCTGACGATGTCGAGGTGGAAGGGGTGGCAATGACGTGTGTGGGCGGACGCGAGGTGGGCGTGGGTGTCGGACTGAGCTGACGCCTGCCCCTTACGTCGTCTTCGTCGTCGCTATCGCCTTCCGAGTGGTTGGGAGCCGTGTTGTCTCCTTGCAGCTCGCGGAGTAGGAAGGCGGACGGTGAGTCCGGGTCGGCGTGGCCGGGGGGGTGGGTGGACCGGCTCATGGACGCGTAAGGATTCAGGAGGTGGAGGAGCGAGTTGGCCTGCTGTTGCGGCGAGGTCGGCATGTTCGAGGTGGCGGGAGGTGTCTCAGCTCATGTCTAGCGCGATGGAGGTAGCCAATGTCGTGAGGTAGGTGAGAGAAGAGAGAAAGGTAAAGGCAAAGGTAGAGTGGGCTTGGTTGGTGGCCAGCCGGTGTTCAGCTGACCGGGACTGGTGGCCACGACCATCACGAACACGAGGGACGATGACGGGGCGCGTACGAGTGCAAAGCTGCATGTCTCGATCTATGAAGCTGGAGATGCGTGCGAACACGGCATCGTGTACAACATGCTGTTCCTCTCATATGCTTGCTTGTGATGTCTGGCCTGATCCCCATCACACGGTGTGAACACCGGTGGACCGCGCATGGCCTTCCCTTGCTCGCCACAGCGACCCTCAACCGCTTTCGATGCTCTTCATCCTACGTCGTACGACCGACTCTATGGGGCACGCAGTGCTCTTGCCCTCCTTGCCACCCTGCTCTTTGTTCTGATCGTACATCTTGGCGCAACATCGATAAAGGTTGCCGACGTATTCCTGGCATTTCTGCTCGTTGTAATTGTGTTTGGACAAGCAGTCTTGTATGGCACACGCTGTCAGGTCAATGACAGTCGCTGGTCATGCCCGAGAAGGCGTACCCTCTGCTTGGCAGTCTTGTGAGCCCATTCTGCTGCTTTCGAGGTGGTCGGCGGAGAAGAGCAACGGGAGGTGGTGGGCAAGTCCGACATCGGACCGGCGAGCGAAACATGACGCCATCTCATTGCTTCCGAAGGTATGTATCTTCTCTTCAAACATCTATCTCCTTCTCTCGCTGCTAGAACACCACACCATACGCGTCTTAGCTCTCGCCTCTCGTCTCGTAGCGCCTCGCCGTCTGTACACCACTACAGCAGCCATGTCTGACATCTACTCGTACACGGTGAGCTCCTACTCTATCTCCCGGTCCGGATGTCTTGGCTGACTGATATACAGGTCGAGCTGCCCAGCCACACCCTGCCCCTGTCCGAGTACAAGGACAAGACGCTCCTCTTTGTCAATGTGGCCTCCAAGTGTGGTAAGTGTTTCTACCTCCGCTCCACTGTATCTCCCCAAAGTTCGAGTCGAGGCTGACAAATAGGCCTGACACCCCAGTACAAGGATCTGCAGGCGCTGCACGAAAAGTACGGCGCCAAAGGTCTCGTCACCATCGGTTTCCCTTGCAACCAGGCATGCCTACCCGTGCCTTCACCTTTCTGAACTCGCTGACGGCCCAGTTCAAAGCCCAGGAGCCCGGAACCGATGCCGAAGTGCTTCAGTTCTGCCAGCTCAACTACGGCGTCACATTCCCCATTGCAAAGAAGGCGGGTCCTTGTTCGGGTCCAGCTGATGAGCGCTGCTGATACCCAGGCCGATGTCAATGGCCCCGAGACTCAGCCTATCTGGGCGTACCTCAAGGAGCACGCCGACCCGCCCGTCAAGGATATCGACTGGAACTTTTCAAAGTTCCTCATCAAGGACGGCAAGATCAAGTGGTTCCCCGCGCGCAGCACCAAGGTGGTGAGTTGTCAGTTGCTGGGAAGCCAGATCGAGCTGACGGGAACAGTCCGATGTCGAGGCGGCTCTCGAGCTGTAGATTGGGAACGTAGATAGAAATACATGAGGGAGGAATGCAACATCAGGAATCTGGAGTAAGCGCACTAAGTACGAGGTCTTCCGCCTCATCGATCTGTCCCATTTCGTTCAAAATCTTGTTGAGTTGGCTCGTTCAGCCCCTCGCAGCGGACTCGTCCGAATGCGCGTCGGCATCACTGTTCGTCGACTCCGCATCCTCTTGGCCGGTCGTTTCCGCACTGGCACTCTCGCTGCCAGGCCCAGGAGGCATAGTGTAGGAGGGCGCCCCATCGTGAGCGCTCGCCTCGGGGTGAGCGTCTGCGTCCGTGTTGGTAGGCAACTCTTCGTCCTCTTCGTGCGCCGCTGCGGCAGCGGAGGCGGAGGAGGACAGTAGACGGGAGACAGGCGTGCCGGACTGCAGGGCAGAGATCGTGACCTGTTGTATGAGTCTGCTGTAGACAAGACGGGCGGTCAGTCGTGCATGGATGGTCGCTCACCCGGGGAACGACGCCGAGCCCAACTGTGCCCCTCACAAGCCCCGCGGAAGGCGTGAATCTCAATGATGTCGAGGTCTGACGGGGCAACGGCCGGACCGCCGGTACGAGCAAGCGAACTGGGAACATGTTTGGTGGTCAAAGTCACTGTTGGAGCTCAAAGTGATCTACTCTCATCGATCCGCGAGACCTCCCAGTCATAACGTCAGAGCGGGATGGTTAGCAATTAAAGATGTACGACGCCCAAACCTTGTCGGCAACACCAAGCAAAGAGGGCTCGGTCTCAGTCACAGCCTTGCATGCACATCCGCTTTGTCACGGCGCTGCATGGTGATGCATGTCCCATGCGAGAATGCTATCTCGGACCGCGAGATCATTTTGTGAACGCCCGTACGATCTTGGCGGCTATGTGGAGGAAGAAGATCGAAGCGATGAACGAGAGGGATAGGACAATGACGACGAATGGGTCTCTGAACTGTCAGCTATGCCCCTCTTGAGGCTCATTGTGATGCTTCGCGAAAGCGTTGGTACAGAGGGTGGTCGACGTGTCGACGTGTCTTCTCCGGCTTCGACCTGACAATTCGGGGACGAGGGAAGTGGGGAGAAGCAATCGAACTCACACTTTCAGTCCGGCGTCTCCAGAGTCCGTGTACAGCTTCAACATGGTGTTGCTTGATCCTCCGGCTCCTGCTGATCGTGCGGATGAGGGTCGGGGCGCTGCGGCAGCGCGGCGCCTGAGTGTCAGTACTCGAGCGAGGCTCATGTCCCTTCATGCCATCTGCTCCTCCAGTCGATCGCTATATTCGTCTCCCTGTGACTTCCTCGAGAGTAAATCATTGATAATCTCATGCTCTTCCATCCTTGTTTGCGCCTACTCCCTGTTTGCGACAAGGCGAAGCGCTTACCTGACAGCGTTGGCTCCTGGCGGTCGGGCGACCGCATAGGCAGAGGATGAACCCCCAGGGGTGGAGGGGCGGTCGGCGTCGGACTACTTGTCAGCTTTGTCTTCCAACTGGTGGTGCCTAGCTGACCATGCTGCTATCAGATAGAGGTGCTGCCCGACTGGAGAAGAAGACAGGATGCTGTAAGAGAGTACAGTGTATCTAGAGTGCTCAAGAGTGGCTTTGTCGCTGGAGGGTATTGGCGCCCACGTGGTATTTATTGATGACCCCCATTTATACCCCACCTTCCTTACGTAGGGGTCCGACCACACGAGAGATGTTGCACACCCAATTACTGAATTTGCTTTGTCTCTCTTCCGTCTTCCTACCACTCCCCTTCGACACGGGCGGCGCGGCACCTTCAAGTCTGGCACCAGCTACGAGGAATGGCGTCTCAGAGCATACCGATCGTCCTAGCAGCTCTCCATACCCTCTACCATGACCCAGACGCAGCGGCAAAGAAGAAGGCCAACGAGTGGTTAGAGGAGTTCCAGCATTCGGTGCGTTTCTCGCGTGGGATTGGAGAGAGACTACCTGTCGCCCAAGCCCTTATCAGTGGGTCACATCACTGATGCATCAGATAGAAGCATGGCAGACATGTCACGAGCTCCTGACGGGACCGGACACGGTGCTAGAAGGACGGCTCTTTTCAGCTCAAACCCTCCGAGCAAAGGTGAGCGACACCAGCTATGCGACACCTTCAGAGGAGCTGATTGCCTACAGATTGTATATGACCTCTCGCAACTTCCACGAGAACAGCTCCCACCTCTGCGCGACTCGATACTCTCCTCCCTCCCCTTTCTTTCATCCCCCCATGCCCCCACTGGATCTCGCGCCGTTCTCTTGCAAGTATGCCTCGCACTCGCCGATTTGGCAATACAGATGCCAGAATGGCAAGATCCGACATCTCAGATGATTCAGTCGTATGGCAAGGATCCGGGGACAGTCGGAGTACTACTTGGATTCCTCAAAAGCTTGGTAGAGGAGGGAGGCAATTCGCGGATACCACTTGTCGGTCTTTCCTCAAATCACTGGTCTCGGCAGCTCACTCTGCAGAATGACGAGACAAAACGACACCTCAACAGCATACTGAGCGGTTCAGCAAAGCAGGTATTAGACGTGTTGTCCATGTATATTCAGGCGCCAGGCATGTCCCGAGTTTGTACTCTGCGGAAACAAAGCTGATAACAGGTCTGACACCGGCAATACAAAGCAGCATTTTCGATACACTCAGAGCATGGCTGGCCGGAGGCGAATTACCCGCCATTGAGGTCGCTTCCACTCCCCTCTTCCCTGCGGCATTTGACGCTCTCGCCTCTGATCAGCTCTTCGATGCCGCCGTCGATGTGCTTTGCGATCTGATCCATGAGACGCAGGAGGTGCAGGACAATGTCGATGTAATTCAGCAAATAGTCCCCCGCCTCATCGCTCTACGACCCGAGTTGGAAGTGCACAAGGAGGATCCCGACCGAATACGAGGCTACTGTCGGTTATTCAGCGAGGCAGGAGAATGCTACAAGGATCTGATAGCACGGCATCCGGCAGACCTCTTGCCACTCGTTGAAGCGGTCGCTTCATGTGCCGCGTATCCCGACCTCGACATTGTTCCGATTACCTTCAACTTCTGGTACGAGCTGGCGACCACCCTTGGACGAGTACCTTCCGACCCTTCCTTCAAACCCATCCTCGACATCTACGCAAACCTCCAAACCATCATCATCGGCCACCTCCATTTCCCCGCAGATGACGAACAGCAATCAGCACAGGAGCGAGATGACTTCCGGTGGTTCAGGCATCGTATGGGAGATACTCTCAAAGACTGTTGCCACTTGCTCGGAGCGCCGACTTGCCTCCGAAAATCATACGACCTCGTCATTGCTGCCCTTGCCAAACCTTCGCCAACATGGCAAGAAGTCGAGGCACCGCTCTTTTCAATGCGATCTATGGGTGCCGAGGTTGACCCAAATGACGACGAGATCCTCCCTCACATCATGGAAATGCTCCCAAAGCTCCCTGATCACCCCAAAATACGCTACGCTGCCATCCTTGTCCTCTCTCGCTACACTCAGTGGATCGACCGGCATCCTCAAAACTTGGAATTCCAGCTACAGTACATCTCCTCAGGCTTCTCCATGGCAGAAGAGGATGTGCAGGCAGCGGCGGCACAAGCGATGAAGTTCATGTGCCAGGACTGCAGCCAACATCTCGTGCCTTTCCTCCCGCAACTCCACGCCTTTATCACTCAGGTTGGGGACAAGCTGGATCAGAGCGATATGGTGGAGGTTTGCGAGGCGATCGGGTACATCATTGAAGGGATGGACGATTCGGCGCAGGCAGCAGAAGCACTTCGAGGATTTTGCGAACCGCTCATTCGGCAAGTACAGAACGTGGCGATGGCACCGGATCAGGTGGAAAAGGCAGTTCTAACAAAGGCAGCAGGTGCGTCATCTTGAAGCGGGTCGAACATTGCACCGGCTGACGTGTAGATGCCTTGGAGCAGATCGACGCCTACCTCAACATTGTGCGCTCCCTCAACCCTCTGCCGCCGTCATGTGTGGCAACAGCCTCACAGGTGTATCCCATTCTTGATGCCCTCGTCGCTCGATATGCCAAAACCTACTTCATATCTGAGCGAGTTGGCTATGTCCTGCGTCGCGGCCTTACCTTCTTCCCCATGCAGGCTCTCCAGCCTATCCTGCAGCCGTTGCTCGACAGAATGAACTCTGCGTTCGAGAGCAGCGGTTACCCGAGCTATGTGTGGATTATCGGCAAATGTGCGGCCAAGTTCGCCAATGCGGCAAGGGGACCGATGGGAGCGGAGGTGGCAGGAATCCTCGCGCGGTCGTTCGAGCAGCTCACCCTTGGCGTTGGCAAACTTCTTCAGGGAACAACAGCGATCGAGTTGCCGGATGGTGAGTATCTCTGGGCATGGGTAACGCTAGGGCATCAGATCTGACATGCAGTGCTCGAAGACTATTGCCATGCCTTGATATCCTTTCTCACCTTCCTGCCTCCTGTCACCTTTTCGTCACCGGCATTACATCTCGCCACCTCGCACACGCTATCCGCCCTTACATGCCCCGCTCCACCGATCATCTCGGTGGCCCTAGACGTGCTCGGTATCCTTGCCCAAAATATGAACGAGCCACAGCTTCCGCCGATATTTGTCCAATACGGCAAACCCATCTTGACTTTATGTTTGGGGGGTGTCGTACAGGATTTCCCAGAGGGCAGCGTGGACCCAGTCAAGGAGATTGTCGGAGCGGTGTGTCAAGCGGCTCCACCGGCAGAGGTCGAAGTGTGGACTCAGGAGGCGATGGCGAGTGTGCCCGGGCATGTCTTGCCACTGGCAGATAAGCAGGCCTTCTTGGCGGAGCTTCAAGGGCATCTGGCGGCTGGCGGTCAAGGAGACAAGCTCAAAACTGCGATTGTCAATATGGTCCGGGCATCGAGGAGGGCAAAGGAGCGGGGAAGACAGGCGAGAAAGTCGCTTGGGGCGCCATGAGGGGAATAAAGGGGGTTGATAGAGGGATAGGCGGAGTGTTGGCATCTGCAGATTGTCCGCTTCGAGTAGCGAGGACGTGTTTTGAGACAAGACTTGGGGGCAGGAGCAGCCCGGATACTTGCTTACAAGTACAGGAGCACGAGTAGCATAGGGAGGGGTCTACCCAGCATAGCAACACTGTCACAATAGGAGGCATCACATAGTTAAGATTGCATTGCACGACTGAGTGTGTCACTGTCCGAGCTCCGGCTGAGCCGTCAAGCAGTTTGAAATTCGCTAAGACTGCCAAGAGTAGAGAGACAGACACCAAGGAGCATGAAAGTCGGAGCTTGGGATTTCCAATCGGGAAAAGAGGCTGATCCGTGCGAGATAGCAACGTTTGTGGCGGTACGAGAGGTCCTTTCAGAGGCAGGACACCAGTGCGATATCTTGGCATGGGCTGCTCAGACTACAAATGTGAAAGTCGGCCGATCATCTGTCCCATCACTCACACAAGTGGCAAGATTACAGCACTTACGAACCGGTCGAACGATCCCCAGATGCCCGCTACTCGTGACACTGGCCGAGCGCCAAGCTATGATACTTCGAGGTTCGACTGTTCCGATCTCACCAAGCTCCAAGTCGCCACTATTGTATACGAACTGGGAGCATCGTTACCCGCGGTCCACAAGTCGACGTGGGACACCGCAATGACCAATGTACTTGTGCCGCTTTGAGAAGAAGAAGAGCGCTTCATGGAAGACAGCGTCGACTATTCCGACGCAGTATTGAAGGTCTTTGGCATCATGGGCGCAGTGCAGGAGCATCCAGCGGCTTCAGCGACATCCTTAGAGGTGTACGAGGCGATGAGATGTCCAGGCACATTTGTCCTGAATGGCAGTACGTCCATAGAGCAAATCGAGTCTGGGCGCGCGCCCTTAGGTGATGAGGCGGAGCAAGACATTATGATAACCAAGTCCATCTTCGACTCTGATCGATTGCACTGGGCGCTGGAAGTGGCTCGCTTGCATCTTGAGAAAGTGGAACAAGCACGCCACTCTACGACTCCAAGCTCGCCACGTTCTAGGGTTTGAAGGTCCACCACACAGTCAGCGTGGAGTGTCACCCACTGACGTATCTGTTGTACATCTATGCTGAACATGCAATTTGCTCTCCTCGATGGCGACATCGAGGCCAATTTGCGCATTGCATTACGTCGCCGGTCGAGAGAAACAGAATGAGCAGGTGGGCAACGAGATGACGAGACCGAGGGCTGTCCAACGTTTCACATCTCCTTGATTGCCCACCACCTCCTTTGCCCTGTTGAAACCCTCTGCTGACACCCCGCTATTTACCTGCTCAGTCCCATTTTTCTACCTGCTGATCAAGGACCCATTGGACTCTCTCCTCTTTATTCATCTGCAAAAAATGCGTACTCACTCAACTATGGCCACACCGGAACAACAATGGGCTGCGAGTCTTATGCTCTCTGCGGCACTATCGACTGTACCCTCCTCCGACGCCACAGACTCCAATCTGACAGCTCTGGCCAACCAGGACCCCGTCGCTCTGCAAGACGGTGAAGCTCTCACAAAAGCATGGACCTCTCTTCAAGGTGCAGTCGAAGCGAGCAGTATGATCGCGGGGGAAGAAAAGCGTTCCGTGTTCTATCAGGGTCTGAAGACCCTTCACTGGATAGGCCGGACAGGAAACACCCACTGGTACGATATGTCGCTTGCAAGCGCCTCGTCTCGGCGTTCAAACCGACAGGCGGACGATTATAATCCCACAAACAGCATCGTTTGTCGCTGGTCCGACTGGTCGCTCCTACAAGCCGTGCGGGACGTCCAGTCCGACCCAGTGTTGGAGGCAAAACTTGCTCGAGAAGGGCACTCTTGGTTGACCAAGGATAGGACGTTGGGTGGGGCTTGGCAGGAATCTCTTGGAACACTAGTACCCTCGGAAGCGCTCCCGATCACGTCTTCTCGTCGTAAGCGCAAGTAGTCAGCTCGAGCTCTGAGGCAGTCTACCGGCCAGATGACCGGAAGGTGCTCTTACTGTACATACGGTATCCCGTCTTCGGGCACCGATGAGGCTCCCCCTGATTCTCCTTCCGTCGCTGCTGCGGTGTCCCTTAGCCGCTACGCTCTTATTCGTATTTAAATTCTCATTTCTGCAGCTTGTTCGAAGTGGCATTCCGGTGTAACTTTCACCGCCCTTCCGAATGTGCTGCCCCGGTCTTGCTTCTCGGCTGCGTCACCGAAACGGGTGTCACTCTGCTTTGTCTACCATGTTGCCTGTACCGGTCGATGGACAGTCCGGCAAGTCTGGCTCATCCTTTTGAGCGAGCATGGAGGGGTGCCGAAGTATTGCCTCAAATTATCTTAGCAATTAGCCTCAGGACTAGCAGGTGAGGATGAGATGGCCAGTGGAGCGTAGACATTGCCCTCAGCCCTTCCCCCACTCCCCTTTCCTCTTTTGCTGGTCCGTTTACAAGTGCGCCCAAGCAAAAGTCATTTGAAGCTGTGAGAGGTGAGATCTAAGGTATCAAGACAGTGGCACTAGTTGAGTAGACCAGTTCGTACACGTCACACTGCCAATAAACTACCAACCCGCTCGGACTACTGTCGCACGGACCAACTGGAACAGGCGTCAAAGTCATCCGTGGGAGGGATCTGGGGTATGTCATGCCAAAATGGCGGCTTGTGTCTCGTCCTCGGTGTGCTCGAAAAGGCAAACGCCCAAGGGAAACTTGGTGAGAATCGAGGCAGTGCATGCAAAACGAAGACTCACAAGGGAGGTCACCCAAGCGAGTCTACAGTGGGAAAGAACAGCACGGACTCCCCAGTAGTAATGTGTGGGTGGATCAAAATGAGAACGGAGAAGATAGAATACACAGAAATGAGTGTCATACCAGTGAACGGAAGTGGGCCTATCAGCCCCCTGAGGGCCACTTTGACAAGGCCGAGCTGGAAGACGCTCTGGCGACGGTGAAACGTCACCAGAATGTGGCGTTTGACGAGGAACGGGAGGCATGGCTAGACCACTTGAACGCGCGGACGAGGGTACCGGCGAGCAGGGATGAGGAGTTGATGGCGGAGTCATCTACCGCTAGGTTACGACGGTCTTTGGAATCTGTACGGGAGCGGCTGCGGTGACGCAGCTGAACCGCCTAGATGAGCTCGATGCCCTCATCGTGCCTAATCAGTACAGTATGTCTGTGTGTCTGAATGCACTTTTTTCTGGAGTGGTTGACACGTCGAAAGTCTTTCATCATCGAGTCACCACACTGAACTGGCCATCTCGTTATGCATGAATCAATAGGTAATAATGCTTTCGATTCCAAGTGGCAAGAGTAAATCGGCGTGTGTATGATGCCTCGCTCGCTACATGTATGTCTAATGCTCTCGGTCCGACAACAGTTCAAAATCCAAAGCACCCAAAAAAAAAACAAGAAACAAGTGTGAAATCCAGGACAAGAAACAGAGTAACTCGACGGGGTCAGACTTTGCGGGCCGCCTCGACGTCCAAACGCAGGTCGTGTATGCCGACGGGTTTCGTACGCCATTCGTCAATACTACAAGTCAGCCGCTGCGTCTCGATATCGCTGCCATGAGACACTTACCCGCACTCTAGCAAGCCTTTACGCTTGTGGCTCTCACTCCCCATCGCCGTCACAGCGATGATTCTGCATCGCTCCCATCCGCCATCGAGCTCAATTGAGCGCATCTCGGCTGCTGTCTGAAAGCCGTCCTTGCGAGGCATGTTGATGTCTAGCAAGACCAGATCGGGACGGAAAGACGAGAACTGATTGACGGCATCAACGCCATCTACAGCTTCGGCAAACTTGCACGCGACACGCTTAAGCATGGTAGTGAGAATTCGGCGGTTGACAGGGTTGTCCTCGACAACAAGCACTTCACCAGGTCAGCAGCAGCGCGCTTTTGTTGGAAACATGACTTACCCCTGAGTGCCTCGCTGTCCAGGGCCGTGAAAGGTTGCCTGGGACTCGTGCGCCTCTCGCTCAAACCCGGGCGAGTCGCATGCGTGCCGTCCCCTGCAGCGTCGGACGAGTCGCTGGTCAGACTGTCGGTGATGCTGTTCGGTGTCTGTGGTATCTCATGACGAAGCATCGGCAGTGGGTCGGTGGCAGACTCTTTGAGATGCACAGGGCGTAGAGGGGGATGACCCTCCTCCGTGCCAGGCAGACCCGCCGCACTCCCTCGCCTACTCGGACTGATAGTCAGAGCGCCGAGCCCTCGGTGCAGGGCGCCGAGAGAGCTCTGTCGCTGAGGCAGGGAGCGTGAAATGGTCAAGCCGTGCGATAAGGGGTCGTCATCTCGCTCGTCATCCGGACTGGCCATTGGCGACGGATTGACCATCTCTTCGGTCCCATGTGATGAGTCTGGCGCTCGAATAGTGTGGCCCGAGCTCGCCATGATGGTCGACGAGCTGCTAGGCATGACGTCGGCAAGTGACGGCCGGCGAGTCTCGACACGCGCTTCGTCCCCACCCACAACAGGGGAGATGTAAGTCTCTTCCACCTGTGGCGTCTCCTCCTCTGGAGGCGGGAGCATAATTCGCCTCACAACTGTAGGTCGGAGCGGTCGAGACAAACGTAGCAACACGATTGAGCGCAAAAACTCCATGGCCGGCGTCACGTCCTGTCCTCCGTTGTCGAACAAGATAGTTTGCGGCGGTTCGTTTGCCTTTCCGAGGAGGATTAGTTGAGCCTTCGGTCGAGCGGCACGCATCATTTCAGCCAGCTTGTCGGCGTCAAACGCGCCATCTGGCACCACGACCAAACTTGAATAATTGAGTTCAGATGTCACACGACAAAAGTGAAGTTTGAGCTGCCGGAAGAGGCTCTTGCCAACACGTCTCGTACCGGGATCTTTGGCTTCGGCGAAGCCCGCGAGATATATGCCGTCCTGCCTGACGGAGATTGAGTTCTTGGTGTAGCCTTCAGGAGGGGCCGAGGGGTCGCCAGATCCGAGATCCTCCTGATCAGAATCGTTGTCGTCGTTCAACAAACGCAGGGGGCATTCGACGTGAATAAGCGTGCCCTTGTTTAACGCCGAGGTGATAGCGAGTGTTCCTCCCAGGATCTCGATCATTCTTTGGGCTAGCCCCAAGCCAAGACCAGAGCCAGGCATGAATGGATCGGCCTTTGAGAACGGCCGGAGCACCTCCTTTTCCAAAAAGTCGGCCGACATGCCGCGACCGGTATCTTTGACATCGATGGAGACGGTCGAATACTTGATCGAGTTGTCGTATCCGGCAGGAAGAACGACATCTCGCGAGACGTCTTGGACAGTGATGTGGATGTAACCCTTGTCGGTAAATTTGCAAGCATTGTGAATGATCTTGGACAAGGCTCGGACCAGCGGACCGCTGTCAGCGGCCATCATCCATCGGCCTCGATGCCGGGGCAAGACCTCGAGTATAACCTCGACATCCTCCAGACCGGGCATGCCGGCGACCCGGCGCGCTTTGTTTTCGAAGTCCATCACCTCGTCGGTGATCTTTTCCAGGGCGGTCGCAAGATCCGTCAGACGATCATCGGTCGAGGCCGAGCCCCTACCAATGATGGGAATTTCTCCCTGTGGCCGACCGTTCATGCGACCGACCTCAAGAGTATCGATGATGTTCTCAAGGATATTGCCTAGTGCGAGACCGTTCGCCTCAATGATTTCGAGCTGTGCGAGGGCTTCGATGCGGTCTTCGGGAGAGAGCGCAGGAGGCAAGAAGGGGTGCGACTGATCAGAAAATTGACTCAACGCTGGCGGTCCAAGCATTGGGGATGTGCTCGAGTAGGGGTGCAAAGCAGTTCGCAGTAGGTGAGCGGCATTGTTGATCTGATGCAAAGGGGTGCGCAGCTCGTGCGAGGCCGCGGCCGCAAAGGTGAGCTGAGCACGCTCGGCAAGGTGCAGCTTCTCTTTAATGACGCTTGCGAGCAGACTGCCCGCGATCGTCTCCACAAACTGCATAGCCCCGCTTGGATAGGTGTAGAGCGGGTCAGTCCAGCAGGCCACAACCGCAAAGGCGACTTGTCCGTCGAACCCAAATACGGGCATCGCCATGCTCGTCTCGGTGCCCGGAGGCATGAGGTGATTGATCGATTGCGCAACCCCCTCCGAGTCGTCTTTGGTGTACCAGACTTTTCGGGTTTTGACATTCGAAGCGATGAATTCAGAAATAATTTTGCGTGCCACAGGACTAGAGCCAAAGTTGAACGCAAAGCCATCATACGCAGACGAGTACCCAAGAATCGCCAGCTGCCGTGTCAGCTGCTGCGATCGCATGTAGCCGGCATACGGGAACAATGATATACGCCGGGAATGTCCGAGGATGAGAAATTTAGTGATATGAATTGACGCTCACCTGGCCATGGGGATCCTCATCCTGTTTGAGCGGCACGCGTTTGGACTGCCTCACGCCTTCCCGAGGGCCTCCAGGCACGAACAAGACCTGCGGCACCCTGCCGGGCGCCAAAGGGTCGGTCACCGCGTACGTCTGCCTCGCTCTTCTGGGGTTTGTCGGTTTGCTATACTCTTCGTCGTCTTCGGCAGACCCATATGCTGTGCCTTGAGTTGTGCCAAGAGAGCCAGTGCTTGACATGGCTGGCAGAGTCGAACCGGGGCCAGATGCAGATCCTCTCGCCGTGGCCCTCGTGGCCGTCCGAGCGCTCGACGAGTGAGCACCAGGTTGCGACCGGCCTTGAGATCCACTTTGTCTTGTTGATGAGCCAGCCACGGAAGAGGTCTGATATGCCGGATAAAACAGGTGGAACTGGGAGAGATCGACAACGGCCACCGCATAGGCATCAAGCGCGACCCTGATCTCCCGACAAGCCTCGTCGTAGATGTCGATGTCTTCGTCTGATTGATGGGTATCCGCACCTGAGACACGTTTGCCACCTCCAGACTGGGACGTGCCGGATCTGCTAGATGTTTCAGTCGTGCCGGTTCGCTTCGACGACCCTGCTCGTTCGTTTGGTCTGTGCTTGAGAGAACGACGCAGGAAATCGACCGAAACTGGCGCGTGAGCACTGGAGCCACGGGTCAAGAACACCTGTGACACTAACTCTGATGCAACTTTGAGCTCTCCTCGTTGGCTTGTTGCGAGTAGATCAGTTCAAGCTGCAATCAGCGTCGCTCCGTTCAACTCGGTGTGACACCTCGATTTCGAGACCTCGAGACCCATCACGATAACCTCGTTGCCGTGGATGATCTGGTGAGTAAAGAATGGCTCACCTCGCTGACGACACAGTCCGCCAGATCCTGTAGTAAGGCCTTTTCCGAGTCGGCAAAGTCCCTCGACTTGTCATCAAAGATACACAGGCTGCCGATGACCGTCGCTTTTGGCCCGGTGCCAACTCTCAAGGGGGCACCGGCATAGAATTGAGCCGGCCCTCTGCCTTCGTCGACAAAGGGATTTCTACGAAACCTCCAGTCTTCGGCAGCATTGGGAACGACCATGCACTGTGTTCCCGAGCCGATGATCATGTGTGTGCAGAAGGCCGTATCGAGTTCAAGAACGTTCTGTTTGATGCCAATACTGGACAGTACGACTTGACGATCTTTCGCAATGACGGAGACGAGGGCGATACCCGTCTTGAAGATGGACACGGCGAGGCGGGTGAAGCGATCAAGCGACTCGTGTCTGGCCTTGTCGGGCTTGTCAAGACCCAGACGGCGGATGATGCGAAGACGTCTGCGCAGAGTGTCTGCTGGCGAACGCGGGGCGGGCATGTAACCCTTCTCGTCATAAAACTCGCGTATACGAGAACGCTCGGCGGCGAGGTCGTAGTTGAAGTCCGCAACGGACAGAGAAGTCGATGTGCCTGATCCCGAGTCGAGAAGCACGTCGACAGAGCCAGCTCCTCCGGCAAGTAAAGAACCACCGGTCTGGGCACCATCCTCCACTGGTGACTTGGAGCGATGAGTCCCACCCCTTGATCTCGGTTGGCGGATCTTTCTCTTGCGCACCGGAATCGTTGGGCCTTCATCCTCTGCATCCGAGGAGTCTGCTGAAAAGGCCTTCCCGGCAGAGGCCAGCTCGGCTTTTTGCTGGTGTTCTCTGTGCCTCCTTCTCCGAGTCTTGGCCTTCTTCCCGGAAGTATCCCTCTTGGCTTCTGCTGCTTCCTGATCGTCATTGAGCTGAGTTATGTTTTCGAGGGTCATCATCGCCTGTCCCTCTGCACGGCCCTTGCCACGCTCCTCGCGTGTCGGTTCGCGAAAGTAGCCGTCATTCGGGGTCGCAAGCTGTTCCTGCGGATCGTCGGCACCACCAATGTTGGGAATTGCAGGATCTTGATTGACGGCTCCTGCGTTGGAAACAACACGCGGCTCGGAAGACGGTGTGATGGCATCCGAGTCTGATGAGGTGGATGAGAGCTTGGGCATGGATTCTTCGGTGGTGGGGAAAGGGCTGGGCGGTTTGTCTATCTCCGACGTGGGCGTGCCGAGTGGTTTCACCGTGTCTGCAGCTACGAGGGTGGCGCTGGACGTGGGTATGGGGTACGATTGTGGTTTGTGTTTGACCGCACGAGGTGGGGCGGCTGCCGCCGAAAAGTCGTGCGTGGTGTAGTCTCCATAGGTATATCTGACACGGCGGTCAGAACGGACTTTGGGTGTTTGGCATTGAGAATGGCTCACCTGGTGATGAACCTGTCCCAATCTTCTGCACTTTCCGGTGCGGCAGTGAACCCTGTCCTCGTTGTGCTGCTGCCGCCGCCACCGTCGCCCGCTTGTGGATGGTTATCTCCTGTCTGAACAGGGTCGGGCGGTCGAGCGGGACCGGGTCGAGGCGAGCCATGGCTGCCCATGACGCCGGTCGAGGGGGAGGGTGGTGGGGCGGGTTGGAGGTGGAAAGTCGATCAAACGCCGAGTCCCATGGGGTCCGAGTGATCGTCGCTGCGAAGCTGCGAGCGGGAGGGGGGGGGGGGAGTGGGGTGAGAGAGAGAGAGACTCTAGACACAGATGAGAGCTATAAGGAGATGTAAGTAAAAGAGGTAGGTAGAAAGAAGTGGAATCGCGTGTGTGGCGTGGGGGGGGGGTTGTGGCGCCCTACGTTAGTCCCGTTCCAGCTGACTCTCTTAAGGGACGGGATCAATTCCAGGCTTTCAGGAGGATCTAGGGTAAAATAATCTCAGGGAAAGAAGGCGGTCGTTTATCACAGGCAGGTCTAATTAGGGAGTGTGGCACCTCGGACTAATGTGGCGGATGACCCTCACCCGACACCGACACCGAGCATGCAACAACACCGAGGGGGATCTGTCTTTGACCGATTGCAGAGTTGAAGGCTGCCCTTTTGGGTGTCCTGTCAGGTCATCTGGCTTCATGAGAGCTGCCAGCTGACCGCAGAAGAGGGTGTCACCCATTCGATCAGCAGTTGACTACTTGTCCCACCGGTCGGTCTGAATCAAGCTGGCTCCGCAACAGCGGGCCAGACGAAAATTAAGGAAAACCCCCTACCCAGCTGACGAGTGGAACGAATACGAGTACATTTTTCGCGGCGGTGTATACTCACGGGCAAATCTGCAAGGGCTGGGGCCTTGGCGCCGGAGACAGTACCCCATTGCTCGGGGTCCTTTGCGCTAAACTAGCACCGATGGTCAAAGCTGATATTCAATCAACCGAACTGGGACGTGCTTTGGCTCTCATCGCATTGGACAGAGCTCGAGAGTACGATCCATGAGAACCACAACCAATTACATGATGCACAGCATGTCCTCTAACGCACACCCCTCATCCCGGTGCAATGCGCAATTTGCACGTCCTGGTTTGCACCGCACGTCGTCTAGCAGTACAGCCCGGATCAGCTCGGTGTACGTCCGCGGCGGGAGATACGCAAGCGATTTTCGGTGAGTCTAGAAGTCCACATACTTAACAATTCGGCGGTGCAATTAGCGCACCCCCTACCGGAGATGAAACGCCAAAGGTAGAGCATGATGCGCTCGTCGATCATCGGGCAACCGGGCAGCAAAGGGAAAAGAGAATAGAGACACTCTATCTCCGAGGGTGTTCGCCCCATAAAAGAGCACATCTTTACGCCCATCCCTTCTTCCTCCGTTCGCTATCTATCACTACACTGCAAAGTATTCGACTAGTATGCGCAGTATCGCCCTCTCTCTCGTCAGCGTGTTGGCGCTCCTCATGCAACCCCTCGTCGCCGACGCCCTTGTACGCATAAGCGCATACGCCGACGCCTCCTTCACGGTGAACCTCCCTGGAGGTACGCATATGCTCATCGACGCTGGCCAGCACTACGACATCGTCACTGAAGCCGATCTCAATTCGTGGACCAACTGGAATGGGGCCACAGTGAGTCCCTCACCTGCTCAACTTTTGATGGATCTTACTGACGCAACATAGTGTTACGTGGACGCCCCGGCCGGCATCCCGCCCGGCGTGGTGGGCTTCGAGATGATCTATGACGAGTTTGAGTTTCTATACCCGTGTGGCTGGCAATCTGGAGTGCGGGTGGTGTGTACCGGGCCCGAGTCAAAGTGCTGAAAAGCACAAAATATGAAGCCTCGATGCCGAGCACACTGCGTTTTCGAGCTCTTTTCGATGCGGTTTGAGAGTGTAATGGAGCCATAACGGATCTGGTCTGTATGCTATACAAGAGAAATGTATAATCAGACAACGTCCTACGGATCACCTGATTGCGCGTCTACCCAAGTATACCCCCGTGATTCCGCCGACCCACGGGTTGGCGAACCTGTGTGAGAGAACGACAGACATTTCCACACATTCTTGGGCAGACTAGCGACTTGGGATGCACAGCTCACTGCGAAGGCTCAACGCTTGATCAAAGGCGTACGTGTGTGCCGGCGTCGAGGCGATGAGGCGATCGGGCAAACGGGAGCCAAGGCAGGGCCTCATACGGCAAGCAGGCGCGAGGTCGATCATCGCCTCGAGCCTTCGCAGAAGGCATCGGCATACTTAAAGCATCTGTTCGGCTGCGCGTCCCTTGCTCCCTCTTCCACTCCTACTTACAATACAAGTACAGTACAATAACCATCCCATCGCACCACCAAGAAAGTAGAGGACCCCACCTAGCAGTCATGCGCGGCAACCTCGCCCTCCCTCTCGCTGCGCTAACCGCCCTACTCGGTCCCCTTACGGCCCATGCGACAGTACGCATCTCAGCAGTCGATTCCTCTTTCACTGTCAACCTCCCTGGCGGGACGCATCAGTTGTACGAATCGGGTCAGTACTACGACATCAATAGCCTGGCCGACCCCTCCTCCTGGACCGCACAAAACGGGGCGACAGTGAGTCATCTCTGCTCAGCATGGTAGTGAGGTTTGCTCAATGTACACAGTGCAACCTCGACGCCCCGGGCACTTTCCCCACTGATATCGTGTATTTCGATATGATCAACGGCGACGCCAACGGCGGCCAGTATCTGTTGCCTTGTGGATGGAATGAGGGCGTGCGAGTCGTTTGTACGAACCCAGAGTCAGTCTGTGGCCTGACGGGTAGCAAGTAGTCGCCAGATTGGAGGTCTATGTACACCTCATGTCAATATGACTCGTACAATGCGTGATGTATCGTCTCCATCGGCTGAACATCCTTTCTCCCAATGGTGGCTCCAACAAAACTCGATGAAAGGATGACGATCCCTTGTCTTCGCTCACGCCAACCTCCCCAAGAGGCAGCTTTTCTCCTCTCAGTAACAAATTCACCGCTTTGTGTTCGCGTAGTGTGCGTGTCGCGACCTATCTTGTGGTAGCCCGACAAAATGTCCTCTTCAGACCGCGCCAAGGAGAAAGCCAAGGAGGCCCGTCGGAAAGAGTACAGTAAGGCGCGCAAGAACGACCCAACGACGGTGGAGGAACAGGTGGATGTGGCGGAGTTAAAGAAGACGTTCACAGAGAAAGATTGGGGGCCTAGTTGGGCGGTCATAGAGTTCGTGAGTGGCTAGCTGTGAGGACGCGGAGCGTCCGAGCTTGAAAGATTCCGGAGGACCTTACAGCGGCCTGCCGGAAATGCTCAGCCTGCAAGAATTTCGTCGTGTAGCTGGTCAAGAGTATGGCTGACGACAGGACGCAAATGCCTGCTTAAGCAATGTTACCAAAGCTGGTAAAGCCAAAGACGGATTTTATGCCCCGGCGGGGACGTGAGTCTCTTGTCTGTCTCGAGCTGCTCTTGCTTGTCAGAAAAAGACGAGGATAGAGTGTGCTCATGTCTAGGATCCTTCCCCTCGGCGGCGCTCTGTCCGAGCAGACTGTGCTCAAGTACGGCGGGTACTTCCCGCCCGGTACCTCTTTCCCTGGTGGAGTCATGATACCTCTTCATGCGCGCATGGTGAATATCCTTCCGCAGGCCACCAAGCCGGATCCTGTTGCGCTGGCCGAAGAGAGCATCTGCGTGGTGCAGTGAATATGTTGAATCGTTGTCAGGACTCAATAGGTGGTCAGACGTGGTATCAGTCGATCCAGTGCAATGCCATGCATCTAGTCGTCTACCTACCGATGACGAGCTACGGCTGCGCTTCCGCCTCGACTTCCTCGATCCAGCTGCCTTTTGTATCAATGCTCAACACCTCATAATCCACCTCGACGCCATGTTGCTTGAAGATCTCCCTGATGGCTTCTGCTATGCTGTCAAAGTTGTCTGTCGCTAGTGCTAGTATAGTGGGCCCTGCTCCAGATAGGCAGATGCCGAGCAGACCGGGGTGAGAGGTGTAGGTCAGCGACGAGAGGATCTCGGGAAGACCGGGGATCTGTGCATCAACCACCCAAATCTTGAAAGACCAGTAGACAACACACCAGGGCCATACGGTAGGGCTGGTGTATTCGGTCTTTCATTGCTTCGTAGATGAGCTCGGGGTCAGGCGGTGAGGTAGCGAGTGCTGTAGTAAGAACAGCAAGACGTTGGAGGTTGAAGACCTGACCGATCAGCAATCTGTCACCCCGAGGAGTGGGCATTGTGGACTGACGAGGTCTTTGCGGGAGTAGGTCTCTGGAAGCACACCCCTCGCCTTGGCCGTGGCGAGCTCAAAGCGCGGCATGACGGCAATAGCTCGGATCTCCTTGGCCCATCCGAATTTGATGTAGTGCCCAATTCCGTTTGGCGGGAGAGGTGGGTTCAGCCCCCACTCCGGTCCCGCATCCGGCGGATACTCTGGCAGAACCTCGGCAAGAGGTATACTCGCCGCCGAGGTATCTTCCGGGCTGAGTTCGCGAAGATAACTGCCGACAAACCCTCCTACAAGTGCAGCGGTGACATTATCGGGATGCCGCTCAACCATGAGAGCAAAGTCGAGCAGGCGAGATTTGGGCAAGTCGAGACTACCGAGCAGGTCGCCGAGAAGGACGCCAGCAATAACCGCTGCGCCGGACGAGCCGAGTCCGCGACCGAATGGAATTTGGTTGTGCGCGTGGATGTGAACGCCGGGGGGAAAGGTGGAGATGCCATTGGAGCGAAGGACATAGAGTGCGACGCGAGTTAGGAGGTTTTTGTATGGCGAGAGAGGGACGTTGGCCGAGTCGAGGCCGGTGTAGGTGATGGTAGGTAAAGAGGGCAGAGGGGTGGACGAAGACGAGCCAGCGGAGGGCGAGGGGATTGTGACGACCAAAGAGAGGTAGAGGGACAGGGCGATGCCGCAGACGTCGAAGCCGGGTCCGACATTGGCCGTGGTGGCTGGGACATGAATCTTGTACTTTTTGACCTGAGCAGGCATGTCGCTGAGCTCGAGCTGTGTCTGAAAGATGTGAAGATCAACAAGACGTGCGTTTCGACTTTTTTTGGCGGATGACCAGGGCCCGGTGCGAGGCATGGAGGGGTCCCAGGTTATGTAAAGTGAGTGGCGAAAATAAAGTGAGAGGCTGAGAAAGACAGGCGCGTAAGGATTGGGCATTGTTTCAGCGCTGATGGATGACAACAAGCATCTCAACGACAGCGAGAACGAGCATCATGATGGCGTCGACCTCACATTGGATACGACTCACAAGCACTCAAGACTCGCGACGCTGCTGCATACGCCGTTGACGCCTCTACCGACATTGATATCGCCCTGACACCTACCTTCCTCCCGCCAACCCCGCACGTTCCCTCGTGAGACCACATCACGAGTCCTCGATCACGTCTGTGAACACGATCTCCCTCTACAATCTACGACGCTCGACACGACGCACATCTCAACAGGATGTCCCCTATTCCACCGCCGCCCCCGGCAGGGGTCTTTGTCCCTTCTGATGACTGGACAAATGACCCTTCGTTTGATCTCTCTCCTTCCGCTTCCCACTTTGCCCTCCCTCCTTCCCCTTCCTCATCCTCGTCCAAATCTCGGCATTCTCTGTCGTCAGTCCGATCACATGCCTCCTCGCCCCTCCGACACTCGATTTCCAAAGCCCCTATACCGATTGAAAATGACGAAGACGAGGAAGACGGTTTCGACCTGCCCGACTCGTTCCCAGCCATGCCTTCTCGCGGCCCGTCACTCGTCATGGCCCCCGCCCAGGGGAATCAGAGAAACCGGTCGTCCACCGCTGGCTCGTCTTCCTCCCGAATCAGCGCTACCGTCATGGGACAGGGCCCGCAGGGCATAGGGACCATCACCAAGCTTGGCGGCGGGTCAGCCATGGGTGGCAAAGTGCATTCTTTCATGCCTACGGACACCATACGGGCCAAGCTGAAGGCGACCGAGATGACGTGGGAGGCCGACCTCGACTTTGACTCGGGACCGCTCTCTCCTCCCGCTGGCCCCAGTTTGCCCAATTTCAGGCGACTGACACTCTCTCCACCCAAACCTCGTGTCATGCCTGACGCCGACGCCCTGGACGATCTCGGCTTTGACCTCGATGACGAGGACAACGAGGCAACTCTCAAAGCGGGTGCAACGCTCAAAGCGCTCCTCCCGCCAAAACGGATTCCCACTCAGCCTACAATCAAGGCTAGACCCGCTAAAGCACCCACACCGCCAACGCAGGATGATCTAGATCTCGACTTCGATCTCGAGACGGACCTCGTCCTCCCGCTCAATCTGACCAATCTCACCCTCGCCACCCAATCCCGCCCGAAGCCCAGAGTGTCCAACGCATCCACGGCGACCGACTGGGACTCGCCATCAACTTCGTCGCCGCATTCGGGCAAGAAGTCTGGTGCATGGAGCTGGGAAGATTCGTCACCTGGGCGAACCCGCCTCTCCGAGACATCGCATACTTCCGTATCGCTACATTCGGACCACGCGCCGCCCGAAAAGGAAGATGCCGGGCTGGCGGATGCCGACGAGGATATGGAGTCTGGCCTCGTCTTGCCTTCTGCGGCATTTTTCGCCAATACGAAATCGCGTACCAAAGAGCTCAATGCTATTCTTGACGTGAAACGCAAGCCCCAGTTCGCACCGCCTAGCTCGCATCGACGTACGGGGACGGACGAGACGTGGCGTACCGGAGAGGATTCGTTTGAGGATGGGTTGGTGTTTGATAATCCGCGCGTCGACCTGTCAAGACACCGACTGTCCAAGTCTAGGTCGGCGCGTGCGACTCAGAGCGGTATCCCATTCCCACCATCGACCAAGCGCAAGCCGGGACAGACACCGCAGCAGCCACTGTCGAAGGGATCTTGGGAGAGATGGAAGGCTCCACCGCCACCAACGCCGCCGACGGGCAGTCGCGAGAAGACTCAGTCGTCTTCCTCGTTAGGGCTGTCAGGGCTGCGAAGCCAATCGTATCAGATCACCAGCACCCTCAAAGAGCCACTCGGCGCTTGGCGCAGGCCAGAGTCGCCGCACATTCCAGCGCGTGAACTCGACGCGACGCCGAAAGCTCGTCTGCCGTCTACCGACTCGCAAGCTCGATCCAGCATGCTGCCACCGCCTGTGCCACCTCCTGCCCCGACACCCGGGTCGAGCAGACTAAGGCACCAGAAATCGCACTTTCACCTACCGCCACAGTCGCCCTCTTTATCCCGCAAGCAGTCCCTCTCGTCTCTGCAAGATGCGATGGTGCGCCCACCAGGAGCACCAGAGGTGCATGGCTTGCCACTGGGACTGCCCGAGTCCGTGTCGGGCCAGTCACTTACGTCCAACGCGAGCTCGGGAGGCGGTCAAGGGAGGTACCACCACTCGACGTCGAGGTTGACGATGCCGACGACGTCATCTCGTGCCAAGATACGACCGCCCATACAGGGCATCTTCCCACGGCAAAGCTCGGATACGCCGCAACGGCCGTCTGTGCCACGCACGAGGATGATGGAGATGCCTAGAAGGCTCAAGGCATGGGGTGATGGGACGGAGCTGGAGGGGATAGAGGACTTGCAAGTGGAGGACGACGCGTCTTCAAGTAGAAACGCTGGGATAGGTCTGGGCCGACCCGGGCGCAGGGGTGGGTGTGGTGAAATGAGAGAAGGATGAGAGCTGACCATGAGGGTACGAAGCCTCCAAAGATCCGAATCGACCAGGGTCGTCAGGTAGGACTACCGACCCAGCTGCTGGGGAGAAGAGGAAGAAGAGCCAGAGCGGGTCTGGGAGGAGAAAGGGTCAGCGACGACCGGCGTTGCTCATCAAGCACCTCGGGGCGGTGGACAAGAAGAAGGGTGAGTAGAGTGACTGTTCAGTGTTCACTGGTTGACGGTCGGTGGTCGGAGATATGGTGTGGAACCCTGCTACGCTGCGATGGGAAGGCAACGAATCGATCCTGCGTGACTTTGACACTGTGGTGTCGTCTTCTGCTCGACCTGCACTCATCACACACTATACGGGAGGATCGACCACTTCGCTCGCTGGGCTGAATTCGCCTGTCGCCGGGGGCGCGAACGGCAACAATGGCGCGACGTCTTCTGGGACGGTCAGGATTGTTGGGGACATGCGCTTCGACCCTGAGAAGATGTGCTGGGTGTCTCTTGTGGACGAAGACGACCCATTCGAGGGGATGCTCGGAGACGCGGACGACGAAGAGGACGGGGTGCCCACGATCACGCGTAGAGAGGGACGACGACTCATGGCGGTGGGTGCGCATGGTGGGATGGGAGCGAGTCAGTCGAGTGGATGGTCACGTATGACTTCCGAGTCTAGTGCCACGAGTTCGAGCATGAGCACTGTGGCCGCTGGAGGGATACATGAGAGGCTGTACGAGGGTTACGAGGTGCCTTCGGAGCTGGTCGTCGAGTGTAGGGAAGCCGAAGAGAGACACCGCCGTGAGATGAAGGGATGGCGGGGTGTGGGTACTGGAATGGGTACGATGCGAGGGGAGGAAGGAGAGAGGGAGAGACGTGAAAGGGAGAGGCGAGAGGAGAAGCGGTTGTGGGAGATCCGGAACCTGGCAATGAAGAGCTAGAGGTGGGGCTAGGGCTGGGGCTAGTGGCAGGGGGGATGCATATTCGATGTGGAGTGTCGATCGTGAGGTCATTGGGGTCAGGATAGAGGATAAGAAGAGAGATAGGCTTTGGCAGCAAGGGCGCGTCGCGTCTGGGTAAGTCATTTGCCTATCTCTTTGGCAACTACTCTTTCTACCTGATGCGGTAATTCTTGGCTGCGGAAAAGACGGGGCTCCGGCGTTTCCCCTTTTGGACTTTTATTTGATTCCGCTCCCGCATCTACCCGGCGATGGCCCAGGAATTAGCGTCGACCAACCAGAAGCCGAGTTTGCCCTTGCCCCCTTCTAGCCCCTCCCTCCCCCTGCCCCCCGGCCAGTGCCGCAGAGCCCCTCGCTGTCGCCGCATCGGGACACCTTGCAACCATGCATCCTGTTGTTGCTGTAAGAAGTAGTGGCGAGCTGCCGAGTAGGAGGAGGGAACAGAGAGAGGCCCCGCGTGTGGTAATGTGATAGGAAGCAAAAGTTGAAACGACGAGGCCCCGGTTGTATTGGCCAGATGGCGACATAACATGCACCATAGAAAAATGGGACCCAGCAGAGTACAGTCCAAAGAATGAACCCGGAGGAGACACATGCTTATCTCCTCTCTTTCCCCTCTCTTCTTCCTTGTTCTTCCTCCTCTTCTCCTGCCCCGCCTTGCTGCGCCGTCAATTGTCACGTCACTTCTTTGCAGCGTCTACAACCGAAGTCAACTCTAGCTGGACTCATTTTTTCAGATTAGCCACCCTCACTACCCTTTCCCCCCCTCTTTTTCCCCGCGTCCCTCTCTCTCTGTCTCTCTCACTCTCTTGTTGCATCTCTTGTCATCTACTATCGACGTGTCATCTACAACCCATCTATACCTGTCACCTACCATCACCTTCTGTACACAGAGACAACACAATCTAGACCCGAGGGTGAGTACTTTTCGCGTCCCCCAACGACCAAAGGGACGCTGGCACACGTTGCCCCATCCTTGTCCCCCTCATCCCTCATCACTACCCCTCCCCTCGGTCCAGAGCATTCGTTTACATCTTACTCTTACTCTCTCTCCTCTACTCTCTACCTCATCCTCGACTCTTTCGTCGTCACCAACACCTTGCTCACCATCCAGCAGCTCTCGGCCGAACATCCCCGCCACCCGCCATCCATCCCACCAACCACGTCGCTCACCCCAAACGAGAGAGCCTATCGCTGCCCCGCCGCCGGCCCCGCATCTCCTATCCCGCAGCATCCATTTCTCTTTTTTCTTTCTCGTTTCTCTTTCTCTTCTAGAACATCACTCTCTCTTCGTTCATACCCCTGCATAGCACAACAAGTCGTCTCCCCATACCCCTCTCCCCCGCATCCACACCTAGGCGACAGTCGCCCACATCACCCGCCCACCAGCGACCCCTCACCCCTCTCTCTACCCCCGGAGAAATAGCGCGATAAACAACTTTCCCCCTCTCTCTTCTTCATCCATCGATTAGTCACCTCTCATCCCCATCTACTCTCCACCTTCACATCTCATCCCCTCCTCTGAGAGTCGCTGCCCCCCCCCCCCCCCCGCGCCCCGCCCGCTCATGTCAAACCCATCCACCATGGCAGCGGCAGAAGCCACAGCCCCTACCGGCACCAGCGTAGTCGGACCCAGCCCGCTTGCCGTCGATCCCGTTACTGGTCGTCTGGACCCAAACGATCCCACTGTCAAGGCTCTCACAGAGGCTGCCCTCAACCCGGACAAGAGCAAGATCCCTAGACCGTATAAATGTCCTCTGTGTGACAGGGCGTTCTATCGGTTAGAGCACCAGGTGGGTGACGGTGCAATTTTTCATTCCCCCTCACTCGTTCATAGATAAGCTTTTTCTTACCCGTCCACTCCTCCCAGCCTCCCCTCCGATTGTTTGTTGACCTATGCTGATGACAGACCCGCCATATCCGGACGCATACAGGTGAAAAACCGCACGCTTGCACTCATCCAGGCTGCGACAAGCGTTTCTCTCGCTCCGACGAACTCACCCGTCATGCTAGAATACATCTCCCTTCCGGGTCGACGGCAGAGAACGGCGCGATGAAAATCGGGAAACACAAGTTTGACGACGAGGCGAGTTGCTTCCATCTTCTACCCTATGATCCCCTTGCTGACTTGTAGGATGACGATGACAACTCTCGACACGTCTCACACCTCGGCCCGTCTTATAACATGGACTTTGACCGTCCAGAATACGCGTCCTACAACCTTGGCTCGATGCAGGTCGGCGGGTCGTCTCAAGGCGGTCTTCAAGACATTTCTGCCCTCGCCGCAGCAGCGAGCGATCAGCTTTACGAGCTCGAGCGACACGAGGCTTTCCGACGTGCAGAGTACGAGCTTCGTCATCGTCAGATCCAAGATGCCAGAGCAAAGTCCAACGGTCCCTCGCCGTCCGGCACGCCCGCGAACGGCTCTGCCTTTCCCTATGGCCTCACTGGCGATCGAGATTCGCGCTACTCACTCTCTGGCGTCCCGACAGCCAACGGAGGTCAGGTCGTCTATCCCGTATCGGCAGCTCAGCCAGCGACTGCGAACCACCCGGCCGTTCCAGCCGGCACCCTCGCAGACCCGACCTACCTCGTACCTCCCAACTGCTGCCATGAGGATTGCCACAAGAGTTATAGAAAGCGGCTCAAGGTGGCCAAGCAGACTCAGGCTTGTCCCAACTGTCTCACCATGACCCATACCCTCAACGGCTCGGGTCCTTCTGGCCTCGGAGGCGCTGGTCAAGGCGGCGGCGGCGGTGGCGGGAGTGGCCATGGCAGTCATCACTCCAGCTCGTCCAACACTCCGAGAGATCATTCCAAGGCCAACTCTGCAGACGACCTGCCCAATTTGGGAAGCGGATCTGGCGGCGCAGGTAACGCCTACAGCCTGCATCCCCATTCGCTCCATCACCAGCTGGCCAAGCTTCAGCAGCAGCACCTTCAAGCTCTGCAACAGCAGCGACACTCGTCGAGCCACACTGGCCCCAGGCACAGCACTGGCAGCTACCACGCGTCGCATCACTCACACACCCAGACACCGCAGGGTATCCTCAAGCCTTACACACTCGACATGCACCACCATAGGTCCCAAGTCGCTTCGGCCGCCGTCTCGGCTGCTCCGAGCCCAGCCTCCAGTGACTCTGAAGACGACGACGATGTGCCTGTAGTGCCTGGTCTACCGCACCACCACTCGGGGGAGTTCAACCCGGCCACTTCGCCCGTGCTCAACAGTATGCGGTCCATGTCCCTCTTCCACCAGCGCGGATCGATGACAGCTCCCGTCTCCGCCGTCTCGACGCCCATCCACTCGCGAGGACCCTCCCGTGCCGGCTCGCCCATCGAGGGTCACAGTGCCAATTCCGGCAAGCATGGTCACGGCTCACATTCGGCTCGTGACGCCAGCAAGAGGAGTCATCCGTACTCCACGACCGTCCCCAACTCGCCGCATTTCCTGCCCACTCACGGCAGTCATGGCGGCCATTCGCACGGCTCGCACACCTTGTCGTCGTCGTACAAAAGTCACCGCATGTCGCCCCCAAAGCTCAGCCGCACCTTGTCGGGTGGACACATCAGGCAGTCTGTTGAGGATATCCTCAACTCTTCGGCCCTTCCGCCTCCGCCCGACCGCATGCTCCCACCGCCCAACTCGTCTTCGGCTTACTCGTCTTCTGTCCCGAGCGTCTCGTACTCTTTGTCGAGCCAGCCGACCTCGGTCAACCCGTCGCCTAACACGTCGAGGGCCAACAGCCCCGTGCATCAGACCCATTCGCACTCTCACTCTGGCGGCGTGCACTTTGGCAGCCTCCCCAAAGCGGACCGAACGAGTGGGTCGTATGGCCTCAGCATGCCCGTTCAACACCCTCACTCGCACTCTCACGGTGGGCACGGGCATAGCAGTATCTTGGCTGGTTTCAAACTCAGCCCGCCTCGTCAGCTACCGCCCATCGGCATGTCTGGCAGTGGCGACAAGGGCGGAGGGTACGGTGTCAGTCTGCCTAGTCTGAGCCGGGGCAGCAGTCCTGTCGGGTTTGGAGGTGGTATGGAGCTGGATGGGCAGGCTTAGTCCCGAGTAGGGAGTAGAGTGGACATTGTCGTGTTACGTAGGTACGTACTGGTGAGATAGCATACACGTCCCACGTCGGCCCAACGGTCGTTATAGAATACATAGATGAGATGGATGTCGTGTAGCCTTTCCCATTTAATGACTCTGTCCACTATATTGCGCCGCGGGTGTGGGGCGGATTAGCCGGGTGTCATCGGTCGGGTCAACCCCGACAGAGTCGCTTTTGCTGCTGCTGGTGTCTCAAGTCTCGTTGTATCATTATGAGATTGACGGCAAGGTTGTGTCGAGGTGTCGGGCTGTCGAGACAGATCGTACCATTTCCTATTGCCTTAGCCACTCGACCTTGCGCCGCCGTACAGACATCGACATTGACGCCAACACCGGTAATCAACCCGCGACACTCACCTCCCGTCTTTCGGACCATGTCCTCTTCAACTACCTCAGCTGCAGGTGACGCAGCAACAATAGAGCCCCAGGCAGGCCGCAAACTATACGTGGCATTCATGCCAGACTCGGAAGAAAAGGGGACGATGGCTCGTCGCTTCAGCGTCAGGCCGAAGCATTTCGAGAGGTTCAATCGAATGAAGGGAGAGGGCGTTTTCGGTGAGTCACCAATGCGGGTCGTCTCCCATCAGTATCCGCCCCCCTCGCCTTTCTCTATAGCGACTCTCATCCACCCAGCTAAATCTTGGCGCCACGAAGACCGTGTACCCTCGACTGCCAGCTTCATTGAGCGATAGGAGGACACTTTGCGTGGCGTGCATAGAAAGGCAGGGCTGACTCACGTCCTAGTGTTCGGAAGAGGTTTTGTGCCCCCTGCCGATTCGCCGCTCCATTCCGACCCTGGTGTCCCAGAAGGCGGGACCGCGCTCGTGGGAAGTGTGATGATCCTCCACGCTGAGAACCTGGACGAGGCGTGGTTGATTATCAGGGATGACATCTATTGGACCGAGGGGGTGTGGGATAGGGAGAAAGGGAGGGTCGAGGAGTTCATACAGATGTGATGAACGATGTTCTCGCGGTCCGGCGGTCCGCCCGATTGACAGGACGAACATCAAAGTGTGCAGGCGAGCAGGGTGGATCACATCTCTCCAGCTCGGCCGATGTCGCTGACTACTGAAGTCTAGCCAAGCCCCGGTCAATGACTCGAGCATGTCTTGGAATCTGAGGAAGATCTATCTGTGTGGGCTCGGACACCTAATCCCCTCTTCAGCACACACGGTGCCAGCATCAGCATCGGCCCCAGGCCCAGATGAGCAACAGCCACTAGAGCATCGATCAGGCGATGGTGCCGGGCTGTCTGGAAGTGCACAACGAAAACCGTCATGCAACTCGAGCCCCGCTTTTGCGAGCCCTGCCGATCGTCGGCAGGGGCCTCTCAATGGCAAACGTTCAGTCAACGCACGGGGATGCGGCAGAGCGCTTCTACCGTGCGTCACCCGGGTGAGGAGAAGGCACCCGTCCCCCCTCGCTTGGGGGTCGTTCGCCCGCTAGCTAAGGTACGCGATAGAGGCAGACCGATCTCAGTGTGTTACCTCATTGCCTCGTCGTGTACTGGAGGATCCACATTCCCTCAATGTGGAATTGAGGATGTGCACATTGCGACAATGTGGAGTTGTGGACTGAATACAACAAGGGAACTGCTTGAACATATAAACCCAGCCTATTGTACTTCCCCCTCTTCTTCTTAGGCAATGGATCTCTACCCCGTCACTCAGCTGGTCTGAACCCAGCACTCTCAGTCACCTCAGAACCCAAGGCAGAAGACCTCTCGCTACCGTAGGTGGGCCGTAGGCGTGACACTGACTGACAAGTGGAGTGACTACGCGTGAAAACACCGCGACGTCAGATGGCAGTTCCTGGACAAGCAGTGCCTCCACGAGTTTTCTGTTACGGATGATGGAGGTGCCGCAGGGTATGGTGGTCCAAGCGACTTCGGCTGATCCCATGGGCAAAAAAGACTGTCACAAAGGTTTGAGGTTCATGTCACGCCGGAGGGGACGGAGTGACGCGATACTGAAAGTATTGTTAAGGGCTAGTCTCTGGCTTGTAAAGTGAGCTGGGATCAGAATATCTTTCTTCTGATAGCTCACTTCACCTTGTAGCTCCCACAGGCCCTCCAGTATGGCTTATAGTCTTGCTTTGCACCCTCTTGAGGTCGGAATTGTGAGCAATCCTGATCTGTGCCACACTACCACATCGTTCCAGTCATTACCCCTGACTGTCTCTCTGTGTTTCATAGTCTTGACTACGCTTTTCCTGCTCTCTGAGCAGTGCAGATGTCTTCATGCACTTCATATCACTCCGACACTTGACGCCATCACACTTCTGTCACATCACCACAGACCTCTTTCCATTGCCATCACCTGTAGCTTGCTTGATCGTTCCAAGCTACCACTTGGCTTTGACTCAAGAATCACTTCACAACTTATTTCCTCTGCGTAAGGTTATCATCACTGCACATCAGGCAGAACAGCTGCGTAATCTCATGACTCTGATGAGGTCCCGGCCCAATTTATGAACTTGAGTCATTGAGTTGCACGTTGACCGACGTCATCATCTCCTTGCTGTCGGTCAAATTGAGACCCAGTTGTTACTATAAAGAGTGATTGCAACATTATCGGTTCTAATGTAAGCTCATCTGAGATGTATGTAAAACAGCTGAATGAACAGGAAAGACCTGCATGCCTATGAAGGTTTATCCCCGGACCTAATTTCTGTAGTCCCTTCTTCAGCAGTAATGAATCTCATTTTTTTCTCCCATCGACTGTCATTCAAAGCCGAAATCATTTTGTCATAAACCTCGGACATGTTCCTCAAGGCTCTATCGCGTTTGTTGTAGCGGAGCATCAGTACGTATCTGCTTCGGTTTGTAATCTCATATTCTCTCGGAATGCCTGTATGCGAAAAGCGGAGCTATCATCGAGGACAATTGTCACCAACCCATGTTGACATGGTCCATTTTTGTACAATTCTGCTCAGCCGCATGCACTCAGTCGCCATCATACGACCTGAATGGACGCTCATAAATCATCACTGTAGCACTGGGCCGCTTGGCCCAAAATCACATGCCCCTCCCAGCTGAAACAAGTGTAGATCCCGGTCCTTTCTTGGTCAGATTGCGACAAATTTCATTCTCAATTATATCTCCTTTCATGGGATGGACAAGCGGTTTGTTGAAACGCTTATTTCAATTATCTCAATTTTGAACATGATACTCAAGGACTAGTTTGAACCTGTCATTCAAGAATTAGAAAGTTATTTTTTGGGTCGTCGGAATCGAGAGCAGACCTGATCTGTGCCGCACTGCCGCACTACCCTTTTCCTGCTCTGCAGATGTGTTCATGCACCTCATACAGATTCGGCATGGGTTGCTTACTCACAACATTCGCGTCTACTTTAGAAGGTTGGAAGTGACTGCTACTCAACTACCGCCATGCAAGTCTAGCACTGCTCTGCTCCTGAGCCTACTGGCGGTCGGTTCCCTGCAAACGGTGTCTCCCGGTGTGTGTAGCTCCCATCATCCCGTGGAATTCTACTCAGCCGAGTTTGTGCTCTTGGCAGATTCAAGATCTTCAGACCATTAACAGTAAACCTACGTCTATACCCGCATATAGAGGGCAAAGCTACGACATTTGGAAGTAATTGCTGATATGGTGAATTCCCTTGTATGATAGTTTGTCTTTGTTAGCAATATCAGGGTTACTGGAATCTTTGCTGTTGTGACCATTTTAAAGCACTTGCCACACCATCTACCAGTCATGGCCTAACCATCTTGATTTCACTGGAGGACCGCATAATATCCCGCGAATTTGATCCTCGCCCAGCATGTACCATGTATGCAAAGATAATTTATGGATGGAAGATATTCGGAACTTTAAGTGCTTTCATGGTTCGCCGCAAAAGCTCACTGTCAAAAGGTCATATAAGCTGCTGCTTTATGTGTGTCGAGCACCACTTTTGATCGACCTGATTGCAAAAGGCCAAATCATAAATGTTATCAAGTTCAGCAGCTACAAAACGGGATGCCGGGAAGATCCGTGGGGGGGTTAAACTGCAATTCTCACTTTGAATGATTCTCCGGACACAGGGCATCCTCGAACACGTTTGTGTCGTCGTCGTCCTGAATTATCGCTCGGAATTTTTGAAGCCTATCTCTTGTGCAAGAGACCCTCCGGCCCTGCGTCCAAGAGGCGTTGTGAACTTATCGAAAAAAAGGTGAGAGGGAGACATTGGTCTATTATGTTTGTCTTTACTGCCATTTTGCGCTCATGGTAAGCCACACGTCACATTGCACTCCAAGTGCTCCAAAACAGTCTCATCGCTCTGTGTGAATGCCAACCGATTTTATTCTGCCCTGCTATTTCATGGACTGAATAGCAATGCGACGATGGCATCTGTCTCATTGCCAATATCTAACACTCTAAGCGTCTCGAATCAGTCTGCGTCATGACAGAGGAATGCCCAGCAGGATTGAGAAGCATCCATCTCCGTTTCATTTTGCATAACTCAGGTCGCCCACATTGCGCGAGATGACGGCTCCCAAGATAGTCTGCACATATATAATCGCCTTAAAGGTCCCCAGTGTAAACCGGCCATCTATCTACATGTGTTGCAAGCTCCTTTGTACGTGTTGTGTGAGACGCAGATCTATCGCTAAGTAAACTCTCTATGAAACCGAGTGATGGATTGTCTCCCAGCCACCGAGAATCTGATGGCTCCTGGAGACCATTCTCACAGAAAGCCCAAATCACCGGTTGTTGTCCTCTGCTGGAACCACCGGTAGGAAGGGCTCTCAGTTCTGATCGTGTCAGAATCCATTCTCGTGTTGTAAATGTTTTCAATTCTGCAATGATGCAGAATCGCCTCCACCGCAACAACTGGTCACACAAAATTTCTGATTCCAGTCCAAATCATTACTGACATCCAAATCAATTATTACCCAGCCTGCGTCCAGGTAATATGCCTGAAAAGGCGAACCGGATAACACAGAGGGCCCCAATCCCTTTGTATGGCACGACAGCACGTGAAACTGTACTTGCGCTCTCTGAGCCTGCTCAAGGTTCATGAGCGATATGAGTTATCCCACACAAGAACGCTCTACAGCTACAACGTCTGATTCGCTGTCAAGTTCTCCAGTGACTGAGCTCACAGCCACCTGCGCTGAAGAGGCCGCCCAAACGTGGGGTTACTGGCAAGTCTGATGGGGGGTGGCTTGGACTGGCTGTGGGCTGCTCGAGTTAGCTTTGTCTGCTCGGCTGAATGCGACACGCCAGCACGGTGACGGGGAGCCTCTCAAGCACTGGATGTGGGGTCGATCGCGTTGCGGGCTCAAGACTACTTCAGGCCCTAATCAGACGCACCAACAGGACGCTGGCTCTTGTATGTAAGCTTCTCTCGGCAAGATCTGAGCAGCTGGTCGACGCAGGTGGTGACATTCCCCGTGGCACAAAGACTTCAACATTAATGCATACTCTGAGTACCAAAATCATTGATACCGACTTGATCATGGTCAAGGTGTGCCACTTGCCTGCCATGAGACGAGCTCTTCCAACCATGGCTCATACCGAAAGGTCCTTCTTCGCAGTGCCGTCACTAAAGGTGCTTGTTTTCCGGATGATGTCAATGCCCGTCGTCACGTGATCTCGCCTCTGAACAGTATCCACTCTCTCGCCACCGACTCTTCTCTTTCTTTTTCTTGACGATGTAACTTCTCGCACATCAAATCAAGCCACACCCATGGCAGCAGTGCGCACGATGATGTCGGTCGTGAGGGAAGAAGCGGCGGTCTTGACTGCCGAAGTGACTTCTGCGGCGCGGGCAGGTGGGATCGCCCAGGTAGACGGTGCGGCATCGGCGACGGCACGAACAGCCGAGATGGGGAACCCTCTGATTGTACGCCAGGCAGTCGAGGCGGTGGTAATGAAAGAGGGAGGTCAGTCACTCCTAGCTCCGCATAAGTTCCAGACTGATGCTTTGCAGAGACCTCCATACTGTCTCAGCACCTGAGCGTAAGTCGGGCACTGGGGAACGGCGGGCCAAGTTCCGCTCTACCACTACCCGCGCTCGAATCTGCTCTTCCTCGAACGGCACTCGAAGGCTTGCAGCACGAATCCAAGTCTTTGATTGCGCGCACACTCGAGGAGGAAACGGGGGTGACACTACGCGAGGCGATCAACAACGCCGGTCAGACAGGAGTCGAGGAGACGGTGGACGACCTGCCTGTGGGGGATGTTTTGAGGGAGTTAACGAGCAAAGCCGAGGGAGAGATGACGACCTAGGACGCACGAACATGTACACGAATGACGACTCGTACTTTCACCACATTTTCTGATCCATGTTGTGTGCATGTATAGATAGTACTGGCTCCGACTACACGGCTAGGCCCAAGCATCGATCACCTCCTTCCAGCCCAACAAGGCCTCTGCCTTGGTGGTATCGAAGAACCCGCGATGTTCATCCCAGCCGTCCCCTATCAAATGTTGTTCCAGCTCGGGGTATGTCTCCCGTATCAACTCTCTACTGCTACGCCGAGACTGCGTCGTGGGCGCCACGATGAAGAATGTCTCGTGGCCTGTCGGGAGCTGTGATTCGGGAACCGTCAGGGCTGAGAGACATGCGTGAGCTGAGGCGGAGAGGGACACCCAGCCCCACAGATCTTTCCACGACTTGCCAGTGAACGCAGAAGAGGAATGGTGGCACACGTCGTCGGGGAGGACGGCGTGGAAACGCATGGTCGCGACTCGTAGGGAGGGGTTTTTGCGGCAAGCGGCGTCGCTTTGGATCTCGGCGATTCTGCAGTGAGCAACAGCGCGAGCGCAGCGAGCTCGTGGGACGTTGTGAAGGGGTAGTGTATGTGTCAAGTATCGGATACTCACTGCTTGCTCACAGAGTACGCGTCGGGCGGGCGGAACGCGTGCTTTTCGTCAAGGGGGAGATAGTCGTATGTCGGGCGATCGCAGAAGACTTTCCATCAGCAAGTCCCAACAGCTTCCACGAGCAGAAGATTCACTCATGCCGATGGCATTGACCGATGAGGCCATGACCACACGATCGATACCGAGTTCGCCGGCAATCATGAGTGTGTTCCATGACATGTTGACGGAGACGTTGTGTTGTTTCTTCTATCAGCGCTGACCCTTTCACATCTACCACTCCTTGTTCAGACTGCCAGACGAGTCTGCCCACTCGGGTGGAAAGACTCACCCATTGTGGGGTCGGGTTGATAGGCTGATCATTCTCATCCCGTTTATCTAAAATGACAGCAAGGTGCACAATGGCGTTACATTCCGCCTCGCGCACAGCAGTCTCGTAAGCTTTGTACTGCGTACAGTCGACCTGCTTGTACGTATATAACGGCGAACGGAGCATCTCGCTTGTCGGGCGTGGCCATGGCGTTGCAGTTGAGGAGGATGGTTCGGGAGGAGGGAGTGGAGAGGGGTGTATATCGAGGGCGAGGACGACATGTCCGGCGTGCAGGGCGTGTGCGACGACACCAGAGCCGACGAGACCGTTGGCGCCTGTCACTGCTATTCTCAATTGTCCCGCTCGCATCTCGAGTCAACAAGCCATTGCAAGTAAATGCAAGCAGGATAAGAAGGGAGGAGGGCGTTCTAGGGGCTAGGGTGATTCTCGCGGCTAATGCGGCTACGAGTACGAGTACGAGTAGCGCTTGGCGACTGGCGGGGTTAGACGGTTAGTCACCACAGAGCAAGCCATCAAAGCTGATCAAGGCCATTTTCCTACGAGTTCAGTGGTCCAGGAGGCCAAAGTAATGGGTGCACCGAGCCAACTGACATCTGTCTGGCATGGACAAGGAGACGATTCCGATGCATTTCGGATGGCTCAACTACAGTAGCTCCGGTGTGCATTACGGATTCCCCGTCCATCCCCCTGCCTACACTCTGTGACGTCCCCCGATGTGCCCTTTATCATCATATTTCCGTTTGAGGAAGAAGACAACAGCCCCAGCCAGAGCGAACAGAGACGTCGTAATCGAGAAGCCCATGACATACTGAGGTGCAGTGTTTGAAGGCCAGAAGAAAGACCCATATGTTGAAGAGGTTGCGCCTTTGTGATCAGCGCAGATTCAAGAAACGGCTTTCACGAGGCATACCCAAGCCGTTGACGAGAGCGATAGATATCGCTCGACGCTCTCGGCCTTCGAACATTGCCACTGTCCAAGTGAGGAAGATGGGAATAGCGGACCAAATGCCGGCTCCTGCGAAACAGATGAACGCATATCTGAACCGTGAGCTCTGTCCTGATACCTGATTCGGGCGCGGCCGCAACCGTGTGCAATCGAAGCAAGGATTTGACATACCGGACGGCGTTGTTGTTCTTGACGGTGACCTAGACGAGGAAAGAAAGTGAGCCCCAGATGGCTGCGGCGAGCACATGCCAAGCCTTTTGACCCGTCCGATCGGCATTCCATCCCATGGCCGCACCAACGACGAGAGCAACGGTGTAGATCGGGACTGTCATGCCTGGGCATGTCAGCTGCCCGTGCGCCAGGTGCCTGTAGGCCTACATTGAGCCATGTGTCCTTTGTAGCCGAGAGCAGTCATCAGGGTCGGGAAGAAGTAGCTGATCTTTTCGCGTCAGTTGGTTGAGTAAATCTTCTCACAGTTGCGCAGCCCTCAATGATGAACAACCTGTCATCAGCTATTGTCATCTTGTCCGGAGCCAGCGCGAGGTACTATTTCCAGCCTCTCACCCCCGCTTTGCCTTCCATACCCGTGATGATGCCGCCAGCGTGCAATCCGCCAAACGCGCCGCCACTTTGTGAAAGTGACCGCATCAGACGGGACCGTAGGCTACGCGACAGGCCTCGGCGGACCTCCCGCTTGTTATCTCATCGAAGAGCATTTCAAGAGGTTTGTCGTGGGTCAAGATCCCCGTGATACGAACAAGATTTGGGATCAGATGTTCCGAGCGAGCATTTTTTTACGGTAGAAAGGGTGCGCCTGTCCCAATTCTCGTCTGCGAGCCGAGCTCAAATCAGGTCTGCCCCTGTCCGCAATCTCAGTCGTCGACCCGGCAATCTGGGACTTGCTCGGTAAGATTCGCGGGGAACCAGTCTACAAGATGATTGGAGGTCGGACAAAGAAAGATATCCCGCTTTATCTGACGGGGCCCGAAACCGACAGCAGCGAAACGCTTGGGATTCTGGGGGTCCAAAGTCCCCCTACCACACGGACCTTCTGAAGGTCACGAAGGAGTGCGGAAGAACGTCGCATGGCTTAAACAATGCAGATATTCCGTGGGGCCCGATTATCCGTTGGTGGTGGATTGTTACTTGTCGCTCACGGTCCCGTACACCATTCAGTTGATCAAGGTGAACCCCATTGTACCACGTACGGATATTTGACGAGGAGGTGACGCGCTAGGCGGTAGAAAAAGCTGGCGTCGAGGTTTATTAGTGGGAAGAGGTCCTTCATCCCGAAGATTTCGATGGACATACATTGCTCAAGAAGGCTCTACCACACGTCAAGTTCACAACAGGGGTGCACGAGTACACCCGGTATGTCTTCCTTCTTGGCTAATGGAGTGACCATTGCTGATGCATTGTCAGGTATGGATTCCGCAAACTCGTCGAGAACCGAGCGATCGATATCGTCCAGCCAGACGTCATGTGGATGGGAGGCTTGACAGAACTCATCAGAGTGGCCAAGTGAGCTTTCACTTCATCGTCCTCGAGAGTCAGCCGACGCATGAACTATGACAAGGGTGAAGCTTTGCTTGACCGGATAGACGCATGCTTCGCTTCGACTGCACGATGAGTAGGAGGCCACAATCCCGTACCATGTGTACTTGCAGTGTTTCCGAGCAGTTGAACCAAACGGCTTGCCTGAATCGCATTCTCGCTTGGTTCGGCGATGGAAATCCCAGACTCGACAAAGGGGCAAAAGCATACGGATCTTGCGAGTTCGGCACGGAACACATGTGATGGCTCTTGCTTTTGACCCGTCTCAGCTAGGTGTCGCATGGTTCTGGAACGCCTTATCGAAGGGCTTCAGCCTGATGGTTCGAGGTCGATGAGGACTGCCTGCGACGTTTGGAGCCGGATGATGTCTCGCTCGTTTGGACCTGCAGCAATGGCGATGACATATACCGAGATCTAGACGCTGGCCACTTTACCGGTGTGATCATCGAATGTTTTGTGAACGATAATCAAGCTGATCTCGGCACAAGTATATGGAGATGTGATGCCGTCTCGGTACAAGTATATGCCGAGCGTGGAGGGTAGGCTATTATCGTGTTACTCCCGCGGCGGCTACCCTTCAGCATATCGGGGAGGAGGCAGTGGTGGACAATGCTGTTAGGGGTCCACGGATGGGTGATCAGTCGAGCGATAGCATTGCAAGTCAAACAGTGTAAGCCAACATCATATTGATATGTCGATCCGGGCACGATACAACCTCATAGTTATGACATCGACACCCGAGATCCTGACTCGACTCTATGGTCGCAGATGGTACATCCCCCTGGCATTCTGGGATCTACTTGGCATACACGCTGAACTGGCACGTCCTGATCGCCGCGTCATCCATGACCGTCTCGTAGTTGTACCTGGCCACATCGACGTGTTGAGCGATACTAAACTCTTTGTCCGACCTGACCAGCCTGCCCTTGCTCTCTCCATCCCCGTAGATCCCCGCCCGATGTACACTCCACTCGAGATCACTAGCCTCAGTTGCAAGGTAATCAATGACAGCTTCATTGTCACGGTGGTGGCCTTCGTACCCTCCAAATCGAGCAAGAGTGTTTCGTAACAGCCAAAGAGTCGGAGTGAGGCTTCCGCCATGAGGCCGACTCATACCGCCCGCTTGGTACAGGATGCGCTGGACCCCATGGGTTCGCATGGAGGGTACTAGTCGACGAACGAACAACTCGTTGATGTGCGCAGTGGACTGGGCGACCTTGTCTCCGAGCATGACGACTACATAGTCTGTGCCGCGCACGAGCGAGTCAGCGTCGATCGACTCGGGGTGAGAGACATCGCCTTGGATGACCTCGAGCTTGGTTTGGGTCGCTTCGGTCACGCCGAGGGTGGAGAGCAGGGTCGACAGCTTGGAAGGTGTGCGGACGACTGCGCGGACGACGTGTCCGGCATTGAGAGCGATGGAGATGAAGTGCTTGCCAGTCCCGCCTGATCCGCCGAACACGAGAAACGTCTTGCTCCGCGTCGCTGGCGAGGTCATGTCGTCGTTAGGTCTACACGACTCGAGGGTAAGGAAGCTGGCAGAGACGTAGTGGTGGATGCATGCATAGCCAGATCGAAGAGTCTGATCCCGACTTTATCTATACCTCGGCGAGCCTCGGCGATGACGATCTCAGTCCGAGGCGAGACCGTCGGCCCTCATCACCCACCACTGGCATTTCCGAAAATACAACTTGTCTAAAGTCAATATCGAGCAGGAGCTCTGCTGGCACTGCTTCAATAAAGGTGCGGAAGCAGTATCTGTGCCCGAAGCGGCCTCGGCCATGGCACAAGCATAGCATGCATGCAACCTGGCACTCGGCGCGTGGGTCATGTCCCGATACCCTCGATCACCTCGACCAGACCCCGCGTTCCGACTTCCGCCTCGACCTCGTCAGCCCACCGGGCTACATCCCCATCCTCCCCGTCCATCCCTCCCACACCTTGGTAGCTCAGCTCCTCTGAGCCGCGCGTCGGCCATATGCCCGGAGTACCCGTCGACCACATCCACCCTTCTCCGTCGTCCTTGGGTCTTTTGCCACGTCGTTTGATCTCGTTTGAAAGGGTAAAACGCCTGTGGCTGGGCGCGACGTGTCCAGGCCGCGTTCCGGAGGCCTTGTCACCACCCGAAGTCGCCGGATTTGACCTCGCCGAGGACTGCAAGGCAGCGATGGCGTCGAGACGAGCGTAGATATTGTTCAACTACGCCTCAGCATGGCCGCCAGGACTCGAAATGTTACTCACCTGTGGACTGCGCCAAAGAGGGGTCCGTACCTCGAGCACCTTCTCTCCTAGCCCCTCAGCCCATCCCACACTACTTGACGCGGTCTGCGTTGCCTGTCGCATTACGTCGCCCCACTGTGCGGCTCTTCTCTCAATCTTGTCGCTGAGAGATCCGCCAAGCTGCCCGCCGTCCCCAGCACCCGATCCGTCGGAGTCTTCACCAGCAGAAGAGTACTCGGACGACATGTAGTCGATATGCAGCGCCGTAGGGTGTAGAGACTGATTCCCGAAGGCCGGATCGCTCGCAGCTTTGGCGCGACGTTTCTGCTTGAGGTCTTTACGCGCCCATCGGCGGCGATGTTTGGCATATCGCTCTTTGCGTGCTTGTTGTATGGGATCGGCTCGGGCGAGATACGATTTTGTAAAGTTGAGAAGGGCCGTGCGACAGGCCGACTGCAGGCGATGAGCTTGAGACTGATAGCTTGCGAGGACATACGCACTCGAACAATGTCCGGATCCATGTCTTCTGGCGGTACTTTTGGCCATACACCATCTCTCAGCTCCTCCATCACTCCGGTTGCAGCTTGTTCTTCAAACTATACCGGTCAGCACCATCGGTTTGGTGGCCCGTGTGGCTGACTCACTGCAAGGTTGGAGGGATCATTCAGGCCAGCATGCCAGTTTGGGATGCTTGAGCTCTGCGGGTCTTCCGAGGGCGGTGGCATCGGATCATCCAAGCCAATACCCATCATCACGCGCATCTGGCATTAGACCTCTCCATGGGCTCTACACGATGTTGCTGCTCACCCTCATCCGCACTGCTCTTGCCAGCTCGATCCTTCTCCCCTTTTCCAACCTCTTGCCCGTCTCCTCGTCCCTACGTGGCTTTGGCTTGACCTCTTCTACATCGGCTCTCTTCCGCTTGTTACGCGCCCTTCTCGGCGGTTTCTCCGTCGTATCGACCGGTGTGCTGCCGCTCGCCTCTGGTACCTGTGGCTCCATAGACGTACCGAACATCTCTGCTCCCTGTCCATTGACGCCACCTGCATCTCCTTGTCCTCTAGCTGCGCGCCGCAGACGCAAGACCTCTGCGCGAAGCTGCTCGGCCGTCCATCCTGCCAGTATATCGTCCGTCTCGTCTGCAAGAATTGTCGAGTCTCCCCCGGTGGCGACGAGGTCGACATTAGAGATGGAAACATCGGTAGATGGATGTAGACGCGCTAGTACGTCGATGATGGCTTGATCATTGACGTCGTCGTTGTCTCCAGCTGCTAGATGCTCTTCTTCCATGGTGCAGGCAGTGGTGGACGTCTCGAGTGGAGGGAGAGAAGGAGTGAGGATGACAAGACAAGGCAAAGCAGTCAAGAAGAAGGTGTTGTCAGGGAGGGAAGGGGTTGATCATGAGAGATGACCGTGGGAAAGCTGATCTCCCATTACGAGTAGAGGTCAAGACGCGTATCGCGCGTATTGGACATCGACAATCAGCTGTTGGCTTGCGCAGTGACAGCCGACTCACCAAGGAAGATACGCGAGATACGCAGGAGTACATCTTCCACGCACGTCAGCTGGTCAGAGGAAGCTGCTGAGGCGGGCAGGTCGCCATGTGGTGAGCCCCCCTTCCTCCTCTCCTGGTCGACGATTCAAGCTGATGCTGTGTTTTGTACACGACGACTAATCCCCTCTCCCCGTGCCCCTCTCACACGCATCATCTCCTCCTCTCCAACTGTACTCGCTTCTTGTGACGTACCATCCGAATCGCATTCGCCAACTCTCATCGCCCAGCAAACACATCCTCAACGCCCAGGTATCGATCAGAGCGCCGTGCTGCCAAAAATTCTTCGACGTGAGCCTCGGGAGCTACTTCGAAGAATGAGATCCAAGGATAACAGCATTGGTATCCGCATGGTCGGCTGACAGTAGTGCCCCGAATGCCACAACGAGACACAAGATCATCCACTAAGGAGGACGATGGAGATGGCGTTTATCTGCAAAAAGGTTAGAGGTGTCGTGAGACAAGATATGCGGTCCATAGCTGACGTTGTGAAGTGCAAGAAAGCCTTTCGAAAAGACATGACGAGATATGAAGAGGCCGACGAGTACTGCCCGCATTGCGATAATCATTATGTGAGCGGCATACTCTTGTGGCCTGCCGGGCGACTGCGAGAGCCAACGGGTGCAACGCTGTGCAGTCCCTGCTGACTCTCAGGTCATCGAGGCCAAAGAACCACAGGCGATGATCGGAGTTGAAGGAGAGGATGCTCGGGTAGATGCTAGGTGGGTCGCGCTTCTGTTTCATGTGCTACTTTGCCCCCCTTCACTGCCATGGGTCGATTCGTGACACCCTCCATCACCGCCTCTCTCCTACCAGATGGGGAAAGCCTGTTGACTGGAAGAATGCTCAAAGACGATCGGGTCAAGAACGACGGCCAAAAGAGCCTGTTTGTGCAGCAGGACGGGTCTCACCGGCTGGGATGACATTCCATGGCTATGCTGTCGATATCCCGTCCTCCCATACCAAGCATCTTCATCATCATATACCCTACAAAAACATCCAAGCATACAAAGTCATGGTCTGGCGTCGTTGTATGCATCTAGCCTCATCTTGGGAGTCAGGGGGAATTGAATCGTGACGTGGTAATTTTGCCACCCATAGAGGAGCTTATCACTCCCCCCTCGTAGCCGGCCCATGGGTTGCGACTTTGGCAACCTACAAAACGCTCTCTTCAATCTCTCTACTTTGTCTTTTCCTTTCTTCTGCCTCTGACACGACCGACTTCTGTCTTCGCAGGGCGTCCACGGCTTGTAATATCGTCGCAAGAGGACCAATACGAGGCCTGGCGGCACAGAGATCCGAGGAAAAGTCAGACAACATGGGTGGCCGCAAAGTGATGGTCCAGGTGTGTCGAAAGTATCTGCAGTTCGTCAAGCGCGCTGACACCTTTCAGCCCATCAACATCATATTCAGCCATCTACAAAAGGTCCGTAATGGTCCCTTGGCGCAAGCAACTTCAAGGAGGGAGGGGAGGGGAAGGGAGAGTGAGCGGTCAAGCTGACGAACAGCACACCCGGGTGACAATATGGCTCTATGACAACAACGACTTTCGGCTGGAAGCGTTCATCATTGCGCGTCGCTTACCGCTTTCACTGTGAGGGAGTGGCTGACAAGCAGGGCTTTGACGAGTTCATGAATTTGGTGTTGGACGATGCCGAGGAGGTGTATGACTGTTCAGCCAAACCGGGAAAAGAGGTCAAGCCGAGGAGAGAGCTGGGTGAGCTTAGAAGCCTTTTGGCGTGTGCTCGGTGGCTTGCAGGACACTGACTGGCAGGACGGATTTTGTTGAAGGGCGACAATATCACATTGATCCAACCGGCAGGAGCCGCATAGATCGCATGTATGGATGAGACCGGTCCAAAGGTGCAGGGGATTTGGAATGACAGATTCGAGTGCAAAATCATTTGCAAGCACGAGATCTACTTCTTTCCAATCGAGATGAAAGGTGTGTCCAGAGATGTGATATTGACGTCTCTGTCGTGACATTGATTGGCGAAATGCAGCTCTCCTCCATTTTGCTGTTGCCAACGCCCCAGCCAAATTCACGAACGCGAGGACCGCGGGGCAGGAATGGGGTCGAGTACATAAGCAACGTCCGCCGGCCATGTTTGGCCTTTTGCCACCCTTTCTCGAGAACTACCTCATCACTCGTCTTCACATCGCTAAAACAACTTCAATGAGGGACTCCCACATTTCAAAGGCAAAGCAGACGGCTGGGCACAGCCGAGGATTTTCACTGCAATGGGCACCTGCCGCACGACCCCGCGACCCCGAGGAAATCACAGAGAGGCAAGGGAAAGTCGACCCGACATCGCCGGACTTCGATGTAATCAACCAATTTATAGACAAATGGACATCAGCGGAACGGATCAGGAGGGGCCTAGAAAGTCCCTCGCTGTCTGGTGAGATGCGACTCACTGAACCGCGCTCCGCTTCTTCCATCGGCCTTCCCAAAAAAGAGGCCATCGAAAGCGAGTGGGGGGAACATCGCAATTACAAGGATCCCAAGACATCGTTGGCCCGCGCACAGCTCGGCGGGGTGCATTTGGCCTTGACGGTCCTGACGTACAATATCAAGACGAGCATCGCTTGGTGCAAGGTCAACAACAAACCGACCGACGAGTGGTGCAAAGCTCACAAGTTGGCCAATGAACCGGCTAGAAGCTTATCCGCGGTCATACGTAAGAAGCTATTCCCACCCGCTTACCCACACGAGGAGGAGGAGGATGCGACCTCAATACCGAACTGGAAACGTGCATCGATCAGCATCATGAGCGCCGACGATGTGCAGAAATACGTAAAACCCCTCCAAGGAAGTTTTGGCATTCACGATGAGTGTCTCGCCGATCGGTCGAAGCGGCAAGGGTCCTTGGCGACCGTATTGCTCTGTACAGAGACCAACTCGAAGGTTCTCGAGACGGCTGCAGAGCGAGGAGCGCAGCACTTGGATTTGGGCAACGTGAGCTAGGCATGTCTCTCACAACATCTGACACCTAGCATGCTTTGATGTGCCTTTCTGACTGTCTAGGCTCGTCTCCCAGCTCGTCACCTCGGCGTCGGTGGTCAGTCGACTGAAGAAAGACTCGAAATCGAAAGATCAGCAGCCTCAAGGCGACTGGCAGCCTCAAGACGACTGGAAGCCTGAAGGCGACTGTCTAGCATTGAGAACGTCCTTGTGAGTCTGTCGGGACTTGTAGTGGGCACCGCAAGAGCTGATCGTCCAAGCGATAACTGGTGTTCGGCAACCGACACTCGTGCCGAGCGCTGTGAGGATTTCTGCCGCGAGTTTCAAGAGGGCGCCGGCCAAAGGCTTGCGCAAGGCATTTGGACCCGCCTGGGTGGGGATGAGGGGAATTATGTTCGCGACCTTGTCTCGATGCAATTGGATAAGAATCCAGTGTGGGTGAAACTGTCAAACGAGTGCAGCACCGGGGCGGAGAGGCGTGCTGTTGATAGATCCTGGCACGACATGGCTTTCTGATTTTATTTTTGCAATTCTCATTCAGATTTGACATGTACATGATGCCATTCCCACTCACAGCGTCTCGCTCCTGTCTGGCAAGCTGCCAGTCATCAGGAGAGAAAGGGGCGCTCACGAGGCGCACTTCCACAAGCCTTTGACATTGCGTGTTCATTGGTCATGTCAAGGCCCTCTCCTCTCACGAATTGAGAGCAAAGGTGCGTAAAGAGATGTGATACTGATGTCTCTTTCATAGTCCTGATTGGCGGAACTGACCTCTCCTCCTTTTGCCCGTTGGCAAAGCGTATATCAAATATGGCACACATTTGACATCTTGTGCAACCATGATGACTGCTCCTTGGACAGCCGTGCAGAATGTATCTCATCGAGAGTTGCGGGCGAGCCGTGCTCTATGGGCATATCTGGTCTCCTGCCTGTCGACTTTGGAAGATTTCTCATCCTCAATCCTGCCTCGACCCATCAGCTGTAATGGGCGACTCACCTCAATCAGATTCTCGCAGCGAGCTTACGATGGTAGAACAAGGTATAGCTGAACTTTGGACGATACTTCAGCAATGCCCCCTCCAACTGGAGCGAAACTTGATCTTCCCACTTCTGAGGTGGAAGGGCTAGCTAGCAATGACGAGGAGGGAGGTGTTGCCGGGCTACTTGGTCCCAAATACACAGATCCTGAGCCATGCTTGCCTGGTGCGCAGCTCAGTGGTATACACATGGCCATAAGCTTCATAGGTAGGAACATGAGGGCTAGCAACAATGCCTGCGAAGACACTCGCCTCGTGCCCACAAATGACCTGGCCCAAGACTGGTCGTCATCGGTTCGTGAAAAGCTGTTCCCACTCAAAGATCCGGCAAAAGAGGGAGAGAGAGGCAGAACATGGACGCGTCGGTCTATCAGCACCATGAGCCCGGACGATATCGCAAAGTATCTGACGCCTTTCACGGTGAACAATGGCATGCATCCCACGTTGCACGACGAGAGCGCAATCCTGCAACAAGATAGGCGCATCCTTTGGGACGAAAGGGTGGAACGGTCGGCATTGGATATCAATCTGAACATTCTCGAGACGGCGGCACAGCGCGGAGCGGAGCAACTCGAATGGGGAGTGTGAGTCTGGGTTGTTTGAGACTGTCCCCATTCCTACAGGCTCTGCTGACGCGATTAGACTTGTCGCGCAGCTCACGGCCACGTCCAAATAGGAACACACACACTCCGGCAAGGACCATTGGACGCCAGAAGCCACACTACAGGCAATACGGATCTACAAAGAAGCGGCGACACTAGACCAATCTCTGTGAGTGTCGCCGTACAAAACGGGATATGCGTCGTAGCTGACAGCATGAGATTATCATGACGGTCTACTACCGACCCGACCGGGCGTTGTCGCCAGTTCCAAACTGGTGCCGGGCAGAGGCTTGCGTCCCTGATCTGGGAGAGCATAGCCACCTCGGACGTGGTAAAGGAACTTTCCAGAATAGTCGCCCAGCAGCTCGAGTCCAATCCCGAGTGGGTAGAAGCTTGTGACAGATGGAGTGCGCTCAGCCCGAAACAAGATGCTCAGCCTGACACGTCCTCCTCGAACTCCCTGGCCCAAACCCGGGGTCTCTGAGCACTTTGTTTATATCGGTTCCTGGCCATGCGGGATTGTATGCAGCCTTAAATCAGACAATGTTGCTCACAATCGCTCTTTGAGGATGAGTCACCATCTGTACTAAGACAGACCCGAACGTCGGATGGCCAGCATTGACTGAGAGACGCCATCCCCCTTCGTCCGTGCGCCAGACACTGGGCGGGGCGAACAAATGAGACGGACGGAACGGACAATCGAGGTAAGGGTAGCAGACAGTAGACGATACGCAGAGACTTCTGTGCAATTCCACCTCCATCAGCGACGCTAATGAATATCATCGACTTCAAATGCCGCTTCACTTCTCACGAGTCGGCGCCGCGCGCAGCAAAACAAAGTCTCAGAAGAGTTTCGCACATGAATCCGCAGCTGACGGGCATCGTCTCTGAGTCGGCCACTTGTTCAAGGCGTCCGACGCGAGCGGAGGTACTTCAAACGTCTCGAAGACGGCAGACAAGGGACCAGATTCGAAATATCCCCTGATCAAGAGGGGGAAACCTACTGTCACAAGGGGCAGCGTGAGACGTGTTTGGGGTATGCCCAGCAGTGAGTCCTCTTTTCAACACAGCAAGCTGAGTGGTGCGGGCGATACCCTATAAGAAAGAAGACTGCCCCGAGAATGGCTCGACGGCACCCTTCTCACTCTACCATTCCTCTTTGCCACAACACAACAGAGAGTACATATCTACTGATGCCAAAGGCACCGAGAAAAGAGCAGCCAGTGATCTGGGCTTCCGATTCGGACTCGGAGGATGATGACCGGCTCTTACGAACGCTGCAATCCACGGAGCCGGCTTGGTCTACCCATGCCTCGAATCAGAATGCAGCCCTGCCCATGGACACACTGCGTCACTCCATTTCGAACTTGGCAACGGGATCGGCTACATATCCCGGCCGGCGAGATGACCCAGTCTCGCCGCAAGATCATCAATACGAAAACGGTTCGGTAAAGCGAGATGTGGATCACTCCGACGACAGTGCCCTTCTGGCTGCGACAGCTTTTCAAAATGATAGCACTATGTGGTGTCGCGACGCGTCACTACGGCTGGCTGTAGGGTTACTGGCTTTTAACCTCGATGAAGATCTGAATGCCGCTGCCGTGTATGGCCCAACCTTCAATGAACTTACTAAGCAACTCTATAAAACTGAGGGGGGCAGCTTGAATGATGAACAGAAGAGACAGTACTTGATGCCCTTCGAAACCAATTACGGGCTTATGGGAAAAACCAAGACCAAGAGAGGCCGAAGCGACTTTACCGATATCGAGCGCGACATGATCAAGGCCAATTATCGCATTTTGAAGACTGCATCCCGAGGACCCGAATTCGCGATTCCAGAGAGATTGTGAGTGCCCCAGGCAAGCGGCTAGGGACGCATTAACGTTTTTAGCGAGGTTGAGCAGCTCGAAGCTACCATAAAGTACCACTTTCGGGGCGCGACCAGCTTGACGGGAGAGAATGCCCGAGACATCGCCAGGCTGAAACAATTATGGTGAGTGCGAGCGACAAGGAACAATCGCTGAGCAGTCCCAGCCACAAGTGGGAAAACAGTAAACGAGGAACACAAGGGATTTTGGAGTCGTTGAGGTGGGAGCTTATGGAAGAGGCGGGCCAACGTCTTAGAGATTCTGCGTGGAGTCGGATGCCGGAAATGGAGAAAGTCTGGAGGCGACCCGGTAATCCTCCCCAGAATCCTTTCGATCCCACTACCTACCCGAGGACGAAATATGGAACCAAAAACGGGAGGCCTTACGCCCAAATGGATATCGTTCCATTCTCGCGGACTTGACGCGTAGAAACGTCTCCCTACCACGTCACAATAGGAGTAGGAAAAATGCCATCCCATGAGCTCCGTCATGCCCTGTCATGTCAACCGAGTTGTCGCTGCAGGTTGTCACCCCCAAAACGTGCGAAAAGCACACCTGCCACACCTGAGTTTGTGGAGGCAATCTGTCTGTGTGGTCCTGCCTTATTCCCGACTTTTCACTGTTCAAAGAAGTCCTGAAAGAAAAGTTGAGGGAGGTGTCGAATTGCTGCTACGAGAATAAGGAATGGAAAGGAGACGGCGACGACAACAAGGAGCTGCTTAAGAGAATCGAAAGGCTAATCTTCCAGGAAGAGCCGACTGATGAGCGGCACACCTTGGAGGTTGCCCTTCAGAAAAGTAGCGTGCAAATGCTAGCGGCGACGAGGTCAGGGCCCAAGCCACACGTGTGTTTGCACTCGTAAGCTTCACTACCCGTCGATTGGCCTCGCTCGCTGACGTCGAAGAGCGTTTACCCTCATGTTGGACGCGCATCGGTTTTCCTCCGTCGGCAAGAGTGACAATAGAGGAGGGCTCAATTCCACCATGGGTGCCCTGAGAAAGAGCTTCCGGTGCGTAGCAAGTAGCGCTGATCAGCATCCTCAGCTCACTGCCAGCACAACCTACCCCCCTCCGAGCTCGACGCCGATCTCTGAAGAAGCGGAGAGAGAATTCAGGGCTGCACTGACGGCCAAGGTCAAATCGATCACGGGTCACCTTCGGAAACGGATGGGTGGCACAGAGATTGGGCAATCATGGTTCAGAGCAGGCAACCCTCCCTCCCGTCTGATCGACTGAGGAGCCATCAGGTCAAGCGCTTTTCCCACACACTTATGCATGTACAGCTATTTCACGGCCTCACGCACGCGCGATGCACTCGATCTCCACCGGGAAGCCGGGACCAAGTCTGGCCTGGACGCAGGTGCGAGCGGGCTAGTCATCAGTCATCGCTACTTTTGCGAATCGTTGCAGAAGAGACTGACCTTGGGCTCGGGGAGGAAGGGAACGTAGACCTCGTTCATACCAGCAAAATCATCCCAGTTGTCGATGAAGACTGAGAATTAGCACGGGATGTTCCGTAGCTTGATGTTGATGCCGCCTGGAGTACTCACTGTTGACCTTGCAGATCTTGTCAAGCGAAGAGCCGCCGAGCTCAAGGACAGTCTTCATCTTGTCCAAAGCTTGTTTCTGGATGTCAATGTCCAAAGTCCGGGACGTCTTGGGTTTTGGCTTACGGTAGCCTCCTGGATCGTTCCTTTGCCGACACAGCCCCCGACGAAGACGAGTCCCGGGATCTTGACACCGGGGCCTGGGGGTCAGTGTGATGCTCTGTGTTGTGGAGATGGCGAGACGCGTTTCCCAAGAAAGGCAGCCGGAGGCATGGCCGCCCCACCACTCACTGTTGATGGCCTTGGAAGGGTATTGCTCGTTGGCGAGGATTTCGACAGACATGGTGTAGAGAGCCGATCGTACAGATGGAGGGCCCTCACCCCTCGCCCTCCTCTGATATATATGTCGAGCTCATTGCCCCCCCAAAAGTAAACCACACGGCGGTCCATCGGCCTGTGTCCGCCCAAAGTCGCCAACGACAAGCCCTGAATGGCGGAAGGTTGTGCAATAAGATAGGAGCTGGCCGTCAATCGATAACGGACAAGTCCGACGGGCAGGACACGACAACAGACCGCGACTGGGGGGTCGCTTGCCCTCTGACACGCCATTCCAGGACATGAGGGCGTACAAGGGGCTCAGGCTCGACGGCATTTTGCCCAGGCAAGGTGGGCAATGTTAGGAGAGACCTCCACCACGACTGGATCATGGTACAGCTTCGGCCGAAGGAGCTATTGCGCCAGAGCCTGCGAGTACGGTCAGCGCCGACGGCATGCAATCTTGTAGCCTTCTCCATGACTCAAGAGTGGAAGAAGACGATACAAGCAGGCTATAACGCGCAAACGCGTTCCCATCGCTTTAGCTGTGCTCCGCTATTCGTCTCGGAAAGTCGCGTTCTCACTCTCACCGCGCTCGGAAGGGCGCTGCAATCTCCAGTATGTTGTGTGCGGGGAGCGGTCTGCGATGTGCCCTGCTTTTCAGTGTGTAAGAGAGACGGCCTGCCTCCTTGATTGACCAAAGAATTTGCTTGCTTCGCGAAACCCAGGGGAGAAATCGGAACTCACCCGCATAAACAGACGTTGCGTTGCGTTGCGTTGCCCGGCCCGGTCCTTCCGGTCCATCGGCATCGGGCTAGGCGGTCCGCTTGTCCCAGCGTTTCACAGTACACAGTACAGTCGAGTGCACAAGTACATCGACTGCCCAGACAGACAGACCCGAAGCCTCTCATAGTGTTCTTTCACGAGGTTTAGTAATATGGCATCAAGCAACGGACCCAAGTCGCGCCTTCGCGAGGGGCTGAGCACGCCAGGAAAGAAGTTGACCGGCACCTTCATGATGTTAGGAGGGGTTCGTCTGGCTCAATGTCTAGGAGCTACAGGATTAGATGTGAGACTTTCGATTCTCGCAGCCCTCTTCAACAAGGTATACCGCTGATCATAGGCCGTCATTGTCGACTGCGAGCATGGTGAGCGACTCAAGTCTTTGTTAGACGAGGCTGAACTGTAGGTCACATTGACGACAAGGGGATGCACGAGGCAGTCCTGGCGGTTGCCGGACAGGGCTGTTCGCCCATCGTCCGCGTGAGAGCACCAGACATGGGCTTGATCAAGCGCACCCTGGACGCTGGAGCACAGTGAGCTGTGGCATTCACCAGACATCCGGACAGTCCCAGCTGACTGGACAGCGGTCTCATGGTCCCTATGGTGAACACGGCAGAGCAGGCTAGGGCGGTGGTCAGCATGTCCAAATTCCCACCGCTCGGCATTCGAGGTCAAGGCAAGACTTCAGTTGAAAAGCCTCGTGTCTTGGGCTGACTGTCTAGGCTCGCAATTCAGCGGCTTCGCTTTCAACTGCTCCATTCCCGAGTACGTCAAAGCCGCGAATGACACGGTCGTCACGATGGTGCAGATCGAGACGCGGGAGGGCGTGGAGAATGTGGATGAGATCGCTACTGTGGATGGAGTCGGTGAGTCTCCTCCGCATCGGCGCTCCTTTGTTCACCATAGACCACCTCTTCGTCGGACCGAATGACCTCGCTCTGTCCATGCTCGGGTACACCCCGGCAACTTGGGAAGAGCCTGAATTCCTCGGCGCCCTGCAAAAGGTGGTAGACGCGGCACATCGGAACGGCAAGACTGTCGGCATCCTTGCTGCCAATGGAGACAAGGCGCGCGCCCTATTCGAGCAGTTCGACTTTGTGGTCATTGGCGGCGACGTCAAAGCGCTGGCATTCTGGTTTGCCCAAGAGCTTGGCAAGACCGGACTCCGTGGCTAGTCCTACTACAGTAATGCATGGCAAGTGAGCAGGGCGCTTAATACCTCCTGACAGCCTCATCTATAGCATCACACACATAGTCCTTGTTCCCCGGTGTCAAGCCACAGATTGAGAGACGCCCTGTCTCGGCCATGTAGATGTGCTTCTCGCTCTTCAGCCATGCCACCTGACTTGGCGTGAGTCCGGTGAAACTGAACATGCCGATTTGCTTGGTTATGAAAGACCAATCACCTGGCGTCTTTCGCGCTGTCAATCCGGCCACCAGGGCCTCGCGCATACCGGCGATCCTCCCAGACATGGTCTTCATGTCTTCCCTCCACTGCTGAGCCATCTTCGGGTCTGTGACAAGGGTCGTGACGAGGACGGCGCCATATCGACCGCACGAGGAGATCTCTTTGCGCAGGATCCAACCGAGCTGGGTCTCAAGAGCTAGCTTCACCGGGGCAAGGTCCGGGATGTCTTGAAGGACCATGTGGACCGCGCCAATCCTTTCGCCATAGAGACCCATGTTCTTCGAGAAGCTCTGGCAGACGATACCCGGAAGGGACAACTCGTCGAGGAGGTACCGAATAGCCCAGGCGTCGTTGTCCAAGTCCCCCGAGGCGAAACCCTGATAGGCCGAGTCAAGCACCGGCACGAGATGCTTCGCCTTGATGAGCTCTCCGACCTGATACCACTGCTCGCGGGTGAGGTCGCACCCAGTAGGGTTGTGGGCACAGGGGTGGAGGATCCAGATACTGCCGTCTGCACAACTCTTGAGAGTGTCGAGCATGCCGTCAAAGTCAACCCCTCGGGTCTTGGGATTCCAGTAGGGGTAGTCTTCGACCTTGAAACCGACATGCTCGAACATGACGCGGTGGTTGGACCATGAGGGGCGGGAGTTGTAGACCGTAGCCGAGGGGTAGAATTTGGCCAGGTATGCGGCGGCCATGTGAACAGCGCCCGAGCCGGATATAGTTTGTATCGTGACCACTCTGCCTTCCGCCAGCAGGCGAGATGACGGTCCGAAGATGACCTCTGCCGCTGCTTTCCGATACGCCGGCAAGCCAGTGAGGGGCAGGTACTCGTGTCCGGGCGGATTGGCTGCGAGGTACTTCTCAGCCAGCTGCACAGCGGGAAGGGTCCACTCGCTGCCTTTCTCATCTCGATAAGCGCCAGGACCCAGGTTGACCTTGTCCGGAACTGTGGCTTCAGCTTCTCGCTCAAAAGAGGACAGTGAGTGACGCCTCACAAGTGTCCTTTCCATACTCGGCTACGAGCGCGAGCATGGGGTCGGGGTCCGTATAGGGGGTGTTTGCGAAGATGACCATTTCTTCCTGTGTGGTGTGGGACTGCAGAGGTACGATAGAATGTGTCTTTCGGTAAAGCCAGGTCGAAGTCTGTCGTGAAGAGCAGCAACGCGAGACATCTCGACAACACACGCCCTATGATAGCAAGTACTCTCACGTCTGTCTAACTGGTGGGGAGCGATAAGCACGCATGGGCAAATCCGCCTTGGGAGTCTCGGGAGTCTCGCATAACGATTCCCGCTAAATTCTCAGGGCACGCAGATGCCAAGACAGGTTGGGAATCGTCGAGAGGACAAGCGTATCAACTTGTGAGGAAGACGGGGGCCGCAGTAAGAGAGGATCTGATCTGACCTGACAGAGAGCCACGCTACGGTGAGACAAATGCATCGTCATAATCACGTTGTCTGAGAGAAGTCAAATGCGTTCCCATAAGGAGCATCGAGATGGTCAACCGAACCCTCCTGCCATTCAGCCGCTACTGCCAACCTCGGATGGTGGTCAAAGATCTCTCGAAGCGAGTTTGGGAGTTTGAGAGTCATCCGTTGTCGATACCAAGGTGCAAAGTGGATCATGGCAAGCATGATCCGAATGTCGTCTGTCTGGTTTGGCATTCCCGCATGCCACAAGCGAAGGTCACGGATGATGATCGAGCCTACTCGGGTCAGCCAGCACCCGACACGACAAGGTATCAGATCCGTACCCTTGGATATGGTAGGCTGAAACGGTGGACACACTGCCCTTCGCTGCTCCAGTAGATCCAACTTGATCCGACCCGAGGCTCGTTCGCCATGTGCGCCTTCTTGATCGTCGATACTGCTGTTCTGCGTGCCGAGCCACAGTTCTAAAGGGTGAGCTCCAACTCGAGCATCCCTTAGGTGACTCACGAGTGGAGCCGTTCCGAGGGCTCATGTCCACCAAACCTACATTCACAACGGCAGCGAAGGGAATCTAGCACCTCGTCAGACAACCCCATCTTCAACGTCTTCTGCTGCAGGACACTCACCGAAGGGTGCGAAAAGTCGGCGTCCGAGTGGACAGGCTGTCCGTGCTCCGCCTTGACAGCCGCATTGGAGGAGATAAAGGACAGTGTGGGTCTTGAGCCCAGCCAAGCATTCGTGAGCTGAATGGCGAAAGGGTTCATGAATATGCTCGGAGACATGAGCGAAGGATCATAGGGCGGGCTCTGCTGCAGATTGCCCATATTGTAGTTGAAAGGACCGTCCTCGCCTCGGGCCATGAGTGTGCGAGTATCGTCCATCATATGCCTGTTGAGTCGATCGATAGCTGTGTGATCCACAACGTCCTTCACAACCACTATGCCGTCTCGGTGCAGCGCTTCCAGGGCTGATTGGACCGATCGTTGACCTAGACAGGCCTGCGTGAGCTCATCGACACTCGGAACGATCTCCACTACGCTGGGTAAGGGTGCCGATGTCGCCATGGCACGGATGATGAAAGGTCTGGGACGGATGGGTGCTCTAGGGAGGCCCCTTTGGAGGGATTGCAGATGCCTCGACGCGAGCATTTTGACGAGATTGCGAATGTCGTTGACTCGGAAGTGCTCTCTGGATCGACAACGAAGGGGGACAGCTCGATTTGACTGACATCCTCGAGCCCTTCTTGAGAGACTAGAATATAACACCAATGGCTACATTGCCTGACGTCGACGGTTATAGCTGTTATAGCGGCTATTTAACTCATCGCCTCCGCAAGCCAGCCCAAGCCCAACTACCGATTCTCGCGGTGTCCCTCAACAAGAGTTTTGTTCCTCGGGGTTGTCATGATAGGTCAACGGCGCTCAGAGGCAGAACGAGCGGCATCCGCCATCAAGCATGTAGAGGTCACTGGCTGAGGAAAGGTGACTTACAGCTTGGCTGCCGACCCCACGGGTCACCGGGTTTACTCCACCTGGGATTGAGCATTTTGACAGCTGGCCATTTCTCTCTCACCTCGTCATCACAATGCCGCCGATACCGCCGAATGTCGTTGGGGCGAAGAGACAAAGAGCAGCTGTCAGTCACAGGAGGAGCCTCGCTGGCTGTTAAAGCTGACATGAGGACAGAGGGCATGCGATAGATGCCATCGGTTGGGCAGGAAGGTAGGCTCCGGCGTATACATCTACAAGGACAATGTGATTGATCGAGACGTGTCGTCCTTCGGATGTTCTCCAGATCTGTCAGACCTGCTTGGATTACGGCGAGCTCTGTACGTATGTCAGACCGCAAGGTAAACGCGGAGTGAGCCCGGCCGTGTCCTCTGATACCGCAATGCGTCGGATGCTGAAGTAATGCAGGCGCCGCCGCGACGCAGACCTGTGGTCGACCCCAGTTCCCTTGAGGACTCAACCCGTGCACACCCGAACCAGTTGCCTTCGTTCCTGACTCTGGATATCGTTCTTGAGCTGTTGGAGATCTATAAGACAACGGTGTATCCAATGTCGATCCTACCTATATGTTTCCCGCTGAAGCGAGTATGCTGACGTTGGTCAGATATTGCGTCTTCCACTGGAAGTCTTTCGAGGCCGACATTCGTCGTCGCCGCTATGAGCATGACCTATCATTTCAGACGACGGTACTAGCAGTCTGCGCCATAGCTGCTGCTCGCCTACGCGATGGGGCGTTGTCGGACACGACGCAGCCAACTTTACGGCTTTCTGATAGAAACATGCCAAGCATAGAGCCCGCAGTGATCAAGGAGAGGGCGACCATAGATCGCACTGGCTTCCCGATCACATTCGACGACGCTCGAACGGCCTATCTGCTTGCTATACTCGGTCTGCAGAACGGTGATTACGAGCTATTGCAAACGATGATGGGTCGATACCTCGCCCTCTCAGCCGTCTTGCACTTGCACGACGAGTCTTCCTGGCCTGATGACCTGACTGCCATACAGATACAAGAAAGACGAGTCCTGGTGAGACCTATAGCTGCTCGCATTGTTGCCGCAGACTTTGTTGACGACCAAGTTTTGGTCTGCATACACCACCGACGTGTTCATTGCGATGATCTGGGGTGGGATGATCCGTCACCGCGACAGCAAATGCCTGGTCTCGTACCCGGATAGGACCTTAGTCGACGAGGGAGAGCTACCAGCCGGAGACGGACATCCATCATGGATAGACGGTTGGAATGTGATAACGGACCTGTATCGCATTGCCAGCCTGGTCATGGACGATATTGATCGTCAAAAGAGCCAACGCATGTCTCCTCGAGCGATAGATCCTCCGCACATCCTCCTTACACCCAACAGAGTGGACATGGAGGCAGTATGGCCAAAGGTGAAGGCGGCGTATGAGGCTATATCGCCGGCCTTTCAGAGGGTTCCCGAACTGGTTGGTGACTTCAGCCAAGACGTCTATGGATTCCAGGCTGCGAACCTAAAGGTCACAATGCAGGTAAGACCTGGCGAAGCGTTACTGGGGGACGTCAGTTGATCCGGGCACAGGCCATCAAGATGCTTCTCGCTTGTTCAGAGGAGATCAGCATGACTCGACGTTGCGAAATAGCAGGAGAGCTGCTGGACGCCTTGGCGGACATACCGATCGTCTACATGAAGATGATCAGCGTCCCATTTGTGAGTACTCTGCTCGGTCGGGCAACAGCTTGATCAGCTACTGAAGTACCCAGTTACATCAGCTGGCGACCATAGGGGGACTACTCGGCAGCGTCGTGCAAGGCCCTCTGACCATAAGTACCTACATCCACGTCAGAGAAATCCTGTGGGTCTCTACCTGTGGCGGCGTACGGGGTGGGTGCAGTAGAGGGCTTATCATCCAGCTTGTCATTTTCAAATCTCGTCTCGAACCTCGAGAACTCGCTCAGGTCATCCGCCCGAATCAGCGAAAAGCTTGTCAGACACGTCGAGCGCATAGACGCTTTCATGTCTGAGCACGGACTACCCGGCAAACCGACCATGGATCTTTTCCGTCAAAGCCCTCTGATCGGAACGCAGCCACTCGAGAGTCCAGCGTCTGGGTTTGGAATCGGGTCTGCCGCGGAAGACCACACTCAGGAACAATCAGACTTGCTTGCCAACCGCTCAGAAAGTCAAGTCAACCTAACTGCTGCCGTCTTATCGTCGCCGGACCGTCATAGCTTCATCGCCGACCCAGTGCACGCCAACTTCAGCATACCAGGTCAGGAACATTTGAATTCTCTCATCACTGAGCCTTCTACCCTCTCGACAGAATCGCTGGAGGCATTCTCATCGGACGATACCACGGTGGTGGAACTCCCAGACGCTTTCGCTGAATCTTGGTCGTTCGATTGGAGTGCTTTGTTCGCCTGGGACGGGAACATATCTGACCCGTCGTCGATGCAGGACACCGGGATTCAATCTTCCTCTTATACGTCTTGGTAGGCGCCGTTGAGCGCAAGATGCAGGCAGAAAAGGCCGCCCGGACTCCTTCCACCATCCACTGAGACAATCTGAATCGCAGCGACGGCCGGGACACAGCGTTTGGCAACGGATTTTGCCGCTATGAACGCTCGTTTATGGTAAGCAGAGGATCATAAAAGAATTGTTGACCCCGGAGGAAATTGAATGAACCTGGACCCGAGATCGAGGTGCTATGCGACGCTGGAGGCTCACATGCCTACAAACGGGTTGCACTGCCGGCGGTCTACATTCTATCAACGCCAAAGATGAGAAAGGCGTATGGTGAAAGCGGAATACAATCAGCCGGGGAACCCCTCAACTCCCGCCTCCCTATGTTGCCATTTTGCCTATCCTCACAGTAGCTTCTCGCTCATTACATGGAGCAGATTCTACAGTGGGACTTTGTCTTCCTCTCCAATGCCCTCGAGACGCACTGCCTCTACCTCCCTCTGCTCCTGCTCTCGCGCCGCCTGTTCCTGACGCTGTTGACGCACGTGCAGGAAGGCCATAAGAATCATGAGTAGCAGCGAGGCGATGATGAACGAGAAGGTGGAGGGGAAACCTCGCTTGAATCGCGGTCCGTCGGTCTGCCGGAAGATGATCGTGGGGAGGAATGCGTTGAACCTGAACGGGATTAGCTTGCGAGATGCTTTGGGTCCAGAGGCTTACACGAAGAACATGGTGGATGTGGTGGCGATGATAAAAGAGCGCTCCTCAGAGCTGGCGGCGCACACTTCGGACACCCAAGCGTAGAAGACCGGTGTCATGTAGCAAGTCTGATTGACCATGAATGCAAAGACACGAGCAGTGTGGCTCTTGGCCCAGAAAGCGAGGATGCCCGTTGGGATGAGAGCCCAGACGAGTACAGAGATGCAGACGATCCATCGATACTTGATTCGGTCGGCGATATAGCTGTAGGTGAGGAGGGTCGGGATCTCGCACAGGTACATCCCAGAGGACATAACGTTTCGCCTCGTGACGCTGTAACCGTTGGCCTTGAGATAAATTGCGAACTGAGTGCCATTTTGAACGCCGAGACCGTAAATGCAGTATGCGGGAGTGATGACCCAAAAACGCCAATTCTTGAAGGATTTCAGGATGACAGACCATCGCACCTTGCCGTTTGAGGACTCGACACCGTTCCGCGCGCATCTGCGCTTGGCCAGCAGCTTCTCTTCTTCGGTGATATACCAGCACCGAGTGGTTTCTGGGTAGTCGGGCAGGAGAAAGAAAAGTAAGAAACCGCACGGAACGGTCTGTTGGGTATCAGCAAGCGGATTCGTCGATCGAGGGAAAAGCAGACCATGAGCCCACAGATGATATACAACCATCTCCACCCGGCGAGGCCAGCCTTGCCATCCATGGTAGAATAGATGGCGGCTTGCAGGTAGCCGCTGAAAGCGTTGCCCGCGGGTCCTGCCAAAAACCACAGGGCGATCCGTTTGGCCAATTCGGCACGATTATACCAGCTCCCAAGGATATAGAATGCAGCAGGGTAGAAGGCCGATTCGAAAAAGGCGACACCGAAGCGGAAACCGTACCTCAAGATATTAGCCATGAGCATCTCAAGGGGCGGACACTTGACTCACATTGCTTGGTAGGTCTTTGCGCCGGCCTGTGCAAATGTGAAGACACCCCATCCGATCTCGGCGCAGGCAAGGTAGTAAGAAGGTCGGACTTTGAGAAGGATCATGTTGCTCGGAATAGTCGTGATGGCCATGACGGCGTTGTATATCGTGCCCATGTAGGTGTACTGATTTCCGGTGATGTGAAGGTCCTCTTGCATCCCCGACACGTACGCATTGTTGAGATTACTCTGATCAATGTTCTTGAGCCACCAGCCTATGGTGAGAGCTGTGAGCATGAAGCAGTCGAGCTTGAAGACGAGGCGACGCTCGGCGGCCGATTTGTCGTAGTAGTCACTGGAAGCGGTCAGCTATCATTGCAAATGCGACTGCCAAGAACGGCGTAGGACGACGTACTGGTCCCAGACAAAGGTGACGAGCGTTTGGAACCAGCCTCGCTTAGCCTGGCCATGCGAGATGGACACTGTGTCCTCGGCGACATTGGTCATGGCAGCCGCGTTGATGGGAGGCAACTCCACGGATTGAGCGATACCGGCCATGGCGCAGGGGAAGAAGGCGGTTTGGGAGCTTTGATGGGCGAGTCATGCCTCCTTTCAAGTGTCTTTATACCCTCACTTTCGAGACTGAGCTAGTAGACGATGCATGCAAAGGTCTTATCGACAAATTGCTCGTGGATGAGAGAGTTCGTGGGTCGTTATCACTCGTAGGCGGGGGAAACATTCGGACCTTCCGAAAGTCGGGGGGAGTCCCCTCGGATGGTTCCCCGAGCCATTGAAAGAGAAGTGGGCTTTGTGGGCTGGAACACCGCGAGTCTTCCTACCATGTCGCCAGCGCCATGAATGGGGAAGGCCAACGCCTCTGGTCCATCGCCTGTGGCCGAACGCCGATCGCCTATGAACGGAGAGCTTGCAAGATCCCCTCGCAACACCTTAAGTGGTTGCAACAGTTGGGGTTTGCACAAAATCACAACCCACTTTTCGGTCGTCAGAGGCAATGACCGGTGTGCTCATTGAGTCTGCTCCAGGCGTCCGGGTGGCCATCGACAGAGGTGGTAGTGAGTGATCCATTAAACGAGAGTACATCGCAGCTGACACTTTATAGCTTTCTGCGATGTCTGGGCCTATGTTCCTAAGCACTTGTACAACCCGCCCATAAATGCAGAGCTCTTGGGGAACGCCGATGTCATCCCTGGACCCGACGGTAGCGTGCAGATCACCTTCAAGCTTCTCAGCGTCGACCCCGCCAATTACGACGATGCTCCGAGCGAAGGGATCCGGAGACTCCTCCAGATCGTTCACGGGACGGAGATCCGGAAAGGATCTCAGTATGACACCTCTGTCATTGGTGGGTCTAGGTTCTCTCTCCGTGAGCTGACCGAGGTTGACCAGGCAGAATCTGTGCGGATGGGTACAACTGTCGCCACCAACGCTCTGCTGGAAAGGAAGGGGTCTCCATACGGCTTGGTTATGACCGAAGGGTTTGGAGACCTGGTGGAGATTGGAGATCAGACACGTCCAGACCTCTTCGACCGTGAGTATCAGCGAGTATTCAGCGCTGCTCGACCTGACTGTGTAGTGAGGATCGCACGGAAGCACCAAATCATGCACGAGCGCGAGAATGTCGTGGAGGCTGCCGAACGTGTGACTATGGAGGGCTGGTCCTTAGACCCGACTGCGCCTACCCCAGAGAGCTTGGTAGAGAGGGCGAAGAGCGATCCAGAGGGCTCGGGCGAGGTCGTGATAGGTCTCAGTCGCGAAGCTGTGAGGATCCTCAAACCTCTTGATACCGCCAAGCTCGCGAAAGACCTGCAAAAGGTGTACGATCGCGGGATCCGCGGTTTGGCCGTGTGTCTGATGCACTCTTTCACCTATCCCGGTGAGTGATGTACGAGCTTCCCTCGAAGCTCAGAGTCCTGACGATGTACAGAACACGAACGTCAGGTGCGCGAGATCGCCAAGAGGATCGGTTTCACCCAGATCTCGCTCTCGTCAGACCTCTCTCCTGCTATCCGGGTTCTTCCCCGTGCCAACTCCTCGGTCATCGACGCGTACCTATCACCAGTGCTGCAGGCCTATGTGGATGGCTTCAACAGTCACTTCGCGGGAGGCAAAGCTGGCAGGCGGAGCGAATTCATGAAGAGTGACGGAGGTCTCATCTCGTCCGATCGGTACGCCGTCCCTACTATATCGTCGTTGACAGATCAGCTGCTTACGCCTACAGTTTCACCGGTCTGCGAGCTGTGCTGTCCGGCCCGGCAGGTGGATTCGTCGGATGTGCTCTCACTGCCTACAGCAAGAGCAGGACACGCCCGGTGGTCGGCTTCGACATGGGTGGCACGTCGACCGATGTTTCTCGATTCAACGGATCGTTCGACCTCACACATTCCAGTGTCATCGCCCAGCAAACTATCGCCTGCCCCCAATTGTCAATCGAGACGGTCGCTGCTGGCGGTGGCTCGAAGCTGCAGTACAAGAACGGCATGTTCCTTGTCGGTCCGGAATCGGTGGGCGCCCATCCAGGTCCAGCTTGTTACCGCAAAGGTGGTGACCTCGCCATCACCGACGCCAATCTCGTACTGGGACGACTTGTCCCGTCTCAGTTCCCGAGTATCTTCGGGCCCAATGCCGACGAGCCCCTGGACATTGAGGCATCTCGAAAGAAGTTTGAGGAGCTCACCGAGGAGATCAACGCTACGCTGCCGGCTGACCAAGCCTACACGGTCGAGGCGGTCGCTGCAGGCTTCATCCGCGTCGCAAACGAAGGAATGAGTCGGCCAATGCGAAATGTCACCGAGCAAAAGGGCTTCCCAATGGCTTCTCATGATCTCTGTTGCTTTGGCGGGTAAGCCCAGTATACTGCCAAGTGGACGCAGACGATGCTGACACTACAGTGCTGGTGGACAGCACGCCTGCGCGATTGCCCGTGGTCTCGGAATCAAGACTGTCATTGTTCCTCGATTCTCATCTATCCTCTCCGCCTATGGCATCGCTTGCTCTGACTTGTCGGCAGAAAGAGGAGTCGCTTTGTCCGCCGAGATCAGCGAAGACTTTGTCAACTCGGCAGTCTTTCAGGAAGTCGTCCAGCGAGCCAAATCGCTCCAAGCCGAGGTCGTTCGCGAGCTCGGAGAACAAGGCGTTCATGAAAGCAAAGTCGAGGTCGATGTGTCTGTCAGCATGCACTATGACGGATCCGACTCAGAGCTGGACATCCCCTTCTCCGCCAACCTGCGTGATGAGTTCATCGCCATCCATCTACGAGAGACTTCTTTCAGCATGCAGAGACCGATCAGGATCGCCAACATCCGAGTTCGAGGGGTGGGCAAGTCGTTCGATGTTGCACCGGCCGACTTTGAGCCTCTGCTCAAGGCTGCCAAGGAAGCTGGAGCGCTCGTCTCGGTAAAACCGCTGCAGCTGTCGAAGGCCTTCTTCGAAGTGGATGGCAAGATCCAGCAGTTCGATACACCGGTCTACGTTCTCAACTCTCTTCCTCATGGAACTCTCGTCCCTGGCCCCGCCATTATTGTCGACTCGACCCAGACTATTGTTGTCGAGCCGGCCGCTCAGGCAACCTGTCTTCCCGAGCACGTCGTCGTTGACGTCGAGACCGAGACCAAGGTGATTTCGGACGAGGGCGAGAACGCCAAGGTCGATCCCATTCTGCTTGCTGTGTTCGCCAACAGGTTCATGTCCATCGCGGAACAGATGGGTCACACGCTGCAGAGGACCTCGGTGTCCGTGTCCATCAAAGAGCGACTCGACTTTTCGTGCTCGATCCACGCCACGGACGGTGCTTTGGTCGCCAACGCACCTCACATTCCTATTCACTTGGGCTCCATGCAGAACGCTGTCGTGGCGCAGCACGAGTACTGGAAGGGCAAGCTCCGTCCTGGAGATGTGCTCATGACCAATCACCCCAAGTGGGGAGGCACCCATCTGCCTGACATCACCATCATCACACCAGTGTTCGACCCCGAAGACGACACCAACATCCTCTTTTACGTTGCGAGCCGTGGTCACCACCAGGACATTGGCGGCAGTGGAGTCACCGCCATGAATCCAGTGTCAAAGGAGATCTGGGAGGAGGGTATCATCGTCAAGACCTTCAAGATTGTCTCGGGCGGCAAATTCGAAGAGGAGCAGGTCATCAAGATGTTTAAAGCTGTCAGTGATATGCCAGGCTGCTCTGCGTCTCGACGCATCGATCACAACTTGACGGATCTTCAGGCCAAGGTCTCCGCCAACGTACTGGGTATCAAACTGGTTAAGGCGCTGTTCGCCGAGTTTGGGTCGAAGACAGTCCTGTTCTACATGCGTCAAATTCAGACCGTGGCGAGAGAGACCACAAAGACATTCCTTCGCGAGACGTACGACAAGAACGGCGGTAAACCGCTTCATGCTGTAGACTATCTCGACAACGGGACCAAGATCAACCTTGAGGTCCGCATCAACAGAGCAGAGGGCACAGCCGACTTTGACTGGACGGGCACCGGTCCTCAGGTCTACGGCAACTCCAACATGCCATTCTCTCTCACCTATGCCGCCATCATTTACGGTTTGAGAGCCATGATCAACCCTTCCATTCCCATGCCTCTCAATCAAGGCGTGCTAGATCCCGTCAACAATATCACTCCGTCCGGCACGACCGTCAACCCAGACGAGCATCTGGGTATTGCCGGCTCTACGCTGTCAAGCCAGCGGCTATACGACATTGTCCTTCAGGCTTTCAACGCTTGTGCCGATGCCCAGGGTTGCGCATCGGCTACCGGTTTCGGTGACGGGGGTAAAGACCCGAACACTGGTGAGATCCTCCGTGGTTTCGCCTACGGAGAGTCCATCGGCGGTGGTACGGGTGCTGGACCAGGTTGGCACGGGCGTCATGCCACCCACGTCGTGAGTCATCTCGAGGCTATCAAACAAGATCAGGGCTGATCATGCAGCACGGGACCAACACTCGAATGACGGACATTGAGATACTCGAGCGTCGTATTCCTGTCATGCTGCGTCACGTCAAGATCCGTCGGGGTACCGGTGGTCAAGGAGAGTTCAGAGGTGGAGACGGTATGAGCAAGCTCTTTGAAGCCCGCTCGCCTTGCAATTTCTCCATAGTCTCTCAACGACGAGTATTTGCTCCCAACGGGCGCAATGGGGGAGAGAATGGAGCTAGGGGAGAGAATACTTGGAGAAAGATCATGCCAGACGGGTCTGTCTCGGTAACGAATGTTGGTAGCCAAGGTCTGGGAAGATTGAACAAGGGAGACCAGCTGCAGATTGACACTCCTGGCGGCGGTGGATGGGGAGCCGCCCCTCAGAGCGAAGCTTGAGTTACAGAACTTGTTAGGTGTAGTCCCTTGAACTGCTGGATGTCCCAGAACAGTACTTGCAAATAAGTATATAAATGTACAGTATGACAAAGTGCCACTCTAGATTCGCTTTGAGTAGTTCGTACTGCATGCACCATTGGGCCAATTTAATCTACCTTCTTCCCTTCTTCCGTATGCTCTTCCAAGCATGTCCGTGGCGCGACAAGCATGACAATGACCTCTCCGGATGGAGGCGGCGCAGAGGCGTCGTCCGGGCCTCAGAGGACGCGCAACAATCCCAGGTCGGCTTGCGAGCCATGCCGCAATCGCAAGCTCAAGGTGTGCCATCTTACTAGACACCGTCTCTTAGGCAACGCGACCTTTTGCGCTAATCATGGCAGTGCAACGCCGAGAGACCCGTGTGCATGAGATGCACAAAGTCAGGAAGGACATGCGAGTACCAGAACGATACCCCTGACTGGTCGTGAGTGCGCACTGTGCCCGATTCCGCTGATGATAGCTCCCAGTTTAAGACCCTTGAGACACGATTGAAGGAGATGGAGGCGCGTGTGAGGGGCTTGCATACAGGCCTGCCGCCCTCCGATGGGTTTACACTTTCAGGACTGGACCAAATGAATGGCCTTACCCCACCGGCTGGAGGTAGCTCGTCGAGTCCCGCTCGCTCCCCTCCCACTGCTTCTCGCATTCGATCCCCTCTCCCTAGCTCGGTACCGAGGGCTCCCTTCGCAGGCCAGACGGGGCCGCTGGGACCCTTGGCAGCAATCACTGTCGGGAAGACAAACCCTTTGGCGGCGAGCACCCAATTGCTGGAAGCATTCACGACCGGGGAAGAATTTCTGCCGATACTGCAGAACAATGGCCCACATCCCAACGTCAATCCCCAACGGCGCAATGGAGTCAAAGTATCAGTCGATCGGTCGAGACTACCTGGTCCGGAGCTCGTGCATGCTCTCGTCCAGCAATTCGCCTATCATCACAATGCCGCATATCCCATCTTCCACATACCCAGCTTGCGCACTCTGGTGGAAGAGGTCTGCTTTGATCCTTCAGGAATGAGCTCCCCCACAGACATCTGTATGGTATTTCGTAAGTCTAGTACGATCTTGAGCGACCACCCGGCTGACCGGTGCTGCAGATGTCTTTGCCGTTGCGTCGCAATCGCTCAAGAGTGCATCACCGCTGTTCGAGTATTTCAAGCCGCTGGCAGACAGTGAGTGTCTCGGCCATACGTGAAACGGTAGCTCAATGCCTTCAGCATTCTGGGACACGGCTCAAGTTGTGAGAACACCTCTGATAGATGTCGAAAGGTGCTGATCATCAGCACCTACCTGTAGCGCTTGCTGCCCCGTCCATCAGCCGACTCCAAGTACTCCTTATCCACCTCCTGTATAGAATGTTCAACCCCGGAGGAGCCAGTGAGCATCGAAAGATCGACCTTACCAGGGAGTCTAGCTGATCTGCCAGATGTCTGGGATCTTTCCGGTATGGCTATCAGAGCAGCAATAGACCTTGGCCTCCACAACGAGTCACACACGAGCAACGCCTCTGAGGCGCCGTCCACGCTAGATCTCGATATGCGGAGAAGGCTCTTCTGGTCGTGTGTAGGCTCTTCGTGATCGAGCGCTGCCCGCTGATGACCAGAGCCTATAGTGTCGATCGATGGCTATGTATGACCCTTGGCCGACCGGTTGCTATCATCGACGAGTGGATCAGCGCTGGCGTAAGCAATCACCTTTCCATTCACCAAGTGTCATCGCCAACTTCAATCAGATGCCTGCGGTTCAGGACGACGACCTGATACGTGCCGATACCATCCTTCCCGGTCCCGTATCCCCTCTAAAGGCTACCGTCATACATCACCTCCTAATCCGCATCATACAGTCTGAAATTCACTCCCGCCTTCAGACTCCAGGCAACAGCTGCCCATCTGCTGAATGGTTCGACTCGATGTGTCAGAGAATAGACCACTGGCATTCTACCGTCCCTGCACCAACGGGCTTCACCTCGGTCGAGTGGTTTGAGATCAATCAGAGCATTTCCAAAGTGCAGTTGTACCGACCTACACCGGCCAATCCCAATCCCAGCAGGGAGAATTTGCAAAAGGCATTCATCGCTGCCGGTGAAACAATGAAGATGTACAGGAACTGGCAACGAACAGGGAACATCAATTCCCGCGAGTCACTCCTTGTTCCAGTGTGCCCAGTGCTGACTTTGCAGATTGGCTAGGCTCGTACCAGCTATTCATTGCCGGACTGACGTACCTCAATTCACTATGGCATGCGCATCGGAATGGCTGGAGTATCGTGCCATCGATAGTTGACGCGTTGCTTCATGTTCAGATGTGTAGCAACGCCATGGAAGCCATCACTGGTTAGTTGCTCCCTCTCTATCCGTGAAGTGCACGCTGAGATGATTCAGCCATTGCTCCCGAGACGAAAAGTCTCTGCTTGGCATTCGAAAGCGTCTCGGAACAGATCATCCGCCAGCTCGCTTCACGCGAACTCGCCCCCGCTGCACCCGTTCCGTATGTCCCAGAAGATCAGCACCTTCATCGGACAGGACTGCCCGCTGCACCGATGGCACCTGTGCCTCCTCCTCAACCCCAGTACACAGGAATTACCCTGCAAACGCCAAGCCCGACGACTTTATTCGATGCTACGATCGCGGACGGACAAGTCCTCCAGGGTAATCCGTTCGATGACTTCTTCTTACAGTCGCTCGGCAGCTTGTCAGCGTACGACTGGACAAAGGCGACCGACTCTGCGGTAGAGATCTTGCAAAACTTTCAGACTTAGTAGAGAGAGTCTACGTCGTCAAAGGCATGTGGCATATAAGTTGTAACGATCCATTGATAATGTATGTAGAGTTTATGACGCTACATCCGCAGCACCTACAACTTCTTAGCCCCGTTACAAGATACCATATAACCTCAAAGCATCAGAGAGCTCAGGCTCAAGCCCCGCTCCTGACCATTTTTCCATCTTCAGGACTTCCAGAAGGTTGTTCATGCCGATAAAGTCCTCGTCACATGTCGCCGACAAGATCGTGACCAGACTCTCGAAATGCTTCATCTGAACGCCCTTGACCTTGCCGAGCAGGCTGAGCGGATGTAGTCCAAAGGGGATGTCCTCGTACAAGAATCGCGTCCGGATAGTCGTCGGGCCCTTGAGATCGGTCCGTTGTTTCGCGAGCTTGGCAGACATGAGGTAGAGGTCCTCGTACTCCAGCCCGAAGGAGTGATGATAGTGTTCCTCTGGAGATCGGGCTCTCGTACCGAGCCGTTCCGCCAACAGTCGTCTCTCTTCGCTCGAGGCTCTCACGCTGTTCATCACCCCACAAGTCTGCATCCCGTAATTGCTCCATTCTTCTGCGTTCTCTGCACGGGTGAAATTGAGCAGCACGTTGGCGGCGTGGATCTCGGGATTGAGGTTGGATAGCTCCAGGGCGATCATCCGATCTTGCGGTTCGAACCTTGGGCCGAAAAGCAGTTCGCTAACTTCGAGCACACGGGACCTATGCGCCGGGTCGAGCGATGCGACAGGGACGGCATTGCGGCGAAGCTGGATGTGGACGCCGGTAGGATTGTCGACCTTTTTGCTCGTCACGGGTCCTGTCGACCATGCGCCAATGACAACACCCTTCGTGCCGAGCTGCGAGAGGAGCATGTGCAGGTAGAGCGAGGCGAAACACAGCTGCGCGCTGATGATGACCACCTGACCCGTGCGGAGCCGAGGCGCTAGCCCTTCGAGCACGGCTCGGTACCCCGCGGCGTTGATTGCGACGATCGCGATATCCGCATCATCCACAGCGTCGGCCCAGCTGCTGCCCACCCGTATGGTCTGAGTACCTTCGATGATACCTGTCGAGTTGAGTGTGCAGGAGGGTGCCTGGAGACCTTTACCGGTCGGTGAGAAGAGGACGGGGTCCACACGATGCTCTGACCGAAAGACCGCGGCGTATGAGCGTCCCACGCCGCCTGTACCGACGATGGCGACCTTGGGACGCACAGTGACCGTCATGATGTGCACGTAGGGAATGGATAAAGCCGAAGTCTTGATAGGTGCCCGAGTCTCGAGACATGCTGGGTGGGACGCGGACTCTGGCCGCTCTTGACAGGGCCGTCATGCTGCAACGGCTTCCACTCCATGATAGAGGCGACCACAGGAGGGAGGGTTGTCGCCGACCGGACTTGACTATCCTCGGACGTTCCCCGAAGCGGATCTACGCCGACGCAGTCCCTGAATAGCTCAGCGTCACACCTGCCATCCATTAACCTTGCATTGCCTATAAGATGTTTTCCAGACTACTTGTAACGTAGACGAACGAGAGAAGCAGCGCCCGCCAACCCTTATCGTCTGAGATCCTTCCGACTCGACCGGCACTGCGCGGCGTTCCCGTGACTGGAGCGCCCTGCCCTCAGACATGCTCGAGCTCGGCCTTCTCGCTCATCTTGATGTCTTGGTCCCCGAGCTCAGGGGTAGTGACCATGGGCTCGAGCTTAGCACCGTCGAACAGCTGAGCAACCTCTTCCAGAGACAATGGCCCGTTCTTGCCTTTGGTCTCGATGACCGTGAAGTAGAGGTAAATGCACCTGCAGGTCAGCCCCCCCTCCAAGTGCTGACGTTGACTTACTCGAATGCCAGCCAAATGCAGTAGAAGATGTAATACTTCCAGCCGATGCGGTTGAGAGCGATCGGGTTTACGTATTGGTTCTGTATGATCAGTCCCGCCTGACAAGCTAGGGGTAGCCTACAAAGACAAGAGAGGCGGAAACGCAGTACTGCATAACCATCAAACCCTTCGCCCGGACGGCAAACGGCATGCTGCCCTTCAGTGTCAAGCCCAATCGAAGAATGGCGGACTCACATCTCTACAGTGTACGAGACCAGGTGAGGGTTGAGGGCAATCTTGGAGTCAATACAGGTTGTACGGAGCACAAGCGGAACGACTCACGTTGTAGAAGCCGTAATAGATGAAGATGAACGCCAGGACGCCGTGGCCGGCCGCTTTGTCTGGGTGGATGGGGTTGCCAGCGGCGTCGACAGCAGCGGCCGATTCAGTATAAAGAGCAGAACAGATGGTCCACAGTGTGAATGCAAGACACATGCCGCCCGTGGAGGTCAAGAAGAGAATGCGTCGACCAGCTCGCTCGACAGTGAGAGCACCAATGATCGCCGTGCCGTAGTTGTAAATCTGAAGAATACCGTTGATGAGGGTCTGGGTACCGGTGGCCTTGATGCCGATCCCATCCAAGACCAAGGTGAGGTAGTAAGACACCAGACCGTTACCAGACCATTGCGAGAAGAACCCGAGGGCGACGATGACCCGGAGTCGACGAAGGTTGCCACGCTTGGTGAAGAGTGCTTTCCATGATGAGCCCTTTTCGGCTTCGCGCTCGATTCGCAGAGCCTCTTTGATCTCTTCGTACTCGAAGGCGACGAGGGGGTCTTCGCTCTCACCGTTACAGTGGTAGCGAGTGATCACTTTGATTGCTTGTTCATCGCGACCGCGGCTGACGAGCCATCTCGGAGACTCGGGGATCAACCAGATGAGGAACAATTGGAGGAGAGACGGGATCCCTTGCAGGATGGAGGGAATCCGCCAAGACCAGGTCGTAGTCATACGGAATGTACCGTATGTAGTCCATGCCGCCACCTTTCATGATTAGCTCATGCACTGAGGTGCGAATGACAAAGCCCACGATTGAGCCCAGGTACCAAGAGGTGTTGTACAGGGACGTCCACTGGGCACGGTGAGCGGGATGGGCCATCTCGGTCAAGAGGACCGGAGCAGCGATCGAAGCAAAGGAAAGACCGAAGCCGACCATGAAGCGGGCGCCAATGAACATCCCGACGTTGTGTGCCGCGGATTGGAGGATGACTCCGACCATCATGACTTCGATAAATTGGTAGTCCCGGTCAGGAAGATGCTACTCACGCAAAGAGCCGAGGACGATACCGTTGCGTCGCCCAAATCGGTCCGAGACATACGGAGCCAGTGGCAGACCCGCAAGGCCTCCAATGTTCTGGATGGCATTGAACAAGCCGAGGAGCCCGCCTTGAGGATTGTTGAAGTAGAGCTTCCATGTGTCGAGCGACCTTCGACGTTAGATGAGTTGCTTGATCTTCAGACCGATCTCACTGTAGACCGTTCATCATACTACCGTCATAACCGTTGGTCATCGAAGTGATAAGGACGATGAACTGAAGTCAGATTCAGGCCGCTCGGTAACGATGGACTGACGCAAAGAGCCGACAGCTTGAGGTAATGGCCTTTGTAGAAAGAAGTGTCTCTGCCGCCGAGGACGAGCGCAAGCGCCTCATTCTGGACCGCCTGATTGTCTGACGAAGCACCGAATCCGACCATGTCTTTTCGTGGCAAGCGGTATTCACAAGTGAGAATATGGGATCTTGTGCCACAGGAGACCCCGACGCTCCGCATACCTTATATATGTGGGGTCCCGAGACCGGCAAAAGAGCATATGCGTGCGCGTACAACACATGGGGAACAAGCGGAGTTGACGTGCGGAGGAACCGTGCGGTCATGCGACTCGCGGACAACCGTGCGGTGTGCGGATGCACCGTGCGGTCAATGTGTTTGACTGGAAATGCGCCTCGGCAAGTGCGCCGCATCTTCCAGAGTTTAGAGCCTCTCGGGTGAGTTTCACCCCGCTCAGTTTGGCCGCAGCGATGGCATATAACTTGGGTACATGGGTAGATGGCGCCTCTGACCACTGGCTTCTCTCTCTCCGCTTGCAAGGGGGTTTCGGTCCTGTTCCCGAGTCGGGTTCCTGGCCTCGCTCACCACACTCACAATGTCGAGCCCGAGAGCCTGCTACGGCGGAACTTCGATGCGGGCCTCGGCGGCAATACCATGCAACCGTGTCGTCCACTGACATTTATTTTCGGCTGACAGCAGGCAAAGCACATCATGAAAGCAAGCTCTCGAAGCAGTTCTGTTCGACTTTGACCACGGCAAGATGCGCACTCACGTCGAGAGCAGATGGCACAATGGCGACAGGTCGTTCATGGCCGCTGACGTCGAGACTCTCGTCGGACAGATGACGATGGAGGAGAAGATCCTCATGCTGGCCGGCGCCGACTGGTGGCATACGCTTCCGGTGCCACGATTGAACATTCCATCGGTCAAAGTAAGTGCTAAATGAACCGATGCATACTCACTTCAGGTCACGGACGGACCGAATGGCGCTCGCGGGGAGAGTTTCGCGGAACAGAGTGCGTCCCTCTTCTCCACTGTAGTATCTTACTTACGGGCAGCGGCGGGGCTAGCTGTCCCAGTGAGTCCGTGGAACGATTTCCCGAGTATCTCGCTGATCGGCAGTGCGAGACGGCTCTAGCCGCTACGTTCTCGCCATCGCATGTCCAGCGACTGGCAAACGTCCTCGCCCGTGAGACGAAAGACCGCGGTGCGGTGGCATTGCTTGCTCCGACTGTCAATATCATCCGGCACCCTCAGGGTGGGAGGTCTTTTGAAAACTTCAGCGAAGACACTTTTCTAAGTGGGGCGATGGCCTCGGCCTACATCCAGGGCCTCCAAGATGAGGTGCGCGCGCTGCACTCGACCCATCATTTGGCAAGAATCTGACGTCAGGGCGTCGCGGCGGTAGTCAAGCATTTTGTCTGCAACGACCAGGAGCACGAGCGCAGTGCCGTCAATGTGCAGGTCGGAGAAAGGGCTCTGCGAGAAGTATACTTGAAGCCGTTCCAGATGGCGGTCCAGGACGCCAAACCTCTGTCGATCATGACCAGGTCAGTCCAACGTATGTTCGAGCACAAGTAAGTGTACTGAAAGTCAGCTACAACAAGGTCAATGGGGAGCATGTTGCCGAGAGCCGTCGACTCTTGACGGATATTGTCCGGCAAGAATGGGGATTCGACGGCATGATCATGTCGGACTGGGTGATTGAATTCTCGCTGAGGGGTACAGAGAGCTAATCGCCAGTTTGGGACGTATTCGGTGGAAGACGGCATCATAGCAGGCCAGGATCTGGAGATGCCCGGTCCCGCAAAGTTCCGAACACTCACCTTGCTCAATCACGCGCTTGCCACTCGCCGCATCCAGACGAAACACATCAACGACGCTGTCACGCGTGTTCTGATGTTCGCTCAGCGTCTCACGAGGCTCTCGCCAGAGACGGTTTGGGGCGAAGACAGAGAAACCACCGTCGTACGGGACGACGATAGGTTGACGATGAGAGGAGTCGGCGCCAAGTCGCTGGTCTTGTTGAAGAACGAAGGTGCAACACTACCTTTCACTGGCGACAAGGTACACAAGATCGCCGTGATCGGTCCGCGTGCGACCGCGACGACTGTCTTCGGCGGAGGATCGGCGCAGTTGAACACCGATTATGTCGTAACAGTCCTGGAGGGGATGCAAAGGAACGCTCCCGATGGAGTCGGCGTCGAGTATGCGCTAGGATGCGTCGGTGAACCTTTTTCAACGACAATTACAATCAGAGCTAATTCTAGGCCATCGCTACTTGCCATACCTTGAGTGCACACGGGAAGACGGTCAGAAAGGTTGCGACATGCGGCTCTATGCGAAGGCCGAGAACATGAACAGCTCGACATCCACCGTCAAACATCTGCACTTGCACAACTCTTCCGCCTTGATCAGCGATGCTGTTCCACCGAGTTTGGCTGGTAGGGACTGGTTCGGTCTACTCGAGGGCGAATGGGTCTCCCCTTACGAAGGAGAATACGAGTTCGGCGTGATAGTTGCGGGTCGCGCCAAGCTGTTCCTCAACGATATGCTGATCGTCGATAACTGGACGATTCCGCAACGTCGGGGCGATGCCTTCTTTGGTCAAGGCACGACCGAGGTCCGTGGCTCTTTCACGGTCAGAAAAGGCGAGCGTTACCGGGTCAAATGCGAGTACTCGAACGTTGCGGGGCAGCCAGCGGATGATTGTAGCGGGGACGATGCGCAGCCGATCCACAATTTTGCTGTTCGGGTAGGCGGCCACCCGAAAACCAATGACGACGAGACGATCGCTGCGGCTGTCAAATTGGCCCGTGAGGCCGATGCTGTGGTAGTTGCGGTGGGCCTGGGGCCAGACTTCGAAACCGAAGGTGCCGATAGAGCACACCTACGCCTGCCTTTGGCAACTGATCGTCTCATCGAAGAGGTTGCTGCCGCGAACCCAAGAACGGTCGTTGCTGTCCAAAGTGTCAGTCATCTCCGCCTTGCATCTCGTCACTAATCAGCAGGGATCAATCTGCGTGATGCCATGGGCGGCCAAAGTACCGTCGATCATTCAAGCGTGGTACGGCGGATGCGAATCCGGGGCGTCGCTCGCTTCTGTCATTTACGGACATGTCAACCCGTCTGGTCGCCTGCCTCTGACGATACCCAAACGAGAGGAGGACATCCCCGCCTTTCTGAGTTTCAAGAGTCAGAAGGGGATTGTCAGGTATAACGACGACGTTCACGTGGGCTGGAAGGGGTACTTGGATCGGCATGTCGAGCCTTCCTTCGCCTTTGGACACGGGCTGAGCTATACCACCTTTGCCTACGACAACCTTTCAGTAAAAGCCACCGGCGAGTTCGACCTCGAGTTCTCGGTCGTGGTAACGAACACGGGTAGCGTCTCCGGCAGTCACTCGGCGCTGCTGTACTTGTCGCCGCCCGCGCCCACTGCGGACTCTTGGATACACCCATCACGTCGTTTGGCGGGATTCCGATTCATAGGGGATCTCAGCCCGGGACAGCACCGCACGGCAAAGATCAGGATATCTCGGCGCGAGATGGCTCATTGGGATGAGGTTTTGGACGCGTGGACCGTTGAGAAAGGGGTGTGGTCAGCGTTCTTGACGACTGGATCAGCTTTGGACGAGGCAGCTGTACGAATTGAATTTACCATTCGTTCCGAGGTAGTCTGGAGGGGCCTTTGACAAAGGCAGAGCGTTCTCGGAGATGCATGTCGGATCCGTTCCTGCGCCAGGGAGCAGGAGCCTCGACCTTCCGCATTTCTCTCTGTTCAATCGCGCTCACGGGCCCAAAAGTTTGGCCGGCAGTATCGCTTCAGCCGTTCTCGCATTATTGATACCGTATATACGCTGCGCTGTCGCCCGCCGTTCCTAAAAGATCGGCCTATGTGTCATCGGGGGAACTTGAGCAGTCATCAGAGCAGACGGCATATTTGGGTGAGAGTACGGATGAAAGCGAACGCTCCAAGGCCTCGCAGCACATATGACGTCTCGATACGCACCCTTCCCTCTACCGCCCGAGCTCGTCACCGACCAGGCAAGGATGGGCATGAGTAACCCTGTGGCCTGTGAATCTGCAGGCACTGGGAATCGTTCATCTGGCCAAAAAAAGCCGAGGTGCGGCCCCGAGGCAGCTACGTCATTCCCATTTAACGCTCTTCTCTTCGTATGCTTCGTACAGCTAGCTAGCTGTTGGAGAGAACAATATGGAGTGAAATGCATCGCCGCAATCGCATAAGCTGTTCCGCCCTTGTTCTTAACGGTCACACGAACAGTGTATTGCAGTCTTTCGTTGCACCTGTTCTCACCACTACCGCAAACAAAACTCCAAAATGCGCTCTGCGATCCTCCTCTCCGCCTTTGCCGGTGTGATCACGGCTTCGGCCCAGCTCTCGCTACCGTTCGGCCTCTCGTCAGTGCTTTCCTCACGCAGCCGTGGGTCAAGACCTGACTCTGCAGATTCTCGGCCTCATGTCAGAGCGCTGTCCTGTCCGTCCTGACGAACGGCTCCTTTGCGCAGTGCTTCCCTGTCGCCGATCTTATTCCGAGTCAGCCCCTCCCCCGCTTGACCCTTCGCAGTGATTGTGGGAGTGCTGAAGCCCCTCAGTCGTTTCAAGCAACACCTCGATCATTCCGCCTCTTGACAAGTTCATGACGGACTTGTGCTACAACGACCCCCCATGTTCCAACGCAACGCTCGAGATGGCCGCCAACATGGTCCTCGCTGGATGCGCCTCTGATCTCGCTGCTGACGGGTTCCCCAATGCCACCGTACCCGTGGCGTTCGATGCGTACCCATTGGTCCGGGAGATCTTGTGTCTGAAGACGTTAGTTGCCACTGCTCTACCTTCACTGTCCCCACCCAGCTACAATCATTCCCCTCCCCCTTACTTCCTGTCTCCCCTACATGGTCAAATCAAGTTGGCTCCTGTCTTTTGGCTCGGCTGACCAGCAGGACCGACTATTACACTAACGCCTCATACGGCGGTGTGCTCGGTCAGGCCCCCATCCCCGTCTCGTCCGCCTACAACGAGACCGACGGCGTCTTCTGCGTCACATCCGTGCTCACCCAGTTGTCGGCGTACTTTAGCGCCAACCTCACCCTGCCGTACCTCCAGAGCATCCTGACCGAGCAGAACACCACCGCGCTCCAGCTCGTTGAGGGCATCTCACCGACCATCCTCTGCTCGGAATGCTTCTTCGCCGCGATTGACATCGTCGAGGAGGTCTACCCTTCTGTCGGCAACGTACCCCTCGCGACCATCTTTGGCGTATTGAACGCCACCGTTCCCGCCGCGTATGCATCGGCGACTATCAACGATGTCTTCAACGGAACGTGCTCGTACAAGAACTACACTGTGACGGACAGTGAGTCTCGCTCAAGCCTCTTTGGTCCACTCTCGTCCCGGACTGTCTCATGAGTCACACTACGGCCTTGCTGACATGCAGACGGCACCATCCCCGCCAACACTTCCGTCTCGATCATCAACTCGACCTTTCCCTACAACGTGACCAACGGCACGGCGACCTTCCTTCCGGGGTCTACCTAAGATCTGTTGGTGACCATGTCTCTATGTTAGCCCAGGTGGACTCGTTGTGGGATCGTATTCTATGGACATTCACGCCCACTTGTATCGGTAAAACACGAACAGATCTTCTCCGTTTATAATCTCCATGCACGACTTTCAGGACAGACCGGATTCTCACCTTGAATGGCAGACCGAGGCAGACAAGAGGGCCATGAGGGCTAGCTGTGCACAGACCGTCAGCAGAGGAGATACGGGTATAGTCACAGGAGGACATGCAGGTGACGTGCAAAGCGGCGCTTCTATTTGTGCACAGTATGGGATACGGGCAGCGCCCGACGTGCAGTGCTAGACTAACTCAACCAGCAACATGCTTCGCCCCAGGGAAGAGCCTCGTGAACGCTCCAGCTCACTCGAAACCCATGTTGACGACGCAGCGGATACAGTCCCCCTTGTGCATGTCCTCGAACCCCGCGTTGATCTGCTCCAGGGGCTGATGGTGGGTGACGAACTCGTCCACCCAGAGCGTGCCGTTAAGGTAATCTGCTGATGAGCACCACATACTCACTAGCGCATCTGAGCGCGATGATAACAACTTGCCTTCTACAATGCCGGGAATCTCACTCCTGCCCTTGACGCCCCCAAATGCGGACCCTTTCCAGACGCGACCGGTGACGAGCTGGAACCTGTCGCTCAGCCGGTTCCCCATGTCATGCAGGATTGGGGAAGACTCACGGTCTCGTCGATATTTCTGCGCCGGCAGGGGCCACACCGATTATAGTCGATACGCCCCAGCCTTTGTGACAAGCCTCGAGAGCGGCGCGCATGACCCCGACCTGATAGTATCAGCTCCACCCGGCCTCAGACAGTGCTGCTGCCACCATCAGGAGGGAGGGAGCCGACGCACATTGCCAGTCGCGTCAAAGGTAAAGTCACACCCTCCGTCTGTCTCATCGATCAGGAACTGCGTGATAGACTTGTCCTTCAGCTCGGCGGGATTAACAAAGTCCGCTCGAACGTCAGCGCTCAGGCGCCTTACCACCTCATCCACCCCTTCGTCGACGATACGAGGAGTAGTGCGAGAACGAGACTCACTTGCCCCGAACTTCTTTGCCCACTCTTCCTTCTTCGGGTTCGTGTCCACCGCAAAGACCCGCTTGCAGCCCTTCGCTTGTGCGCCCTGCAAGATGGACAATCCGACACAACCTATTCCGAACACAGCCACGATGCTGTCCTCGATCCCTGACGTCTTGGTCAGAGCACCGTAGCCCGTCGTGATCCCGCAACCGAGCAGACATGCCTTCTGGAGCGGAGCTTTGGGGTTGATGGTAACGACGGAGAACTTGGAAACGACTGTGTACTGGGAGAATGTCGAGCAGCCCATCTGTCGCGATCAGCTCGGACCAGCGCACTATTTGCTCAGAGCACAGGGATGTAGAGGTGGAAGGCCAAGACGTACAAAATGCAGTATGTCTTGCCCCTTGCACTTGAACCTCGAGGTCCCATCCGGCATGACCCCTCGACCTTGCGTCGCCCGCACCCGTCCACACAGGTTGGTCCTACCAGACTTGCAGAATTTGCACTCCTGACATTCTGCAGCGTAAGTGCGCGATATCTAGGAGCGTGTGGTTCAATAAAACGTCTCACCCGCTGTGTACAGTGGAATGACGTGATCGCCCACTTTGACATTGTCCACTCCCTCTCCTACGCTCTCGACAACACCTCCTCCCTCGTGGCCGAGAATGACAGGGAAAGCGCCTTCGGGATCTTTGCCAGAAAGGGTATAGGCGTCCCTCAGACATTAGATTACAATTCTTCTGATGGCTGCCTCGAGACGCACGTATGGCAGATACCGGTACTCTCCGTCAGCTGTGCCTCAACAGCTCATGTATGCAATTGCTCACTAGATTATCTTGATCCGCACCTCGCCTTCCTTGGGAGGGGCCACTTCGACGTCTTCAATGGTCAAAGGCTTGCCCGCCTCCCAAGCGATAGCGGCTTTGCAAGTGATCGTCTATTTCGTGTGAGCGAGTGGATCCTCACCGAAGCGAGCATGACCTCGTGGACTCACTTTGCCTTCTGTGGACATAGTTGATGGCTCTGAGAGTCACTGTAAGAGACGAGGAGTGCGTTCTGTAGCGCCTCATAGCGAGTCGGGATCAAGTTGTCACGACATCGCTGCAATTGCGCGCGGGAGTCGACCGGAAATGAGCCTCCTATCCACGTGAGCGTCGGATTGAAACAGCAATAGTTCCGGGAAACCCGATGATTGCTCGTTGGTCTAGTTACAGATCGTGAGTGAGCCTGAGCGACAGTTGATTGGTCGGGGCACTCCGTTCAGAGTCGATTGTTCAGGAAAGAGGGGCGGACAGCAGGGACAGTAGGTAATGTGGTTTGGCACCGACCATGGGATCAGCGTGGAAGCCGGCCTGGAGGGCAAAGATGGGGATCCGGCGGCCGCTGTATGGGACATCACGGGCAGGAGCTGAGATTGTGAGCGTCCTATGTCTGTTTGGCAGATATACAGCATTGGTGTCCTTTCTACATGTTGAAGACAATCGTGTGTGTCCACCTCTACCGGAATAGCTAGAGGGGAGCAGAGGAACGGGAGAGTTATAGGTGCACCAGTCTGGCAGCGAGCTTGTACAACCAAACTTCCTCAGACGAGTGACGAGTGGTCTTGGACGGCATCAGTCAGATGCACCTACTGTTCACGGCTACCTCGTTGCAGCTCGCTCAAGTGGGTCGACTTTGGGGCTGGCTGTTCGGGTTCGGGAGTCGCGGAATTGCACTTGGGTCACCAATTCCCGACGACTATTTGCAGTCGATAAGAGTCGAGCATAGCTGTCTATACCCGCCTGATCAGCCAGCTCGCATCTCACCATTCGACCTCTCTCCTCTTGAATCCCTCCCTACCCCATAGACGACCAGGCGCCAATATGACCATAACGAAGCCAAGTGTGCTCATTGTCGGCGCGGGGGAGCTCGGGGCCGCTACCGCGGTCTCACTGTCGCGCTCGGGCAAGTACGGGCCCATTACCATAATCGATCGGTCGCCCGTCCTTCCCGCGGTGGATGCCGCGTCGTGCGACATCAACAAGATGGTGCGGGCCGATTATGCTGGACCCGTGTACGCCAAATTGGCAAAGCAGGCCATCGACGAATGGTGCAAGCCCGAGTGGAAGGGCATTTTCTACCAGTGAGTCTCGACTGAACGTGTGCGACTGACGCTGACCTCCCGCGTAGATCAGGATGCGTGATCCGAGGCATGCATTGCCCAGGTCAGATTGGAGAGCGCGTCAAGACGGCCTATAAAAACATCACCACCCTGACCGACAAAGCCCGACTGCTCAACTCGCCGGAAGACTACAAGGCGCTCCTCGCTCCCCGTCCAGATATACCCTTCAGACTCCCTGCTCCAGAGGTTCGCGGTTACTACAACCCGACTGGCGGATGGGCCAACGCTACCGCGGCCGTAGAGAAGTTATACGAGTGGGCTCGTGAAGGCGGGGTCAAGTTTGAGCCAAGCACCGAATTTGAGGATTTCCTCTACGGTCCCGACGATCGCGATGTTGTCGGCGTCCGGTCGGTCGATGGGAGGGAGTTTCGTGCAGACAAGGTTGTCATCGCCCTTGGATCGTGGAGCGGTTGCCATCCCGTTATTGGCAAATTGATGCCCGAAGGTCTCATCACTGCTACTGGGCAGACGGTCGCTGCGATTCAGCTGAACGACGAGCAATACGAACGGTACAAGGGGATTCCGGCGAGTCTGCACCATGACGGTTCGGGATACTATAGCTTCCCTGTAAGTCGAGATCACTTGCCAAGCAATATCAGCACACCTTGCTCCAGTTCCACTGGCTCCGGGACGCTCATTCTTGCCCTTCGTCCGGTTTGCATGTTCTTTGCGGGAGACGCTGACATGTGCTTCTCAGCCCAACGAAAAGGGCATACTGAAATTCGCTCTGCATCGAGCTGGCTACACCACCGAGTCGGGTGTCCCCAGAACAGTCACCGACCCCAAAGCGTACGAGTACACTCAGGCGAACGGGCTAGGTGGGTCATTGCGTATAACGCTGCCGCCACCGTGATGTGTGCTGATTCTTCCTTGATAGGCTGGATACCCAAAGATTCTCTTCGTGACCTCCGAGAACAGCTTGCTCTCATCTACCCCGAGTTGGCAGAGCGTGAGTCTTCTTCCTGCCTGGGACACGGAGGGTATATGGACCGCCGTTGGCGAGCCGCAGATCGATGGCTGGAAATTGACGGAGCTGACTTCAGTTCCGACTACCTTCACACGCATGTGCTGGTACTCCGACGTCCGAGATGGCGACTGGGTAATCGACGTGTCTCCCGAGTACCCGTCTTTGGTCTTCGCGACAGGAGGAGCCGGCCACGCATTCAAGGTAAATATCTTCTGGCAGTCGACTTTGCTTGGGAAGGCCGAGGCGGCTCGGGAAGGAGGACTAGGCTGATGCTCCTAGTTCCTCCCGATCATTGGCGATCTCGTGCGGTCTCGGATGGAGGGTACGCTCGATCCTCAACTTGCAGCTCTATGGCGAGTCGATCGGACTCCGATGGCAGATGATCCCGCGCGAAAGGGGATGGCCAGGAAACCACTGGTTTTGAGTGATATGGTCACGCAGGAGGACCTGGCCAGTCCAACCGGCAAGCTCGAGGTCGATGGAGTCACGGCAGGGCTACGCGAGAGTCATATTTGACCGTCGAGTACATTTCATGCACCTCGCGTCCCGTACCTCTACGCCAGATTCTCCCAAATTGCTGACTGAGAGTAAAAGCCAGGCTAGATTTCGCACGCTTATGTGAGCCGAGGCAAGCTTCGAAGCGATACCTCTTGACCGCGAGCTCTCTGCAACGTACGACTCGATTTTGAGGCGGCAAAGAGGGATGATACGAGTAACGATGCATGCCATGTATAAATGTATGTACCTGGATTGTTGTGCGTGGGACCACGTCGAAGTCCAGATGCAATCACGAGCAATGTCCCTCCTTGGTCCCACAGCTATCGAGTTTAATCGAGCGATTCCTGTGCGGCTTGGTACTGAGCAACGCTGCCATTCGCACGAGACAACACTTGGGGGCGGCTTGTCGCAGGCATCCAAGCAGGGACTGGACGCGGGGCGACCGCTTCCTCGACTGTACTGTTCTCGAGTGGCCCGTAGCCCCCTCCACTGGGAGTGTGGATGATGACCCGGTCCCCAGCCTCCATGCTGGGTCGTCAGTACTGCTTACTACCCGAAGAATAGTCGACGTGTGCTTGAGACACGGAATGGATCCTGAAGCTGTAGAGACTCACTCGAACGCTGCTGCGGGCTTGAGCTTGACAACCCGCTCCTTGTTCCCTGCCACCTTTGACCTCCTGACCCAGTAATTGCAGCCCCTTTCGCCGGGCTGTCCTCCGTGCATGCCATACGGCTGAGTGATACGTCGTTCGCCATTGAGCGATGCCTGACCAGTATCAGCCCGTCAGGCATTTACTGAAAAGCGTTGAACTGCTCACGCGCATGGGTACCCGCGCTTGGTATTCGCGATGAACGCCGTCACCTCCATTGTTCTTGCCCTTGCCACCTGATCCTCGTCGGATCGAGAACTCCTTGAGCAGTACCGGGAAGCGCTTCTCGATGATTTCGACGTCCCCGATGCGCGTGTTGGTCATCTGGGGTTCGTCAGCACCTCGTGGTCTATATCTGAAGAGAGAGACTGCTCACATTAACGTGGACGGCGGATTGGCCGGTCCAATCGTGACCTGCGCCAGCTCCGCCACAGATGGTCTCGCCGTAATAGTGGCTTCTATAATCGAACCCGGTCATGTTCATGCCGCCTTGCGAGGCGGCGCACGCTTCAAAGGCCTTGAATAGGACGTCGACGATGCGTTGCGACGTCTCGGTGTTGCCCGAACATACGGCGGCTTCTTCCGAGGGCGAAAGAACAGAGTTGGGCGGAATAGTGAGTGTAATGGGCGCGAGCACACCAGCGTTCATTGGCATGTCAGTGTTGATGAGCGTGCGGAGACAGTACATGATGGCGGAGCCGGTTATGGCGGGAGGTGCGTTGAGGTTCGAATACGATTCCAGTGTTGTCCCGGTGAAGTCGAATGCAGCAGAACCATCCTCGCCGACGTCTATGCGCAGGCGCAAGATGGACCCATCGTCTGCACCACAATTAGCTGTGCCTCGAGTTGTGTGCTCCGTCTGACGACTAGCTCACCCAGGTAGTCCTCCGCGATGAGTGGCGTCTTGGTATGTTGACGGAAGAATGTCCTGACGGCCTTCTCGGCATTCGTCCGTATAGCTGCCATATACGTCTGTACGACAGCCTTGCCGTACTCGACGAACAGGTTCTGAATCTGCGAAGAGCCGACGGCGCACGCAGAGCACTGCGCGCGCAGGTCGGAGATGTTGACGTCGATCTGTCGGCTCGCAAGGCAGTCGGGATACTGACCGGCCTTGTCAAAGATCTCGGTGATCTCTTTCATGTTGAACTGGCCTTCGCGGACCAGGAAGGTCGAAGTGATCGAGGCGCCTTCTTGCCACGACTCGACAGCGTCGGGGTGCATCGACTGGCCTTGAAGTCCGCCGATATCGCCATGATGCCCTCGCGCAGCGACCCAGAACACGATCTCCTGGTCGGAACCCTGCTCGAATACGGGCTGAATGACCTAGATAGATGTCAACTCTGACTATCCGCGTTGGGCTCTCCTGACTCACCGTGATGTCTGGCAGATGCGTGCCTCCAGCGCCCGGTCGATTAGAGACGAGGATGTCTCCCGGTCGCAGCTCGCCATTTTTGTATCTCTCCATTTGATACTGCACGGCGTACTGCATACTGCCGAGATGAACTGGCACGTTGGGCGCGTTGGCCACGAGATACCCGTCCGGACCGAAGATCGCGCAGGAAAAGTCGAGTCTCTCCTTGATCCTAGGGGACAAGTCAGTTCGCGTTCTATCTACCGTCGGAGGACGCAGCGGTATGATGACCTACATGAGGGAGATCGCAGTCTTCTGCAGCGCTCGGCCCATCTGCTCGGCAATCCCCATGAAGCGATGGGAGAAGATCGACAATTGGATCGGATCCACCACATCTGCCTTCAACTCGGTTCGGGCCCCGAGGCCGACGTCAATGCTGTTCGTCAGCTGCTGACAGATGCACCGGCTGGGCGTGGGATGGCTTACTGGACACAGTTCGAGAGGGTAGTGGCAATGTTGGCAGGATGCAGGAGGATGGTCTGGGTCTTGTCCAGCAAGATCGCCGGTCCTCGAACGACTGTACCCGCAGGCAGCGAGCTGAGCTGATACAGCGGCGCGGGCACATATCGTCCAGTCTCTTCGAAATAAATGTCGTTGGTAGCAAAATGGGCGTCCGGACCGACCGGTGACTTGTCGAGAGATCGCAACTCGGCTACAAAGGGCGAAGACGTCTCTTCCCGACTGTCGGAGCTGCCCACCGCCCGAACACGGATACTCTCGATATCGATCGGGCTGCTGAGATTGAACGCAAATTCGCGCTTGTGCTGAGCCGCGAATGCAGAAGCGTAGTCGCCGGACTTTGGCTCGCGGATCATGAGTCGAGTGTCGGATCCACGGTAGCGCAAGTTGAGGTATCTCTCGAACTGAATATCCTCCTTGGGAATCCCTTGAGCCTCGAGCTGAGTTTGCCCCATTGCAGACAAGGCTTCGAAACGCTCCTCGACAATTGAGCCATTGTCAGTCGAGTACTCGGCGGCGAATGGCTCCATGTTGTCGACGGCCACATCGGCGAGGGCCATACCATAAGCGGAGAGCAGCGAGGAGTATCTGAGAAGAATCAGCTAGACCGCTTCAGGATGGTGAGGGCGCCCACTTGTGCACAATGACGGTGTGCATGCCCATGATGCCGGCGAGGGCTGTGGCGTGCTGACCACCAGCGCCGCCAAAGCAAGCGAGAACGTGCGAGTCGGTGCGATGGCCTCTCTGCTCTGTGAGCGCACGGATGGGACGAGCCATGGCGGTGTTGGCCACGTTGATGAAGCCCGCGGCGATCTGGGCCGGGGTGAGGTCAGAGCCATTCTCCGCATTGATCTCTTCGGTGAGAGCAGTAAACTTGGCTTTGACAATCTCATAGTCGAGGGGCATGTCCTCTGTGGGTCCAAAGACTAACATGTGAGTCCAATGTCGCTGTCATGATATGAGACGCGACTTACTCTTTGGGAACGAGTCGACATGGATGCGTCCCAGGAAGACGTTGGCGTCGGTGACGGTTAGTGGTCCACCCTTACTGCCTCGTATCAGCGCTGTCTGTGTTCGGGCAGATGCACCCCAGGCCGGACTGACCGATAACAGGCTGGACCGGGATGGGCACCTGCAGACTCAGGACCGGCAGCCAGCATACCGTTGCGGTAAGTCAAGATGGATCCGCCACCAGCTGCCACCGTGTTGATGTCGAGCTGCGGGGTCTGAATCGTGATACCTGCCGTGGTCGTCTCAAAGACGTGGTCATATGTTCCGCCGAACCGAGAGACATCGGTTGACTTGTCGTGTCAGCTAAGCTCCGCCTGCTCCAATCCCACCACTGTGACGCTTACCGTACCACCCATGTCAAATCCAACAACCGGCGATCCGTCGAGAACATCGTACGAGGTCTTGGCGAAACCAACAACGCCTCCTGCTGGTCCGGCTGAACTCATAAGCCCGATCAAGCCATTGATTCAGGCGAGGGACGAGTCAAGATACACTCACACAGTATAGCCTTGAGACCCGTGAACTGGCGAAAATCGCACAACGCGCCGTCACTCTGCATGAAGGACAGTCTGCAGAAGCCTGGCTCGCTGGGGTCGCCCTTGAACCCCTTCGAGAAGCCGTCGAGATACCTCTTGACCTCTGGTGTGAGATAAGAGTCTGCGCTCGCGGAAGCCCCACGGGAGTAGAGGTTGATCATCGCTTGCAGGGACGACGAGACGGAGACTTGGGTGAAGCCGATCCGCTTGGCGATGGCTTCGAGTCGCTCCTCGTGATCTGGATAGATGTACGAATGGACCAGGACAAGGGCAATGGATCGGAAGCCCTTTTCATACAGTGTCTGTAGATCTTTCTCGGCTTTGATCTCATCTGTGGGTGAGTCAAGATCCGACAGCCATTCGCCCAGATCCGTCAGGACAGAGTGTGGCAAGGCTACCCACCCAGTTCTCGGATCAGTCGAAGCTTGGCACCGTTCACGCCTTCAACAAGATGCCCTGTGCTGCTGTAATACTCTGGGACCGGCTCTCCGCCAAAGTCGTCCCACTCTGGCACTACGCGCTCGTCAATCTCTACGACTTCGCTGTACAGCACCCCAGGTTTCTTGATGGCGAGCTGAAATAGATGTGGCCTGGTTTGGGTCCCAATCTCGAGCGCGTCTTTGAAGCCTTTTGTGATCGCCAGCGCGCATCTTTCTCCTTTTCGCTCCAACAGCGCGTTGGTCCTGTGCTTCTCAGCCAGTCATTCGAGAATGTGATCATGAGGGGCGGTGCAGAGGGAGGAGAATGTAGAACTCACGCCACCGTCGTGCCCATTCGCAAATACTCGATATGCGATGTATCGAGAGGCTTGTCTCGCGGTATCGACTCCCCGGTGAACCATTCCAGCACCCTTCGTACACCTTCGCGTGGGGCATTGGGATAGCTGCGTGCGTTAGTAGATGCACTTGCCCAATGCACAAATACCGACTTTTCTGGGTCCACCGAGAGCAGCTTGACCAAGTAGTCGCCTTTGTTGTCCGTCCTTGCAATGACGTCCTGTCGCCCTCAGCCACTATCCTGGACCCCCGGTCACAATCTCCGCGTTGATAAAGACCCACGCAAAAGGTGCCACCTCGGTCGATGCAAATCCGAACCTTGTCCCTCGTCCCCGTGGCTACCAGCATGACTGTCGGTCACGTCTACTGTGCTGGGTCTGATAGGGGGGCAATGAGAGGTGAGGTGCCCGTGCGAACAGGTTGAGAAGGCAAGAACAGAAGACGAAGAGATGTAAAAGCTGTACAGGAATGATGGAGGGTGCATGTAAAGCCTATTCATAACCCACATTGCTCTTTGCACTCGAACTGCTTGATTTCGGATTCCGTCCGGGGAAGCGATCCCTCGCCATGCATTTGCGGAATCCATAGTTCCGCATTCCCTTGTAATCAGGCGCATGCGATTTGCGCATCCGAGGCTCATAATTCCCAGGCAGGCGACCAATCCAGTTGCACCCGCGCTGAACAGTCCATTGGACAATGCATATCGGGGACCCATCAGATGATCACACGTGTCGGGTCGTAATGTAGGACTACAGCAAGAAATCAAAGTCGTTGGCGCTGAGCAACCACTCGTGTAGCTCACGCGGCAACTCGGATGGCTCATCGGTGGACGGGACAACTACATCTGCCAAGGGGAGATTGGCATCTTCTGCGATGGTCTCCGGCAGCCACTCGGCCCGGAGCGCGTTGATAATTTCCAAGCCACGACGGGCCTCAACCCAAGTATGCGCTGCGAGATCAGCACGTTTGCGGACTGTTCACAGAGACGTACAAAGAAGATTCATATAGTTGCCCTGGCGTGATGTCAGCCATGCTCACTATCGAGTTTTGTTGGAGACAACACGGACCGTTTCATTCAGCTTCCTCAGCTGCTCCTGCCTGTACGGTGAGGGGACAGGATTCGAGGCGAGAGCCAAGAGTACAATCGTTGCCGTGCCAAAGATGATGGGGACCGGTCGTCAGCACTCAAGACTCGGTAGAGGACGAGAGGAGACGTACTCAAAGTGGCCACGCCGTTCCGCATGCCATGCTCAGTCTCGTACAGCTCACGGGTCAGCGCGATCCGTAGCTAAGATGAGGACCTCACCTGTAACAACTTGAGGGTGGCGTCTGCCGCTGAGTCGCATCTTTGCGCAGGTGTCAGGGACATCCTGGCAAGCTCTGCTCGGTAGAATGGTCGGAACAGATACATCTGAGTCAGGTGATAGACCATGTGCATGACCAGTAGGTGCGGTAGGGGGTAGTCGGATGGATTGGCGAAAGGCTGCGCTCGGTACCAGGCGTCGAGCTCGAGTGAGACGCTGACCACCCTCGCATCACAGTCATGTGATCCCGCGTCAATCGAGTATCTACTTACGTTCAGTCCCCACGCGAAAGCGTGACGGAAGAGGAGACTGACAATGAGGTCTCGGTGACTTTGCGCAAAAAGCAATGAAGTCGCGCATTCCAATGCTGTATGGTCGAAGACATTGCGCGCAGGCCGTTGGCGCGGCAATTCGGTTTCTGATCATTTGCGGACTGCCAGATCGAATCGTCAGTGTTCTGTTTGATCGCAGGGAACGGGATCCGTGCGGGGCGAGCGAGCATGGCGGGGCGTCCAGCTGCAATGGCTCTCAACTGCCGATCAACTAGTGCCAAAGATGATCAGGATCGCTCACCAGATCCTGCTGGTGCATTGTCCAGTATGTGGCATACCGGTGATCTCGTTCTTCTTCGGAGATCTGACCGTTGTTAACGAGGTGATCGCACTAAGCTTCAGCTCGTCCTTGCCGGCCATCGCTGGTGACAATCATACGCTGAGATTGACGCCAAGCTACAAGCCATCAGCGCCGTACACGGTAGATAGGTGTGAGGGATGCGAGAGTCACCGCCTGTATAGCTGCAAATGCCATTCCAAAATATATGTATCCTGTACTCGATGCAGAATGATCTCGGCGAAGGTTCAGGCATCTGCTACTCAGCCTTCTGCGTCTTTTGTCCCAGTGCTAGAGTGCTGACGATGCAAACAATGCCAGTGCCTTGGGAGACGACGTCATCGGCGACTCGTTTTCTTCCAGGATCAATGGCGCGCAATGGGTATGGAAGGCTTTCCCCATTGACGCGGCCATGTCGGGCCATCTATCTCGCCCCATGTGTAGACCCATATGTAGAGCACAGCAATGAAGGAGTGGAGAATAATCGACCGTTCTCTTGGGAGGAGCGGGGCTTCGGGGGACCCGCGAGACGAGGTTGCAGGTGTCGAGGTCCCGAAGAAAGGCGGGCATATCCACGAGCATGCACCATGGAGCATAGTAGGCTCCGAACACGGCCAAAGCGGCATCGTGAACTGCCTTCGTAATGTCGAGATCGGGGGGCAGGTTGCGACCCCAATCGATCCAGTCTCCAGAACGGAGCTCGATGGCGGATGGTGTAGCAGAAGACAGTTTGGCGGTGTCACGGGCGTAAGACCATAATGATGTGGGTCCAAACTGCATCAGAGAGCCCACATCGTTTCTCTGCAGGTCAGCCCGCCGGATCAATCCACGTCCGCTCTACCGGGCGGCGAGGCAGGGCAGGGACGTGCGAGAGGGGGGCATTGCACGGCCGGGACCACGGAGGGAAGAGGGCAGACTCGCCTTGAGTCGATCGCTCTGAGATGTGGTCCCTCCCGCGACTCTGCTGGTGACGCTCGCAGATGGTGTCGTGTCATCGTGCACCGGCGAGGCACCTTGCGTCGACGTGGACGTGGATGTACTTTCGGGCTGATTCGGGTGCACAGGGGCATTGCCGGACGCAATAACGGTGTCAAGCCGTGCTTGAAGAGGGTCTTTGGATGTGCTGGGGACCGAAGAGCCGTTGAAGAAAACTATGTCCGAGGTAAGTGAAGAGGGCACAATCGACAAGATGTCTGTCGTTCCCGATGCCAAGTCGGGAAATGTCTGTTGCTGTGGATTGCCATGAAACACATCTGCTGCAGCCCCATGTTGGGACGACGACATGGGTTTGCCATGGACAGCAGGCACTAGGTCAGATCGAGTGGCCAGGAGGTCTATAAGAGTCGTGACTCTCTTTCGAAGACTGCCCTCGTCCGCGCGATTTCTCCTTAGGTCAGTGATGACCGACATTCGGGACAGTGCAGAGACAGTCATATGCAGATCAAGAGAAGGGGAGGGACCTACCTCCGGCCGTCTTCTTTTGTGTAGGTGCACAACAATGACCTGTCACGGCATCTTTTGCAGGTGGGCTGACAACCGTCACATCTCATTTTCCTTTGGACATCAGCGATGGCATGTCAACGGACGCACAGTGGCCCTGGAGAGCTAGGATGCATCTCGAAGACGAGTCGGTGTGCGAGTCCCATGAGAGGCACTCGAGGTGAGAGCCACGCTCAACATACCGATCTCTGCATGCATCACAAGCCATAGACACATGACGCCCGTTCCTTCTTTGTCTCTTCGAGGGGGGCGGCGGCCGAGAGGTGTTCGCATCGTCATGCCCTTCTCCAGGCGGCTCCAACAATTCCTGCTCATGGTGATCCCGATGCTGCTGCTGCTGCTGCTGCTGATGTTGGTGCCGTTGTTGGTCGTCGGGAATGCCTGTACTCATGTCGTGACCTGAAGCAGTGAGGGGTCACGGACATGAAGTGAATGCTTGCGGAAATGGGAATTATACCCTCCGAGGTCCCGTGAGCTGGGCAGACCTCGCAGTCGCCCGGCTGGCGCCGCGCCGTGTCGAGAGATAAGCCATTGGATGGGTATGACCAATGGGGAGAATAACAGTCCGCGGCCGAAGCGCTTACAGGAAAGAAGCATTCGGAATTGAGTATATCCGGGACACATCATCCGGACTGGGTTAGTGTAGCTTGGGGAGAGCCGATTTGACTGATGGGAAACTATCTGTCTGGTAGTCCGGGTCGGTGGTAAGAGCGAGCAGAATGACTTCTACGACGACACAGACGATCGCTCCAACGACGCGAATGGGAACTCTGACTCTCCGCGTCGCTGGAGAAGGGGTCGAGTCTGACAGACTCAGAACCAGAATGGCTCAAACACTTGCATCAACACGACCTAACCTTACACCCCTAACAATCATCTGGACAAGCCGTCTTCCCCTTGTACGGGGCTCGTCGTATAGTGAGACTCACGGTGGTGCATGATTGGGGTCGTATGCTAACAAACCTTCAGTGGATCGTATCAGTGTTACCTCGCCCTCTTTCAAGCGGCAATCAAGCACGCGGCGGACAACGGATATGCTCTGGGCCTCAAGTTTGTTCGAGGTGTCAAGGAGGAAGCCAACTGGGTAAAGAAAGAGGGTCCTTCACCTGTCTGACGAGAGTGAGTATTGAGCGCACTTGATATCATTCGGGTGCATCCATTTCTGGCAGTGCTGAGTTGTTCCGTAGGAACCACAAGGCCGACGCGTGCTGCAACGGTAGCATCCAGATCAGCCTCGAGACACTCAACAAACAGCGTCGAGACGACAGGCCTGACAAGGCCCTCAGCGTCATCTTCGGTATTCACAACATCGATTCACCCACTGAGATCTTCGAGCGGCTTCAAACAGAAGGTTTGTCTTCTCAGACCAGCGCTGGCAAGCTGCGACTCCGCTCAGATGCAATGAGAAGGCTTAAGATTGCACAGTTGTACGGTGAGCCTGGCGGATGCGAAGAGTGCCATGGCTAGGAGTCGAGCTCAGAAGACGCTTCACATTTGGCCTACTATGAAGTACACATCGGAAACGACAGGGGAGAGCAAAGTAGAATGAATCAAACAAGCATGAGCTTATCCCGGTTCCCCCAGAGACGACTGGTCAGTCAGCCTCTATGCTGACCAGAGTTGCTTAGCTGCCTTGCGCTGGAGAATAATTTAAGCATCCCGGCACGCTGGTCGAGCTTGCAGCCGGAGACCAATGCGCATGCATCCACATACACTCGACGGGTCATTGACCTCACTCACACCTTGTAATCTCCGCCTGTCTCAAATTCGATCATATCGAACATCTCCTGCGCCTGGAAGAATGCCTCCTCCTCTCCCCCATACTTGTCAAAGACCCCTGCAATTGCCGCGGGCGGGGCAAGGAGCGGTTCGCCAACGGCGTCCGAAATCAGCTGGCTCTGACACAACTGCTCAAGCCGGACAAAGTAGGCGACGGCCGCGTCCACGCTTTGGGCCGCCGAGAGGATGCCGTGGTTTTGCAAGATGACACCCTTGCCATGCGGCCCGAGGGCTTGGCAGATGTTTCGGCCCTCGGCGTCATCCAGGACGATGCCGCCGAACTGGGCGTAGAGGCGGACGGTATCGGCGAACGCGGCGGCGTCTGCGCGTCAGTCTGCCGCAAATGTATTTTGCCTGCAAGCAGTGTATCTGTCAGAATGAAACAGTAACTAAGACATACCGTGTGAGGCAATGTCGACGTTTCGGCCCAGCACCGAGAACGCACGGCCAAAAGTGGTGTGCGAGTGCGCCGCAGCGTGAATATCGGGCCGATGCGCGTGAATGGCCCCATGGATCGCGAAGCCGGCGGCGTTGTCTGTATTCGGTCAGTATCATGGTCCCCAGCCCGAGGGGAGACGAGGCGACGTACATATTTGTCCCTCGCCAGGCTTGCCGGTGCCTTCTAGCACATTGCCCTCGAGGTCGATCAACAATAGGTCCGAGACCGTCATTAGGTCAAAGGCGACCCCATACGGGTTGACCCAGAACGCACTGAATATCAGACCTTGCTTCATATCGCGATGCGGTTGTCAACGGAACATACTGCGGGTTGACGGCGTCCCGGACGGTGATGTGTCCCGCGACGCCTTCATCGTAGCCCAGTTTGGAGAAGATTCTGAATGCCGCGCAAAGCCGTTCTTTCTGGTATCGCCTCTGACCAGATTAGCAAAACATTTGCCGCGCGGTGGGAAAGGGTGGACCTCTTCGTACTTGTCTTCGAAGACAGGTGGAGAGTACGCCTTGCTGCGAACACCCTGCCGGCCGTCTCCGCGGAGATGGAGTTTGCCAGCGAGCTTCGAAGCCGTGGTGCTGCCACTTGGCACCGATAGTCGATTTACGGTGATAGTCATGGTGCTCGCTCACGCAGGGATCTGCAGGTCTAGGTTTGAAGCAGAAGGCGACGAGGGGTTCAACACTATTGAATAGCTGAGCGAGCACTGGTTTACATGCACCCGTCAACGTATTCTGACTGGTCCACTGGAGGCATTTCCGCTAATCCCGATATGTGTTCATCTGATTTCCGACTCGCACTCACCCAAAGGCGCAGATAGGCAATGCATTTGAAGCAAAGCAAGACGCTCACATTTGTTGTGATTCACTCAGCTCAAAGTCTCCTTCGATTGCCTCACCGGGCCGTCTTGAGAAGCAGTTGAGAAGCAGCGCAAAAATGGCGATCCAAGTGGAAGAGAACCCCGACTACACCCTTGAGGCCAAGCCAAAGGTGGCCAAGTTCAGACGGGCAATGCCGCCGACGTTCACAGTCAGTCCTCTCTCAGTTCATCCTCCTCCCAATCTACAGAGAGGTACCGAGCATATACTTCAATGCATGGTGCGACGACAGGTTGGGATGCCGCTGAGTCGCACAGGACATCACGGTCGAGCAAGTTTACAGGAAGAAACGCGTGGCTATGGCGTGCCGGATTGTTGCAGCCCAGGGATGGGGTATCGGGTGTGGAATGCAGCTTTCCGTGAGCCCCGTTGGGATTCGTGGGTCACGGAGGCCAGGATAATGACATACAGAGCCGCGATCCCGTGAACACGTCCTCCATCTGGGTTATCCCTGCTGGTCGAGCGCTGGCGGCTATGACATCGCGTGACTTGCTCCAAATCTCCATCGAGGATGGAAGCATCTTGCATGAAGAGGGAATGAACTGGGGCTGTACGTTTCCTTTCCCGCGGAGGCCAGCGGACATATATCCTCATACGGAGGATGCGAACTGAACTGTCCAGACGATGTCAACTCGGCATCCGTCCACCGAGCGATCTACGCCGCCAGACCTGATGTTGGAGCCATCATTCACGGTCATACACCTTACGCTCGGGCATTTTCCATGCAAGATCAGCCATTGAAAATGATTGTTCAAGGTGGGTGATCATCTCCTTGACCTCATCGTCCTTGGCCATCGCTTCCGCCGAGCCGGAGAGCGAGCTCACGTTTCAGACTCTTGCACCTTTTACCAGCGCATTCACCGCTTGACGCTCGAGAAGTGCAACGACGCAATGACCAATCCGGACGCGGTGTCGCAAGCTCTGGGCCAGGGCAAAGGGCTGATCATGGAAAATCGAGGCATCCTGCTGGTCGGCGCCACGATAGAATGCCCGATCAGCTACTATATCCGGATGGAGAGTCTGTGTCTCATTCAGTTGACGGCGGAAGCGGCGGCGCGAGGAAGAGGCGGTGACCTGGTGCACGTCGGCACTGACGAAGTCAAGGTCAGCCTGTATGAAATGTGTCAATGAGCCGGAGCTGAATCGGCAGTTCACATTCGACAACAGCGGGTCCGAGCATCATGCTTGGTTGATGGCGATGCCATACTTTGCCCGACAGGACAAGCTGACCGGCGGTGTCATTTGAGTCACTCGGTTTGTTGGTAGCATGCACCCATGTTTCCTACCGCCGATGCCTTGGTGCGGGCAGAGCGTGCCTTCGCTGGGGCCAATCTCATGAGCCTGTGCTCTTAGGCACGCACGGATAAAGCGGGGATGTCGTTTCCGAGCAAGACCGGATCATTACCAAACAGGGTCACGGAAATGCCATATCCCGAGCCCACTAGTCTACCCTCAAGATCTATGATGAGGTTGAGGAGGGGACTTTCAAGTCCAAGGTGTTGAAGAAGGTATGGGGCTAGGCCGCAAGGGGGAGTGGCTGCCATGATGGCTTGAGCGTGGGGGCTATAAATGGGGGTCAGAGAGGTGTATGGTCACATCGTGGTGCACCGTTAACGCTCCTTTAGAGTTGTCTGTGTCTAGTTTCCGACTGGTGCGCCGGTGGTCTGATATATCTGAAATACGAGCTTCACCTCGGTAGCTGTTTTGCCGTATGTGATCGCCAGTGAGGGCACAAGTGACGATGCGGTGTCTGCCACTGGAGAACCATGCGACGGCCTTGAGATGATCACCCCCATGGCTCTTCTAGCGCTGGTCAAGTCCCGGGAGTGGGGGGAAGGAAAAAGAGATGGGGGGCTTGGGGGGCGGGTGGGGGCAGCGCTTAGATGTAGATGTGATGCCTTCGACGATCCGTCATGGGGGCGAAGGCTCACCACATCGAGGAGCACATGTGCAATATACTTGACGAACGCTGTGGCCGTTGCAGCGCAGGGCTCTCTTGAAGGTCTCCGATGATTGGACAATCGCTTATCTCCCGGCGGTAGTCGCATAATCCCGATACTCCCTCTCAAACGGGCGGTACTCCAGTGGTGATGTCTCCTCAACCCTACGACGTCAAACAACAAACAATGAGCATGTCGGGAAGCCAGAGGAGCCGATCTCGCAAGGGCACTTCGCCGGCCGAAGCTCCTAGCCCATCTTCTTTGCGCCGATCGCCTTCGGCAAGGAAGAATTGGCACGCTTCACGCGCATGTGAACGCTGTCGCAACAGGTGGGTTAGTCGGGATTTGCGGATCAGTCGTGTCTTCCGATCTCCCTTTTCCCAAGTCAGCCCATGGGCTACTGACAACGCTTGCACGCCTCCAGCCTACCAATAACAACCAAGCTGACAGCTTGCGTAGGAAACAGAAATGCAGCGGACGTGATCCATGTTTGTCATGCTCGACAAGAGGGCTGAAATGCGTCTTTTCCACCCAGCCCGACGGGCGAAGTACCGGGCCTGCCAGAAGGCAGGGTTCGATGCCGCGGCAATCTTCGCTGGAAGGCTCGGGGAGTGGGCCAAGGCTGGATATCGACCCTTCAGTCCTGCAGACAACGCAGAGCTCCTCATTCGGGAATCAAATCCGAGATCGGTCCGCCAGAGAGCTGTTGGACCCGCCCAGCGATGAGCACGTCTCGGTAGAGGCAATGGTCTCGAACGGATTCGACTTGTTGCAAGGGGGTCAAGAGCCGATGCAGCCAGCTGCGCGAGTACTACTGGCCGCAAGCAGCGGGCATCGACGCCTGTTTGAGAGGCTGCGAGTTTGTGGATTCCTGTTCACCCACTGGGTGGCCGCTGACATGTCCAGCGAGCTGGGCCCGCCGGCCCTCTGGTGCAACATGGCGAGACTTCTTTCTGGTCTCATGCAGATCAAGAGGGAAGCGGGTCATCGGACGACGCACAAGGTGAAGCCTCCGTATCCCCCTTGCACGGTCTCCTGGGAGGTGACCCCGAACACTATGACTGGGCTCAGAACCTTCCGTCGACCCTCAACATCGATCGCGCGACGCATGACCGCATCCTGAGCCACTTTGGTGCCTACTTGGCCAACTGGTGCTTCTTTGTCGACATGACAAAGTTCCATCGCGACATGGTCATCTGCAACACCGCATCTGATACGGATCGACGGGCGAAACGGACGCACTTTTATTCCCCCTTGCTTCACAATACGATTCTCTACCTGGGAATGTATTTTGGTCGCAGGGAGTGGTCAGAACTCATGCCTCAATATCGAGCCGTCTTCATGACCCACTGTATCGGATTGATCGTGACGGAGAGTCAGTCACCGGTCCTCAGTACGGTGCGGGCTTTGATCATCTTGTCAACGTGAGTCGATGGATCGGGGAGCTTTGCTGAGTCTAGGGCTCTGAACGAGGCTCCAAACGGCAACACCATGTGCGCGTACACAATGGTTGGCCTCTACGTGGCCATGTCACACGGGGTGAGTCGACTTTCTGTGGTGTGGCTCCCCGTTGACAATGGCAGATTGGGCTCAATGTGCCATGTAATGGGTATGTGGAGCGCGGAGTGGTGACCGCCGAAGAGAAGCAGCTGCGCGATGACACCTACTGGACCGTTCATGTGGCGGACATGGTGCGTTCACAGGTCTGGAAGCACTTCCTGACCTCAGCTTCGAGCCATCTTCGCCGGCAGGCCACCATTGATGGGGGGCACAGCCGCCATTGATTGGCCGATCTGCGATCCTTCTGTTGACGATGTTCCCTGGATATTTCCTGCGCATCCGCTGCACTCGTCTGCTAGCTTGGGCATCACTCTCAGTGGACTCAAGTCATATAGCTCCACCGTCGTGCACTGGGCGGCCCGACTGAGTGCCCTGTATGGGGAGATACGGGCTTTACTGTAGGCTTCGCCCAGTGAAGCACCGTGAAGTGACTGACGCACGGCAGATACCCCAGTGGCGACGCCGATCTAGCTCTAGACGACAAAGTCCACTCCTTATCCAAGAGGCTGGATGATTGGAGGGTCAGACTGCCCGAGTCGATCAGGCATCCGGACGCGACGCCTCTGCCGCATATCTTATGCTTGCATATGATGTACCAACTGGTGACCATATTTCTTTTCCGGCCTTTCTACCTCGAGTCAAGGCAGTCAAGGCCCTCTCCTGCGAGTCGTTGTGATGACGCCGCTCTCGAGATGATCCGGCTACTGCGTGTAGGTTGATGTCCCGAACCGAGCAGGTGCTGAAACAGGCTCAGCTGTACGATCAGTATCACTCGCTTGTCAACGGGACCACTACCATGAGTGAGTGGTCCGTTTTCCCCCAAGAGATGTCGGCCAAGTCATCGCAGTCACCGTTTCATTCACACCGGTGACTATCCTGCTGATGCGCGCGGTGGAGCGGCATCAACGCGGGGAAGACGCCACGGTCGAACAGAGAAACATCCAGACCTTGGTGAGTCGAGCCTACTTGACAGGTTGAGACGGCATGGCTCATCCATCGGGCCATCTTGATGCGTGAACTGTGTAAGTGGATCATTCGTCAGTTAACGAATAAGCTGATTGGTTCAGCCCGAAGTTGGTCGGACGCAGGTCGAGCACTTCACGCCGCGAAGCTGTTGTGCGCCGAGTGGCTGCCCGGTGTAATCGACGTCGACACACTTGGCACGGTGCCGTCCGATCTCCCCAGAAAGCCGCCCTCCCAGAGACCCTCAGACGACTCAACCAACGGTATGCCAAATATCGAGAACAACGCCGGACCCTCTCTGGCCGACGGATGGCCTTTCGGCGATCTCGTCACCCCAACGGCCATGGACATGTCCATGTTCGACACCAATGTTGGGGGTATGCCTAATTTGGAGGGAGATTTGTTCTCCATGCTGAGGAATGATCTGACGGGGTACATGGACAGCCTTGCCGGGATCTCGTGAACTCATCAGACGGAATGAATGCATGCACTTGATATATACGCTTCTATCTAACCAGTGTTCTGGATCTCCTCGTACAAAGCCAGGCTACCGTTCGCGCGGCTGGTCCCCATGGAATAGCTACCACCGTTCAGCATGGCCGCCGGCATGATCTGGAACCATTCTTCCTCTTCCGGCATGTCGGGCGACTTGCCGTATCCACCTCCGCCCGCTGTGCAGATGACGAGCTGCTCACCCGCCTTGAGCCTGCCGATCAGTCTGAAGCCCGCGGAGAGCAAAATCCCCACTCACGAGAGCTCTTGCGAGGGACGCAGCTTGAACAGCAGCAAGGAACCATCGGCTCTCAGCTTGTTGATATAGCTGGCACCGCGACCACCGTCCCCACCGCCGCCAAGACCCTTTGGCGGATTCACTCGCCTCTCGCCAGCGTGACTAGCGTAGAAGGGCACTCTTGCCTCGTAGACACGGAGCATACCGTCACCACCACGGTACTCGCCGAGACCACCGGATCCCCGACGAATGCTGAATTCGCGGAGGATGGCAGGGAAGCGGGTTTCCATGAGCTCCAGATCGCCGATACGCGTGTTGCTCATGTGGACGTGGATGCCGGTCTCTCCGTTCCAGCCTGGGCCAGCGCCGGATCCACCACCGACTGCAGAGTCAGCAGTGTTGCAGGAAGTGAAGTGGGTGAAAACTCACTCGTCTCGGCCCAAGTGTAGTCTTTGTACATCAGATGCGTGTAGTTCATCGTTCCGTGTGATTGGGCGATGGCCTTGAGCGCCTTGAAGATGACGTCGACACAACGCTGGGTACCCTCGAGGTTACTGATATCAGCTGTAGCTAGACACATCTGTGATGTAGCGGAGCTCACCCGGAGAAGACGGCAGCCTCGGGGGGCGCATTCAAACAGCACCCTTCTGGCACAATGACCTGAAGGGGGGCGAGGACTCCGCCGTTCATAGGCATGTCCGTGCCGGACAGGGTGCGGAGGCAGTAGAGAATACTGGAGTAGACTAGACGTCAGGGACGGCGCCGTGCACTGGAGAGGTGTTACCATTCGCTTTCGGGGCGTTGTAGTTGAAGAAGACACATGGGCCCGTGCCGGTAAAGTCGAACAATCCCGTCCCGTCCTCCTGGACTGTGATGGAGACCATCAGAGGAGTGCCATCATCCCAGTAGTCGACTGCCTTGTGCACTTTGCCCGCATACCGCCTCAGGGTGTTGCGGACGGTGGCCTCGGCGTTATGGCGCACCGCGGCCATGTAAAAGTGAACGACGGGCTTGGAGAACTCTTGGAAGAGGAGGTGGAGCTGGTTGATGCCGACGGCGCAGGCTGCGACCTGGGCTTTGAGATCGGAAATGTTCCAGTCAAGCCGTCTGGGTGGGATGCAATCGGGATAGTCGCCCGCTTTGGCGAATATGGCCTCGACCTCCTCGAGGTTGAACACGCCGTCCCGAACGAGGAAGGTCGACTCGAAAGCCGCCCCCTCCTGGGCTCGCTCTGTGATAGAAGGGTTAGACGAGTTGCCGCCCAGACCGCCAATGTCAGTATGGTGGCCTCGCGATGCAACCCAGAAGACGATCTCGGAGCCGCTCTCCTCGAATACCGGAGCAATGACCTGCATCACTCAGGACCGATCACAACAACGGGCACAGCGAGACTTACGGTGATGTCTGGAAGATGGTTCCCTCCGGCCTCTGGCGTGTTGGTAACGATATAGTCGCCTGGACGAAGCTCGCCCTTTCTCCGGTTGGCCTGATAGATGACGGCGTATCTGGGATCAGCGTCCGACGCGGTGACAGCAATCAGCTTACTGCATCGAGCCGAGGTGAGCCGGGATACTCGGGGCGTTGGCCACGAGCTCTCCGGTCGGGTCGAAGAGTGCACACGAGAAACTGTTGTCAGCGGTAGACTACTGGGACGAGACAAACATACTCGAGTCGCTCCTTGATCTGCACCGACACGGCAGTCTTTTGCAGCGCGCGGCACATCTGTTCGGCGATACCCATGAAGCGGTGACTGAAGATGGAGAGTTGGATCGGGTCCACTACGTCGGTCCTGATCTTGGGCTTGGGTCCAAGACCAACATCGATGACCACATGGGACTTCAAGATCTTGGCGACGTTGGTGGGATCAAGAACAATGGTCTGCGTTTTGTCGAGAATGATACCGGGGCCATTGATGGTCTGCCCCGGGATCAAGTCGTCGAGACGGTAGAGAGGGGCGTCGATTTGGTGGCCGATCTGCTCAAAGTAGACCTTGTTGGTCGCGAACGGGCGGGGCTCTTCGACCGTGACCAACTCGAGGGACTTGAGCTCCTCGGCGTACGGAGAGTCATGAGTGCTCAAAGACGACTCGGACTGGAAGGTCGCCCGGACACGGACGCTCTCGATGAGAATGGGCGCGTCAGACGTAAATGCAAACTCTCTCTGGTGAAGTGCTGCAAACGCCTTGGCGAAGTCGTCGTCTTCCGGCAGCTGCACCATGATTGTAGTGTCCGACCCGGCGTATTGCAAGTTGAGGTAGCATTCCTCCAGAATCTGATCCTCGTATGCGCCTTGGGCAATAAGGTCGTCAACTGCGCGCTTCTTGAGAGCCTCGAACCGATCCTTGACCTTGGGCAGGATCTCTGCACCGAGAGTGCCCGACAGGGGCTCGGACACGTCCACGGCGACGTCGGCCAAACCCATACCATAGGCAGACAACACCGAAGAGTATCTACAATCAGCAAGAGAGCAGCAAAAATTGCAGGACTGACTTGTGGACAATGACGACGTGCATGCCGAGAAGTGCCGCCAGAGCCGTGGCGTGCTGTCCACCGGCACCGCCGAAGCAGCTCAGGTTGTGGTCGCTGGTCATGAAGCCTCTCTGCTCGGTGAGAGCGCGGATTGGACGAGCCATAGCCGAGTTGGCGACGTTGATGAAGCCGCAAGCGACCTCGTAGGGCGTCAGAGATGAGCCTGATTCTCGGTTTATTCGCTCAGTGAGTTCTTCGAACTTCTCGCGGACAATCTCATAGTCGAGAGGCATGTCCTCGGAAGGGCCAAAGACTATAGTCAGCACAAGCCTTCAGACAAGGATCAAGCTCACTGCGGGGGAATGATTCGATGTGGAGACGACCAAGGAAGAGGTTGGCATCGGTGACGGTCAATGGTCCACCTTTCCTGCCGGTCAGCACAGCCAAGATGGGCGAGTCTCACCTGTAGCAGGCTGGTCCTGGGTGAGCACCAGCAGACTCGGGTCCTGCCGCGAAGAGACCGTTCTTGTAGGTCAAGATCGAACCACCACCAGCGGCCACCGTGTTGATGTCGAGTTGAGGGGTTTGAATGATGACGCCGGCTGTCGTGGTCTCAAAGACGTGCTCGTACTTGCCGCTGAAACGCGATACATCGGTGGACTGGATGTCAGACACAGATGTCCGAGGGGCAAATCACTTACTGTGCCACCCATGTCAAAGCCCACAACGGGTGAGCCCTCAAGAGCATCGTACGAGGTCTTGGCGAAACCGACAACACCACCAGCAGGGCCGGAGAGAATGGCACGGAGACCCGTGAAAGAGTTCATCTCGGCAAGAGCGCCGTCAGACTGCATGAATGCCACCTGGCACCCTGCCAAGCTGTCCTTGAAGCCCTTTGCAAAGCTCGCAAGGTAGCGTCGGACGACCGGAGTCAGGTACGCGTCGGCAGAGGTCGACTGTCCGCGAGAAACAAAGTTGATCTTGGCCTGCAGTTCGGACGACACGCTGACGTTGGGGAACTTGAGCTTGCGGGCGATCTCGGCCACCTGCTGCTCGTGCTCGGGCCAGAGGTACGAGTTGGCGAGGACGATGGCAACAGACCGATAGCCTTCGTCGTAAAGAGCCTTGAGGTCTTCGGTCACCTTTTCGACGTCTGCTGTCAACGCAGCCTAGGTGTGCAGAGGAACACAGAATGGGCACTCACTGACTGGCTCAAGCTCGCGCACCAGGATGCCACTCTGAGTCATCACGAGGCGGTCACCATTAGGGGCGGTTGTAGCACCGGGCACAATGAGTTCCGGCCATTCTGGGGTTATTCTCTCCTCGACTTCCACAGATTTGCCGTATAGCACGCCTCGCTAGGCGTCAGCGCTGTATGACCCAAATGTACACACCTTTTTCACAGCGAGCTGGAAGAGAAAGGGCCGGGTCTGAGTTCCGATCTCCAGCGCATCACGGTGGCCTTTGGTCTGTATGTCAACACTAGGCCCTCGCTCTTGGAAAAGAAAGCGATATACGATCAGCAGAGCGCAAGCCTCTCCCTTTCGCTCCAAAAGGGCGTTCGTGGCCACAGTTGTGCCCATGCGAATGTACTCGATGGAAGAAGTGTCGATGAGGGTGTTTCGCGGGATAGGTCTACCCTCGAACCACTCGAGGACCCGGCGCACACCTTCGGTCGGTGCATCGTCATAGCTGGGAGGATCAGTCTCCAACAGGGGGATGTGTACACAATGGCTCACTTGGTCGGGTCGACACTCAAGAGCTTCACCAGGTAGTCGCCCTTGCTGTCCGAGGAGGCAATGACATCCTGACCACGCTTAGCCTCTTCCTTGTAAGCCTGTGTAAACACCTACGCAGAAAGTGCCCCCGCGATCGATGCAGATCCGGATCTTGTCTTTGGACTTGATGGCGATAGGCATGATGGTGGGACACGACACCGAGGGAACAACGAGAGACTCGATACATATACCATTGCCGGCCGTGCAAGCACCATGCTGCCTCGGTCATGACCTAGGTGCTATCAGAATCCGACATATCCGAGCAGTCTTCCGCAGCGGAGATTGCTTTCCCAGCATGGGAGGTATCGGGAAAGCATAGCATTTCCCGATGAGACTCTGGCTGTCGGGATTGGGGCATATCCCGCAGGAAGCGGCTGGGCCTTGGGGGATGCCCGGGATGTGTGATAAAGGTCATGCTTAACCTTCGATCGGATAGAAGACTCGTAAGCTTGAGACAATACGAGACCATGGGCATCCAAGCTCTAGCGGAATACGCTGCGTCCGCGATGGGTCTCTCCAAGCCCACCTCGAAGCCGCACCCGCTCGACCCGCTCACCGCTGGCGAGATCCGCCTGGTCACCAGCAGCGTCACCCAGCATGTCAAGTCCTTTGCACCAGACGTCTCCGTGTGGTTCAAGTTGTGCACTCTCATTGAGCCTCCAAAGACCGAGCTTGTGCCCTACCTTGGGGCGTACCACTCGGGATCGAGCGCCCTATCAGCGCCCCCTCGTATCGCTTCGGTACTCGTCGCATTGCGGACACGGGACGATAAGAAGATCACCACGGCTCACAAAGAGTACGAGGTGGTCATCACATCCGGGACTCAAGCCGAAGTCAAGTCATGCGTGGACATGCGAGCAGATGCCCATTCCGCAATCGACGCCGATGAGATGCTTCTGGCGGAGCAGACCGTGGTGCAGCTCCCCGGCGTTGTCGAAGCTGTCAAGTCACTAGGTCTGCCGGAAGGTAGCGAGATCGTTGCAGACCCTTGGTGCTACGTGAGTCTCCGCGCGGATCGAGCAAATCACGGCTGAAGGGTAGGGGTGTGACACTGAAGACGACATGCCCCGCTACATTCAGTTTATGATGTACTACATCCCGCCGGAGGCCAAGAACAAACCAGATTGCAACTTTTACGCCTTTCCTCTACCCTTCATCCCAACAATCACCAGCGCCGACATGCAGCTGGCGAAGCTCGAATGGACCCCCATCTCTGGCAACGAAACAGTCCAGGACCTTCCCGGAGGACCTGCATCTTTCCCCTGGAACAAGCTCGAGCAGAACGAGTATGACGAGGAACTGCAGGCAGCTACGGGGATCACCAAGCGGACCGACCTCAAGCCTCTCGAGGTCGTGCAGCGCCAGGGGCCTTCGTTCAGCGTGGATGGCTGGGGTGTCTCCTGGCAAAAGTGGCAGTTCCGTGTTGGATTCAACGTGAGCTGGAGTGTTGTCGCATAAGCACACGTGTTGACCTTGCAACAGCACCGAGAGGGACTCACCATCCATGACGTTCGATACGACGGACGCGACGTGTTCCACCGCCTGTCTGTGAGCGAGATGACGGTCCCGTACGGAGACCCAAGGGCACCTCTACACCGGGCTCAGGCATTCGACTTGGGAGATTTCGGGGCTGGAATGTGCGCCAACGAGCTCGACTTGGGATGTGACTGCGTCGGTCACATCCACTACTTCTCGGGCACCCTTGTCGATAGCCGTGGCGAGCCGGTGAACATGAAGAATGTCATTTGTCTCCATGAGCAGGACGAGGGCATCGGATGGAAACACACCAACCACCGCACCAAGAAGGCGAGCGTCACGAGGAACCGGGTCTTGGTGGTCCAAATGATCATCACCGTCGACAACTACGTGGGCTTCTGTCCTCTTGAGCCGGAGCCTTTCAGCTGACGTGCCAGGAGTACATCTTTGCGTACAAGTTCGACCAAGCTGCTGGCGTCCACATCGAGACCCGCGCCACCGGTATATTGCACACCCACTCGATCATGCCGGGCACCCCTACTCCGCGATGGGGCAACGTTGTCTCGCCCGGCGTTTACGCCCCCTACCACCAGCACCTGTTCTGCCTGCGCATCGATCCCGCCATCGACGGGCAGCATAACAGCGTCGTGGAGGAAGACAGCGTCCCTATGCCTTTTGACGCCAAGCAACCTCCAGAGGACAACTTGTACGGCGTCGGTTACGTCGTGGAGAAGAGGATCATTGAGAAATCTGGCTTTACCGACGCGGCCCCGGAGAAGAACCGAGTTTTCAAGGTGAGTCAGTCGCCATCGTTTGACGTGAAAGCTGATCTGGCAGATTGTCAACCCCAACAAGCGCAATCCAATCTCGGGCAATCTCGTCGGGTACAAGCTCGTTCCCGCCCCCTCGCAGCTCATCTTGGCCCATCCCGACTCGATTTGCTATCGGCGTGCCGAGTTTGCTGGCCATCATATTTGGGTCACATCGCATCAAGAAGGAGAGCTGTTCGCTGGCGGCCACTACACCCAACAGAACAGAGGAAATGCGAACGGAGTCAAGACCTGGGCCGCGCGTGAGGACAATGTGAAGAACGCAGAGTACGTCTCTTGTGTCCCTTAGGAGAAGCGCTGAACGTCCCCAAGTCTGGTGGTATGGCATACGTATGGTCTGACACACAATCCCCGTGTCGAGGACTTCCCCGTCATGCCGGCCGAGATTCACACCATCTCGCTCAAGCCGTCCGACTTTTTCGAAAAGTCTCCAGCCATCGATGTTCCTGCAAGTACGCAAAAGGAGCACAAGAGTGTACTCTTCACTGGTGACCCCCAGTCGTCGGCGAATGGCCATTGCTGCAAGTAGACGTTGCGTATTTGGAGGTGTTTGTCGTACTCGCTGCCTATGTATTTACTTTGACTGAACTGCGGCGGTTTCAAGGAAGTGCGAGCTGTCTCATTGATGCTTATGCATCGGGATGCCAGTCCCGTGGGCGAGGTTCGCAAGTATAGTCTGACATCGAGCTGTCTTGTCTCATGTCTACACGCAGATTCCCGCGGATTGATCAGATATATGGCAACTGCGACCTCTCACACCTGAAATCTCATCCACGTTTGCATCCAATACCTCTTTCATCAGACAACCAAATAGATCACCCGGTCCGCAGTGCACTCTACAACGCTCTCATCAAACAAAAGACACGGACACAACCCCCATCTATCACCGCCTCTGAGCAGGTATCATCAGACCTCCCCTCTGTAGGTTTTTGAGGCATCGTTGCCAGAGAGTCCAACCACTAGTAGATGTAGCGGAAACGGACGTTCTCCTTGTCGGTCTTGTCGTGCCATTCGTCGAGCATGGTATGCTGTTGAGCTTCCTCTGGATGCGCCGCAAGATATCTCTCCTTGGAGCGGTTGAGGGCGACAACGGTGAAATAGTAGCACAAGATGAGCTAACAGTCAGTGCATGATCTGTCGAAACGAAGGGTGAAAACGCACAGCAATACCGACACAGTAGCTGACCAAGAAGGCGATGATGCCGCTGTGGTACTTGGGAGCCTCTTTGGCGAGGAAAGTCTTGGGGCCGCTGTAAGTCGTCAGCAGATCGTCTGAACGCAGAGGAGAGAACGCACATGAGGTTGCCGACCAAGTATCCACAGTAGGAAATGCCGTACACGGTCGTCTTCTTTGTGTAGCCACCGGTGTTTGCGTTGACAAGGGTGAGGCAGACCACGTATGGCGCCCAGTACATGTAGACGAGGTAGACGCCCGCCAAGCTACCCGACACTGTGTGTCAATGTCTGGTCATCTGGTCTGATGGGCAGGCTCACCGTTGGTTCGGGGAACGGTCGTCAGAACGATAGTCGCGATGATGGGAACCAGAGCGAAGACTATGGCAGTGAAGCATCTTTGTTGAGCTGTGATCGTCAGACGTCACCCCGATCGGATGGGGAGAACCCACTCTTGTAAGCGATATATGCCGCAATCAGAGCCCCAAACCAGCTGATAAATCCTGTTGGCACGTTGAGCAACAGGGTGTTGGAGACGCTGAACCTGTCATGTCAGCACTTTTCTCTCGCCCAGACGTTAGACTCACCCAAGACTGTTGATAATGATGCTGTTGAACGTGCCGATTCCAGAGTCTGAGTATGTGAGCCAGCGCCCCCCACAGGTGTCAACGACGCACTGGGAATGGAGAGACAGAGGTTGATGAGGAAAATCAACCAGGTTCGCAAGTCGAGGACGGCTTCTTTGACCTGGTAAAGCTTGTACACCTTGTTCTCCACGCCGGTACGGTTCTTGGAGAGACGCTGTGTGGCGATGACGCGCTGACGCTCGGTAAGCCAGCGAGCCGTCGTGGGCGAGTTGGGGAGAAGAGCGAGCATGAGGCAACCCAGAACAAATGTGATGCCGCCGACGCAAATGTACTGCACTCGCCACGAGGTGAAGCCTTTTACGTGGATGGCCCCGTCTTTGTAATCAGTGTGCTGTCTCCGGCCGCGATTAGTGAGACTTACATGAGATTAGGCCGTTGATGAGAGACGAGATGGTGTTGTAGCAGATGCCGACACGATACACTTGCTCGGATCGCGTATACCAGGAGGTGAGCAAGAGGGACGTGGCCTGCGATCCGTGAGCCGCGGGTGTAGCAAGAGACGGCTCGGACTTACAGTGAAGGTGATAGATTCAAAGAAACCCAGGATGAAACGGACCCCATAGAGGTCGCGGTAATTCTGGCAGGCGGCGGTGCACATGGAAATGACGCCTTGAGGCGTCAATAATCAAAAAGTCGAATCGCGGGAGAGATCTCACCCCAGATGATGACGTTGACCGAGAAGACGGTAGCGGGAGGCAGGCGCTGAAAGAAGAACAACGCCGGAAAGACGGTCGCCAGCTGGCCAAAGTAGGTAATAGCGGAAGCCCCTGATAAGCATTAGCAAACATTTCGACTTACATCTCACGATGAGACAGCGACTGACAAGAGTACTGGTTTCCGTTCATGCCAAGATCAGTACGCAGGCCCATGACCGAAGCCGTTCCGATCGCGACCTTATCGGTGGCGCCCATGCTGTCGATATCAGAGACCGTCAGGATCGCCAAGGAATGGGTGACTCACGTGAGGGCAAAGGCCAAGAGCGGCACGATGATCAAGTCAGCCTTGCGCACAACGGTCTTCTCCTCGGCCGCAGTCCACGGGGCGAGGAGTTCGGCACCGTCGGGGCGCTGCCCAATGGCCGCGATGTACCGACCGGCAACATCATCACCCTTATCAAGATGTTCGCTCAAGTCGGTGGGCAGCTCTTGGACGTCAACGTCGGTCGCCAGCTTCTCGGATCGGGGCTCGATGTCAGACATATTGACTGCGCTGTGGTCAGGTCTCGTAAGTGGGTTCCTCGAGTCCCCCGGGACCCCCTATATAAGCTAGAGAAGGAAGACGGACGACAGGCCTTCGGATTTCATTCTGGGCCGGATAAGGACACTCCCGGGACCAGCCAATCGGGTAAAGCGACACATGCTCTTTATTGCAAAGGCGCGTTTATCGGGATCGTCGGGAGTGTCGGCGGCGTCGATCCAAAGGTTCCAATCGTCGAGCGCGTAAAGGAAATGCGGAATCCGCGCAGCAAGGCACAAACGGACACGGGCACCGAAGCGGCGTTCAGCACGGGGAAGCGCTCAGGCTTCACTACGGTGCAAGACAATCTGCGCGCGCGGCCTCGAGTTGCAGTGGGCACAATGCCGAAATGCGATGCCTTGGCGTCCGTGTAACCCGTACCTCGTATTTTGTAGGCGTGTGGGCGCCCGTGACTGCTGTTACAGAGAATGTCAAGGTGTAGAGCCTGCTCAAGGACTGTAGCGCCCATGGACAATGAGAGGCCTAGACAAACTCGTCGAATGCCATTATCCGCCCCGGGAGTTGCAGGGGATGCTCTCCATCTCGTGGACGTCAACATCCAGTCTGCCTTACTAGTCGCGTCGGTCCACCGGATTATGCCAAGCTTACCTCGATGATTACGTTGGCGATGCGCAAGAGGAAGGCGCCGAGTCAGCCCAGCCAACGTCGGGATTTCAGAGCATCGACGCTTCGATCTCTGGTACCCTTATCGCAGGGTGCTGTAACGTTCGGTCGTGACATAATCGCCCTACTGCCGGATTCGAAGGATCTGCACTCGGAAGCCATCTAGGCGTTCTCGATAGCATCGAATCGAGATGCAAGCCTGAATAACCATCAATACGTGTCAGAGCCGCCATGCCTCGCGACCAACAATGGTGGGATTAGCCTCTCGTCAATCAAGAAACAAAGAGACATGCAACAAAGAGTAATCCTACAAACAGGGAACCTCCTTGACGGGAAGTGACAACCATACCGTATCAGGCAACATCTAGTTGATTATATCTCGTCTAGTGTACTCCGTGCCATCTCCCCAGCAAGAAACATGACGGCCGCCTCGGGATCACGTTCATGATGGCGATTCAATGCAGATCTGCCTCATCAACTTCTGTTGCCTGCGTGCGTTGGGAGAAGGGCGCTTACTCTATATGCGAGATGTACGCGCCCGTCATTTCCAACTTGAGTTCTGGGCCACGATAGAGCTTGTTCCGAAGCATGATCTGCAGGAATCCGTTCCAGTAGGGATCCCCTTTGAGCAAGTTTGCATTGCCCACAACGATCAACAACTCCTTGGCGCGGGTGATGGCAACGTTCATTCTGCCGTCAGCTCGCAGCGTGAGAGACGAGGGGGGAGAAGCTCACCTTCGGCGCTCATTGAATAGACCCATATTGGCCTTCTTGTCTCCGGCTAAGAACCGTTCGGACGACCGGACACAGCTGACAATTGTCACTCTGAACTCTCCCCCTTGATAAGTCTCCACATTCCCCACATCCACGTCCGCCAGCCCGTGTTCTCGTAGCTTGGCTCGCATACGCCACACCTGCTCCCTCCAGGGAGTGATAACGGCGATCTCGTCTCGGCGGATATCGGGTCGTTCTTGCAATAGCGACTTGATCAGTCCCAACACCTGAGCGATCTCTCCCGGGTTCTGCCAGGACGAGCCTTCATCGATTCCCCTTTCTTGGGTTTCACAACCTTGAAAAAGGATCGGAATACGCGGGTTTGGCAGCTGCGACCATTTGATGAGGGAGACGTTACGGGCAGAAGGAACGAGTGTGTCGTGGTAGAACATTGAGGACGGTACCATGAGGATCGGGGCGATGGACCTGTAGTTCTGCCGCGTCAGCTCACGCTGGGCGGATCATGTTTGCCTACTCGGACGAGGTCGGTGTAATGCGAGGGGTCCCTGTACGCGTCCCGCTGGAATAAGCGTTCGTATAGCGATACGTCGAGCTCGCCTTCTCGGGCGGCAACAGAGGAGATGACCGGCCCGACTGGAGATCAGTTTATGAATCAGTACAACGGTTGACACCTCACGCTGGTTCTTGTCCCCGCACAGCACAACAACAGGTTCTCGTCCCCTCCACAGTTCGGGCAAACTGGGCGGCAGGACCACTGCCATCGGAATCAAGGTCTCCGGCTCTGATGCCTGAGCGGCCTGGGTGTGAACACCTTTCACGCGCAGCCTGATGGAACGCTCACCTCGTCGACTATCAGATGCGTCCAGTGAGGCTCAATACGCCGGGTCCTGGTGGGATGTATCACCCTCGAGATTTCCCATTCCCCTCTCATGGTGTCCAAATTGCTTGCTCCCGCGTCTGTGAGGATCCGTGAATCCTGCATTCCGCAAACGATGACCGGAAACCGCATCAGTCGATCATAAGCCGGGAGACCGAACTTGTCATCCTCGATGTGACAATACGGCAAGAGTGCGCCGTTGACTTCTGCGAAAGTGCGACTGGGGCCGTTGAGACGAAACATGTCCGTAGGTGTGAGGGTTGCTGCGAGTCGGCGGGCAATGACGTCTGCCGCCGTGTTAGAAGGTGCGCAGGCGAGGATGTGCGCGGTAGGATCGTGATTGATGATCTGGAGGATCATTTCGACTAGGGTCTTGGTCTTGCCTACTCTATCAGCATTCTGCCGGTGCAATAGCACAACCTCGACAGACCGGTCTGGAGATCAGCTCCGTCCAAACGAGGGAAGAATGAAGCTCACTCCGGGTGGTCCGCTGATGAGATACGGTATACCATGATCTCGCTCCACCACTGCAGCGATGGCGCTCCTCTGTTCGGCGTTGAGATCCGCATCGACCCAAGACATGGAAAGATCATAGCTGTCCGACAGAGCCCGAGCGGTAGGCAAAGCGCTGGATGGAAACAACCATCGACGGACAACGTCGTTATTGTCCTTCATAGCTGCCACCATTTCTCGAACCTGGACAGCTCAGTCGAATCTCGACACTGGATATGGGATGCTCACCGCGTCTTGCATCGCGCAGACTGGCGCCGCCGAGACCTTGAACTCGACCTGATAATGCGACTCTCCCCCTATCTTCGGCAACACTGCATCAAGCCCTCGCAGATGCGGCGAGCGAATGTACACCCACCCCCTAGCTTTCGCCATCCCCACCACTTCCGCCTCCGCCGCCCTGTCGCTGGGTATCTTCTCCTCCGGATACAACCCGCGCAGGACCAGCCTATCTCCGAGATTGAGGCGGGGCGAGTCCTCTCGTACTCCAGGTATGTGGACGCGATAGGTGCCCTTGCCAAAATCCTGTAGCTGTAGTCGCGCTTGGTAGAGAATGGCAGCTGAGGCGTTCTCCGTCTCTGCCAGTAGGTGATACGCGAGGAGACAAGCGAATCGTAGAGCGTATAGTTCGGGTGTCGTCTCCGAGAGAGTCGTGCTGAGGGCTTCGGGGTGAAGGGTCATCGGCGGCTGCGACAAGATGGAGGGGTGGACCAGGCCGAGGTCAGGCCCAGAGATGGAGAGAACCGGAGGTGCGTAGTTGTCTGGCGGGAAGCGGGGTGCGGGAGGTAAGGTCAATATCTCGGCAAGAGGAGGGAGGTCTTTGAGCCATTGCGGGGTGTAGACGGTGGCCTATACATGAGCTTCGGTCCCAGATCACCAGGCGAGTGACAGTGCGCGAGCGGGACGCACGTAGATATCCAAAACAGGCTTATTCTGCTCATCCACCGCCTCTGGTACCTCCGGTTCCCTGGCCTGCTGACCGCTTCGCAGTCGAGGAAAGGCGCCATCATACGCCTCGGATGACTGAGATGGCATAAGGAACACCTCGCTGGCGTAGACGGTCTGGCTTTGCCTCCCATCTGAGGCTTTAGGGCGCGAGAGTTTGACCGAAGGGGTCGAACGGTACAGAACGGAACGTTGATTTGGGGAGTTGATGATACCCTTCGGTCTCCAAGCCAGCTGAGTGACGGGGTTGTGCGCGGACGGATGGCACATTGTCTCTTGCGGCGGTATGACGGCGTGCCATGCTGGATCGATGAAGCCGTGTCTGGGAGGACGTGGGCGAGGAGGAGTTGGTGAAGGAGCAGGAGCAGGAGCGAGCGCAGGGATCGGTGGTAGATAAAGACCCCATGTAGGGAGGGGAATGAAGGGGTTATTGCCGTGGCCGTTGATTGGTAGTGCATGAAATGGGGGAGGGTGCCGAGGGTGTTGGTGATACATGGGCGAGTCGAGCAGACAAGAGAGACAGAAGACCGGACGACATTACAGACAACAACAACAAGAAGCTGATCGGGGAACAACACTCGACCAGACGGGTAAAAAAGAAGCGGTTGGAATAATGGCACGTTTACAAGACTTTTAACTTTCCTGAATTCCTCAGTCTCAAACTGTGCCCCTTGATAATGCGATAGACAGCTTGGCATGAGGTATGTGCGCATATCACATTTCTTTGGGTCTTTGGCAGGAGTGGCCTTTGGTGATGTTTGTGGATCATCTGTTTGCCGTGGGCTCTGTGGACTTCATAGACCTTGGGGGCTTTGCTTTGTTGCATGAATGGATTTCTCACCTTTCACATGCAAATACAAAGGACCGCATACTCTTAAGGGAAGGGCATGGTCACCTGGACCACACCATCCACGACCCCTTGAGCCACTCAAGATATAAATACTGCTGTTGCCATCAGGTGTCTTCCATCTCAACATCAACCATCGCCTCAGTGTCAACATCAGCTTCATCAGCAGCAAGCAACACCAGCACCAGCATCAGCACCCAGCATGGCCACCACCACCACCACCCTTGCACCAAATCCCACCAGTGCAACACTGGTCTGCCGTGCAGGTGTGGAGGACCTCCCTCTCCCAGATGGGCAACTGCCTGTCCTATACCACCAAGTCTGCATAGATGCTGAGGCACCCTATTCTGTTCTTGATCACAACTATGCTGCCACCCATTTCCCCAACATTCAGTGGGATCTTGAGCCCAGCAAGCAGATCAGCATAGTATCTGCCAAAGGGGATCAGATCAGCTTGGGCACCACAAGGCTCATTGTTCACTTCATCACAAAAGGCCTGCGACTCTTCAAGCTGCCAGTCACCTTTTACCGGCTCCACCTCCACCATCGTCCTCTCCTGATTGGTGTCCCAGCTCTGCAAGACTCTGATGCAAGCATTAACTTCTTCAATCTTTGGATTCACTTCCAATCCATGCCAGATGCGTTTTTCAAGTGTGAGTGGAAGCATGGTACGCAGACACCAGACCCATGGAGGTTGACAACCCCTGGTGAGTCTGTCAGCATGTGGAGTATGAACAGACTGTGCTGATTGTGTAGAGCTTAAAGCCAGAGCAGTGGTAGAACTTGAGCTTCATGGAATTCTGCTGTCAGTCATCTTCTGCTGCATCAGATCCCCTGCAATGATCCAGGCTGATCTGGCTCAGTCCTTCACCTTCACCTGCCCCTGCTCCTGAAGCCGCACCTTATGCTTCTCCTCCTCCTGCTTCTCCTCCTCTTCCACTGTCCGTCAAGCACAAGGATCTTCATGAGCACAATGCCCATTCCCAGTCAGTCTTCATCCCTTCAATCCTTCACATTCACTTACCCTTTCAGGTGGGATCAACACCAAGAAGAAGGTCACCAAGAACAAAACCACCACAGCCACTCCCAACCAGAACACCAACATCAAGCAGAAATCCTTGTCCCATCCTCAAAGCCCATAGTGCCTGGCTCTATGCCAGTGGATCAAGAAGATGTGGAAGATTGGGAAATGGAGGGTGATGGGGGATTCGTGGAGATACCTGAGGAAGAGTTGGAATATGCTCTCACAGTGGTGCACATCAGGGAGTCTGGCAAGAGTGCTGGGGTCCAGTACTTCTTCTGTGAGAAGAACATCCTCAAGAAGGACACCAAGAAGAAAGGTCAGAGCAAGTTTGGCACCATGTTCACCAAGGGTAGAGTCCTCCAGAAGGAGTGGATCTACTTAAGGCAGAAGAAGATCAGAGAGGTGAAGAAGGCTCTGAGGGATCCCAAGGTGAATTGGCATGGACCTCATCCTGCACTGTGGAAATGGGCATTTAGAAATAACAAAGCCTGATCTGATTCATTCTCAGTATGCATCCCCACCCACATGTTTGAAAGGCCGTGAATGGATCCAGAGAGCGGCGGGTTGACGTTCTGGTTCACTCAGTCGCCACTTCTCTGTCCATGCTTGTCGAGCCGAACGAACCGACAAACCTTGATGGCCCGGGATAACCTGGCCCCTCAAAAGCTGGATCATTCTCGACGCACGCTCTTATGAGCTCGGCGCGGGAGTTTGTCCCTGACGATGTCTTCTGTCTCCCTTCCGAGGCAGATTTGGCAGTGCTAGACGTCACTGGTTGATCCGGCCTCGATGGATTGTCTGATCATCCCACACTGGCGCCCTTCTGCCATCGAGGAGCGGGGTCGGACCCTTCCTTTGACGAGGACGAATACAGGAGCAGTCGTCATTGCCGCATCGCTCACAAGGGTGTCGCCCGTCACACTGTGATCCGCGTCAGTCCTATTATGAGCATCGAAAGCGCCATACCTTTGCCCTTTTCCTGTTACACTGATTGCAAGCCCGGAGGATGCCACGCCCCCGCTTTTGGCCACCGCTCGCAGATTCTTCAGCCGACGTCGAGGGGGTTCTGGGTATTGTACAGACGTCAAACCGGGCTTTGCTCGCTCCTGAAAGCTCGGCAGAGACGAAAGCTGTGATTCAAGTCTTCAAGGACGTGTGATTCCGGTCACCCAAGAATACAAATCAGCATGGGAGTCCCCGGTCTCGGCATGGCATGCGGGATCAAGTTGCCCGTGCCAGCCACGTGATATTTGACGTTACATAGGAAGACCCGCTACGTGCACCTGTCAGGCAACCGACTTACCGGATCGAGTCGCCGAGCGTTTCCTCGGCAGCATCAAGCGCTCTTGCCAGATAGCGGCAACTTGTTACAATAATTCGTCTTTTCCTCATGTACTCTCTTCTTGGGTCGAACCTCGAGCCAACACGATAAATACGGCCTTTGCGCATGCCGGACATCGACGAGGCAGACACCGTCTCCTGGTAAATCATATTCAGCTGGAGGGTACCTTGGAGGGGTAACCACATATCCACATTCGCGCGAGCTGAGCCCGAAGACTTGAACAGTGCATGACCAGTCTTCAGTGCTGCCCCCAAGCCTTCCGCCAAATAATGAGTAGCCGTCCGAAGGTAGCCCGTGGCACCGAGTCGACCACTTGATTGTCCGGCGTCAAAGACACTCTCGAAGTTCTGGCTGGAGCACTCTATCTCTCTGAGATCGAGGTGGCAGTCATCCTGCATGACGAATAATCAACAAGAAGAGGTGCTGTGCACACGCTATATGCACAAATCGTGCGGCCTCTGCGCCCGCCATGAGCCAAAACAAAGACCCTTTCCCCCTACACTCTCAACATGGCAATTCTCGGGACGACTCGCTCAGACCAGGTAGCGGAAACCTTTCCTGAGCGCGGCAGGATCCGCCAGGTTGTCGAGGTGTTCGATCCGCAGCGTCTTGTCGGTGACGTCCTGTCTGGTCTCCCACGCCTTCTCCCCCGCTTCGAGCTGCTTGTTGAGTCGTTGCAGGACGATCCTGATGGTGAGACAGCCGAGCATTGCCGTTCCAATCATGGCCGTGACGATCCCGTACGAGCCTCGGTAACCATTAGCCGTAAGGGCCCAGACGTATGACCCGGCGATGTTTCCCAGTTGCGACAAGGCGGAGACGAGCGCGAGGACCACAGCGCGTTTGGCAGGTGGCCTGGGGAAAGATGCGGCGATCCATGACCATCTGAGTCTCAGTTGAGGTCTACGTTGTTCAGTGGCGAGCTCACAGCACGATGTAGCCCGCGTATGACTGAGCTTGGAGGAACAAACCGATGTATCGGGCGGCCGTGTTGAACGTCGCCATGCACAAAATGAAGCCAATGATACCGAAGAACATGGGCGTGACGCAATGCCAGAACTAGATATAAGCCTGGTTTTGGCAGGAGGGTGTTGAACATGCCTTCTCGCCGGTGCGGTCCGCGTGCCAAGCATTGAACAAGGATACTAGCACGGAGAAGACCCATGGAGGGGCGCTCATCAGCAGGGTGGGAACGTAGTTGAAACCAAGGGTGGCAGTGAGGGACGGCTAGACGTTAAGTGTGCCATCCGTGCGAGGAAGGGGACCCACGAAGAAGGCATTGAAAGACAGGCCGATGGTAAAAGCGATGAGGACAATTGTGAACAAGTAGACCTTGAAGTCCTTCACGGCCATGATGAGACCTTCGGCGACACCCTGTTGAGCAGAGTCAATATCGGCTTCCCCGACATCTTCGGCCATTCGAAGCTGGGCAACCTCGAGCTCCTCCTCGGTGAACCAACGTGTGTTTGTCGGCAGGTCGGGGAGCAGGATGGCGCCGAATAAAGCGATGAGGATCGTGAGTGCGCCCTCGATGAAGAAGAGCCATCTCCAGGCGGCATGACCGAGTACACCGTCCATGTTGGACAAAATTCCGGCGGCGAGAAGACTGGAGAAAGCGTTGGAGATCAGGTTGCCACCAAACAGGATGGCGTTACGCAACGTGAGTTCTCGACGCGTGTACCACTGCGGGTTGGCTCAATCCAACGGAAAAGGGCACCACTTGCCTTGGACAAAAGGAGCAAGGCTCCCGGTAAGAAGGCTGCCTCAACGAATCCAAGACAGAACCTGCACGCGACCATGCCTCCGAAGCTCGTGACGGTGCCGGTGAGCGTGGAGATAACGCCCCAGATCGCCATCTGAGATCAGCCACCGTTCTTGGAGTCGGAAAGTCTGACTCACCGCGATTCCGATGTAGATGGAAGGGCGAGAGATACGGTTAACAATCATGTTCGAGGGGACTTGCATGAGGATGTAGCCGGCATACAGAATTGACAGACATGTGGCGTATTGAGTGGCATTGAGCTTGAGATCGGCCTGAAGGCCTTTCAATCTAGCGGCACCGATGTTGTTGCGATCGAGATAGTCTACAGTATTTAGCTCATCCAAGGCCACTGCTATCATTCGACCCACTCATGATGTAGATGAAGACAAAGATCGAGCAACGGGCGTCAAGTTTTCGCTTGAGACTGCGCTCGACAATCTTGCGTCGTTCGGGATCCATGCCACCCGTCACCGAAACGGAGTGATCCGGGAGGTCCGCAGGTTTGAGATCTTCAGACATGATGACCGAGAGGAAAAGTGAACAGATGCTGTGGGCCCCATGTGCCCCCGCGGTGCCCGTACATATATATCCCTTACCGAAGACAAAGGACCGGACAGTAAAGGCAGCGAACGCACGCCTCGAATATGCCGGACAACCATCTAAAATGACCGACACTATCCGGAGGGAGTGCCGTCCCAGTTCTCGGCAAAGTCCGGGGTGGAGTACAGTAGTGAGCCACATTTCGCAGAAACCGCAAGATCGGCTCGGCTCTAAGGACACCGGCGGCGGCGCCTGCTGGGAGCCCCTTACCGCCCGTCTCGCAGTGCCCGGGGGACTTTGCGGTAGGAAGTGACCGCAAGTAGCCGCATTATCCGGTTCGGGCTACAAGCTATGACTTTTCCTCAGAATGCGTGCGTTGGCGTTGACTGGTCGTCCCCCTCGTCGACACATTCCCAACGTCTCCATTCTCAAACGACTTGCAATATGGCGATCCGTACCCCTCTGTTGCTCAATGGCTTTGCGACTCAGCTCTCGGTCGCGGCGGCAGCCAAGTGTATCATAGGAGCAGTATTATTGTCGGTATCATGTGAGTGATCCACCGCTCCTTGAGCTCGCCTGACACGGTAGACATACTCTGGATATATCGCAACCGAGGCTTTCTCTCTTCGTCCTCCCGCAATGCCGCCTGGATACCCGGTCCAGTGGGTCAGGCTTTCAAAGGCAACACGAAGGAGCTCGACACAAAAGGTGCTGCCAGTTGCCACGCCTGGTTTTCGTTGTACAAACGATTCGGCCCCGCCTATGAGATGACCATTCCGTACTTCCGCATCCACGTCATCAACCACCCGTCTTACCTGGAGCACATTCAAAAGACGAATAGCAAGAATTATATCCGCGGAGCGTTCACGCGTAATGTGTTCGAGGCGTTGCACCGGACCGGGATCTTCGTTTCCGACGGCAAGGACTGGCAGATGCAACGCAAAGCAGCGACTCGCGCGTTCAGCAAGCAGAACTTTGAGACCCACATTTCCGCGTCTCTTCATCACTGGCTCGACATCCTCTCGAGGCTGCTCGAGAATCTCGCCAAGCAGAACAAATCCTTCGACTTTCAGGAGCTCATGGGCCGGTTCATGTACTGCCTCTTCCTCAAAGTGGCATTTCACGAGGAAGACCTGGCCGCCGAGGTCATGACAGAGGATCCGAATTGCCTCCATTCGATGCCAGAATACATGACAGCGTTTGATCAAGCTCAGCTGCGTGAGTCCTTTTTTCCTCACCGATCTATACCGGAGATCGAGCTCACGGCAGTCTTCGATCGCCGACGTCGCGATCCTCTGTGGAGACTCACGGAAAGGCTGTCCGGCGAGAACAAGATTTCGAAGAGAGGGGTTGACCTGTTCTACCAACGTATCGATGGTCTCATCGACAAGCGACTTCGAGCCATGACAAACGGATATAAGCCGAATCCCAATGCCGGTGTCGATCTACTCGACGTCTTCTTGCAGACTACCTCGGACACTTACACGCTTGGGGGCATGATATTCAGCTTCCTCTCCGCGGGTCGTGAGTCTCAATTTGCATACCGTAGGCATGCCGTGCTTATCATGCCAAGGGGACACCACTGCGTTCAGCACATCCTGGATGATGAAGGAGATACACCACCGCGACAATGCACACCTGGATGCGGTCAGCAAGATTCGGAAAGAAGTGGACAATCTCGGTCTTGAAGCAAAGTACCTGAGTTATTCAGAGACACCGGTAGGTCTCTCGATTACGCTGGATATCCTGGCCAACTATGACAGAGACTCAAATTTGCCAACGCAATGTGGGACGAGACGTCACGTCTCAACACCGTATCTCCTGCCGGGCAGATGGAGGCCGCGGAAGACGACGTCTTACCTGCTGTCCCGGAGCTGAACATGCCGCCACGCCACGTCAAAAAGTGAGTCGACCGATGCTTCGGAAGCGAGCTGACAGCAGGGGTGATATCGTGGCGTACCAGAATTATGTCATGTCTCGGATGCCGCAGATCTGGGGAGAAGATTGCGCCGTCTTCAATCCGTACCGCTGGTTTAAAGAAGACGGAGAAACCATCTCTTACAGTCCATTCAGTGAGCGTGACTCTCCGCCACGGGCTTCCGCTCATGCCGCAGAATATCATTCTTGGAATGCCGGTCCGCGAAGCTGCCTGGGTCGAGCACTCGCCACGTACGAGGGCATCGCTATCGTCTGTGCAATCTTGTCTCGCTTTGATGTCCTCTTGGACGACCCCGTCAAGAAGTATGACTCGTTGCCAGCTCTCAACATGGTGAGCCCAAGGGGTTTTCGATCTCTGAAGCAAAGCTGACACCGAAGGGCATCAAAGACGGCTTGTGGATGAAGGTCAAGCCGAGAAAGGCCCTTTGAACGTGGCGATTGGCTCAAATAGGCTTAGGCTCCCGCCGGGAAGAACTTGAAAGATGCATACCGCACAAATACTGTGATCTTGCATCTCGAGATGTCGTCGACATGAAAGTCTCGTCGTCGCACAGTGACGTGTCCTGGGAGACTGCATGGGGCCAAGCACGAGCCACGCTCAACACTGACTAGAGTCCGACGAAAGAGGCATCAGTTGGCATGTACATACGCAGAGCGTATCCACTAAGAGCCGCATGCAAGGCACAACTACCACACGTCCAACTGCAGCCGGCCACTAGTTTTGAGAGCTTGTAACGGCTCGCTGGCCCCGAGCACATTCCTCAGCTCGTCCTCGACATCTCTGGCCATGCGCTTGCCGTCCCCGCAGATGTACACGTACGATCGATGTGTCTCTATTAAATCCAGCAGCATGGCGCGTTCTGTTTTCATCTTGTGCTGAACATACTCTTTCGGAGTGTCTGGCGAGCGAGAGAACGCGGTGAACACCTTGAGCTTTCCGTCCAGCTCTTTGGCGTATTCTCTCCATTCTGCCTCGTACAGGTAATCGACCTCTGGCGAGCGACAGCCGAAGAAAAGAACCATGTCACCCCAGTCTCGGATGGCGTCCGGGCCTCTCTGACCAATCGCGATTCGAGCAGTCGCCACTCTCTCCTGCACGAATCCGCGGAAGGGTGCTACGCCCGTACCAGCACCGATCATGATCACCGGCGTTTTGGGGGATGGGGGGAGGCGGAAAGTCGAGGCTCGAACATGTATGGGAATCGAGAACGCCCCACAGTTGGGACCGTGTGTACGGAGGTGATACTCTGGCGTGGTACTATCCGGTAACAAGCCTTGCAGCGGTGCCAATGACGCAATGCGCCGGGAAGACACGCTGAGCAGGTAATTGGAAGCGACGCCGTGCACGTATTCCTCGGGCGAATGTGCTTCATGTGTCGGCCGGAATTTCTCGGCCACAACGGTCAACTGGATCGAATCGGGGTGAAGTTTCGGAGATGACGAGATCGAGTAGTATCGCGGTTGAAGCCTTGGAAGGAGCGAGATGACACGGTCCAAAGGGATCTTCCAGGGTGTAATGGAAGTGATGGTCGGGTCTCCGAGGTAATCTTCTCCATTCGCGTGGACCAGTAGCTTGCCGAACCGAAGGGTTCGCGCCGCCACCTCACTCTGGAAGAGTGCCGGGTCTTGACCCCAAGCTTGAAGTCTAGCGGCTGCCGCGGGCTCCGCCCATGCCGCCAGATACGAGCACATTTGTCTCGAAACGAGCGAGCTGATGTCCAGATAGTGCCGGAATACGGTTTCTATTGACGTCGGCGTTGGGAAGGGGACTTTTGCCAGATCAGGATCGAGAGAGGTGACGTCGATGATCGCTTGTCTCTTGTCCCCCAGTCCCAGCGCCTGAAGTGTTCGCTCGACCTCGACTTCGGCGTTGGTTGCCCACACTCCAAGGTGGTCTCCGGCATGATAGCGTATGCCGGTCCCCTTGATACCGAACTCGGCAAAGACGCAGTTTCGGTCGCCGGAGAGGTATAGCTCGCTCGACTGGATGACTGGGGCGACGTAGGGGTTCTTGTCGCTATACGCCCCGAGGTCACCGCTGGACAACTCTCCCAGATAGACGTGTGGGGGGTCCGATTCTAGATAAGAGACTTGGAAATCAGGTGCGGCAGCGCCTCGCCCGCTCTCGGCGAAGCCCATTTCGGTCGCGAGGTCCTGCAGTATCGCGTCTTTCCAAGCGAGGTAGTCCTCGTTGAGGCTGAGATTGTGATCGCCTTCTCCTCGGGGACCGATGCGGCGCGCGCCGAGGCTGGCGAGATGCTCGTCGAGCTGCCGCCCTGCAGCACAGTAGTGCTCGTAGGTTCGATTACCGAGAGCGAAAACGATATAGCGCAGATTGTCAAGCCTGTCTGCCCCACTCGCAAAGCTAGGGGAAGCGAGGAATTCGTACAGATCGACGGTGTTCTGAGTGGGTTCGCCCTCGCCGTACGTCGCCATCTACACATGAGTGCTGATGGTTTCGGATGAGATTCGACCCACCATGAAGACCACGAGTTTGTCAGAAAGGATCTGGTCCAGAGTGTCAAAATCGTAGTCGTCCGGATCGATCATTAGACTCGATTTGCCGAACCTATTCTTGCACTCCTTGGCGAATTGCAGCGCGAGATCCTGCGCAGTGCCCGTCTGCGAGCCGTAGACAATCAGCATGTCCTTGCTCTGACTCATCAGCCGGTGAAAGCAGATACAGCCGCATGACTTACGGAAGTGCGCAAGGCATGTGCCAAGTCACGTCCGGTCTGCATTGCAGATCCCACTTTGAGGTCGGTGGATCTCCGACCTGCATCGCGCATCCATCGGCTCTTACGGAGGTAGACGAGAATGCAGATGGCGGCGAGTGCCAACAACAGAGGATAGCCCACATCGACGCACAGCATGTTGAGTAGCTTGGCAAGGCAAGGATGAGGGAAACGCCTCGACGTCCCAATATACCACATACCACTGACAAGACTTTTGGAAGCCACCGCAACGACAAGCTCCTTGCCGGATACTAACGGGGTTTTTTCCGCTTTCGTCCACGCACGCGAGACCAATTCCGACCATTAGCTCCACCGATACCCGCCCGTCTCCCTCTATTATCTTCCTCCATTGTCACAATGGCTACTGTGGGGTCGTCTGATGATCTGTCGACAACTTTCGAGCCGGCTTACAAGCGTGTCTATCAGGCTTGCGAGGCTTGTCGCCGGAAGAAACAGAAATGCAACTTGGATGCGATTTCCCCCAAGCCCCCTTGTGCCAGCTGTCGGCGAGCTTCCATTCCCTGCGGTGAGTCTTGAACCGCGCACGATCAAAGCTGCTCTTGATCACCGCAGACATTCCAGACAAACGCCGGAGAGGTCGACCTGCTAAGAAGATCCGAACGGATGGCCATGGCCTGCCAGGGCAGGATGTCTCGGTCCTGACGTCGACGTCGACGATGACGACTATCCCTTCAGCATGGGAGCCGCACATGGGGTCATCCAATGCAGTGGACGCTCATGACTACGTAGAACGGACGGCTCCGACACCGGGCTCGTCCACCTCGACGCGGCCACAGCTCGCACCAAAGCTCACCAGTCAAGCGATCGCAAACTTCCCTTTACGGAATACTTCGGATGCCGCCCGACTGCTTGATCGAGCAGATCCTACAGAGTCCAGCCCACAGGAGACCCAGTCTCTGCGAAACCCTTCGTCTGCGACCTCATGGCTTCCACCTGCGGAGACGGCGACAGACGAAGCACCGACGTTCTTTCTCACGATTGAAGGCCTCATTGATGAGGCATCCGTCACGCGATTGTTCCAGTTGTACCTCACCTCCATACACCCTATCATGCCACTGATCCCTTCCAGGAGGATGCCGGCGACGCCTATTCAGATAATGAGCATGGCCGGTCGAGAACCATTTCTCATGTCGGCGATTCTTGTCGTCACATCGGGGCAGTCTGGAGAGCAGGCCCTTCACAGCCGGATCTGGGCAAGGACCCAGATATTCTTCGGGGAGGTAGCGTTGCTTGGAGCCAATGTCACGATCGACTCGATCGAGGGCTTGCTCCTCCTCTCCGGTAGGCTCTACCAGAGACGTGAACGACGCTGAACACGCAGAATATCCGCCGATCGTGAATCATCATCCAGGCGCCGGGCAAGAGGACCGTATCTGCTGGATGACAGTGGGCAATGTGAGTCGAGACACCTTGGGTCATCGCTGACAGCAGGCTGTGCGACTAGGCTACCTGCTGGGGTTGGAACAGCTGCGCATGTCGGCTCAAGACGCCGACGAGCTGCTGATTGCCGGCAAGGATCGAGCATTCGTCGCCTGGACATGTGAGTCAACGTGTGACGAGTCTGGTTGACCGTCAGATTGTCACTGCCTCGACCGACAGATATCCATTAGGGCCGGCAAATCTTTCTGGCATCGAAGTGAGTCGACATTCTTCGTCGAGTATCTCCTCTTCATCACCTCCTCTATTTCACTCTCTGTGACTGCTTCAAACATCCATCGGGCTGGGTCACGGCCCAACCCAAGCTTCCGCGATCCTCAGTCCCGTGTCCCACATTCCTGACCGCAGGCCCCGGATTGACCCATCAACACATGCACTCCGACCCTGCAGAGGACTTTGCCGAGTTGGCAGCTATCCCCGGTATCCAAGACGATTACGCTGGATACATTCAATGTCAGGTCCACCTTACCCAGCTCTTCTCCAATGCCCACGATCTTCTGTATCCCTCAAAGACCATATCGATCGCCCTCGCCACGTCCGAGCAGTATTACAAACATATCGACGACTTTTCACATGGTGAGGTCAAGGCGCTCTGCGAGCTGAGCTGACCGGGTAGCGCTCTCTGCGTTTCGTGACCGCTGGCAGAACAAGGTATGGAAATCGTATCCCATCAACGAGTGTGTCTGGATATCATTCGTTAGCACCTATACAAACGACACCGACTGAGGAGCTGATTGCAGCATCATCTACGACTGTACATCTACGCCTTCTCATTTCACGCGTACATCCAACGGGTCAGACTTCAGGCGGAAGATCGCGTGATAGACCTGTTTCCGACGGGTATCATCGGGAGCTCAGACGCGAGATTCATTTTCGAGGCGATCGATGCCGCGGTGAGTCACCCGTGGTGTGACCGCTAGCTGACCTTGAAGGCGGATGTCCTACGTCTCGCTATCGGTCGGCTACAACCCCCAGGCGTGTGTCACCCTCCGGCGTGAGTCGCGAATCACTGATGTATAGGCCCTTAGCTACCTTCCCATGCGCTTCTTCCTCTTCTTCAGTCATGCCGGCGTGTTCTTGCTCCAGATCGCCGTGGTGGTCCCACTCCCGGCCCTCCAAAAACGAGCCATGTTGAAGCTCATCGGGGCATACGTACGGTGCATGTCGAAAGCCTCGACAAACCCCGACCATCCTGGAAAGAGACACTCGCTTGCATTACACAACCTCCTGAGTCGGGTATGCGGTGATCAAAACTTGCAGGTGCCGGGTTCAACTCGACCTTCCTCACCTCTCCGCTCGGCCCCTTTCGCACCCGTCGCTGCCGACGAGGAATTATCGTCCATCCTGGGCAGCCGTCATGATCCGTTTGTACCCGAACGTCCCCTGCAAGACTTTGCCAGAGACATCGATGCACTGGCCGGTCTCACAACGCCTCTCTTCCCTACCGACCTCGACCCGACCCAAACATTGATCAACTCCCTTGGCTCATTTGCGCCCCCGTCCGAGCAGCTCACATCACTGCCTTTCGCCCCGTTGTTTCCAGGTCACGACAACGAGTTTTGGGACTTTTTGACATCGGGACTGAACGGAGGTAGCTCATGATTCGACTGGACTGATGGTGCGGAATGGACAGTCGTGTGTCATGGATGAAGATGGCTATGTAGCACTTGATATAAATCTTATGTACAGCCAGTACAAGACGACCGGGATGATCAGCGTAGAGGCCAAAGTCGGCAATATCGATCGAGATCTGCCGTGAGCAAAGACATCAGAGAAGTTCGAGGACTTGCCTGGTCTTGGGTTTTGGCTGGACCTGAGTTGTGACGGTCGGTCCCAACTGACAATCAGTGATAGCGGCTTAGCTAGAGATGGCCGCACTTCGGGACAGGTCCCCACCATGAAGCGTTCCATCATCTTTCTCGCTTCGTCCGAATGGCCAACATCCTCCCACGACTCGGTCGCGTCGCTCCCCGCTTCACCAAGAATGACCAGATCGCCTCCGGGATGCTGTCATTGTCAGTGCGAACCAGTCGATCATGGCGCGGGCTGCTGACCTCGAGAATGAATTTGTGCAGGTCATACACTGCTGGTCACCTCGGACACTTCCGGAAGTGAAGGATCGCTCACCCTTTCCATGAATCACGACGTGTACGTTGCGCTTGTCGTTCAAACGACCGACTTCTGCTTTCGTGAATCGTCTTCCTTCGGTCATGTTGCATGTCCAAGCATCACGAAGCGTACCCACCGCTAGGTTGACAGCTTGGACAGCTGCCGTTCCATGTGCAGTTCCGTGCTATGGCCGGAGTCGAGTCATTCGAAAAAGCCCGTCACTACCCAGGCGGGAAAATCCTCCGTTAGTAGCCGCGGTGAGAGAAATCATCTGGCTGACCACCAATCGGGATGGTCTCAATCTCAAGTTGGTCGTACACGACGACATAGCAAAGTCGTGAACACGCGCAAGATGAAGCTGCTGTTCCTCAAATCGACCTGGGGCTGGACCCGGGACGAGTTTCCAGAGCTCTTCAAACGAGCCGCTGAGCTCGGATACGGTGAGTCCAGTGCGGTGGCGTCGATCGTCCGCTAATGCCAAGACGGGGTTGATGTCAAGGTCGTACCCGAGGACAGCTTGGAAGATCTCGCCAATCTGAAGGCCTTGGTCGCGAAACACAACTTCAAGGTAGCTGCGGGGTGAGTCGAATGGTGTCGGTGTCGGGGCTGAGATCAGGATCAAGTCGTGGCCGGTCGACGCGAAGACTTTCACTCAACTGCCGGGAGGATCCATTGCAGCTCACCTGGACTATTACCGTGCGAGCGTGAAGAATGCTCTCAAACTCGAACCGTCAATCATCAACGTACAAAGCGGAAGGTGAGCTCCGAGGCCGGCCGTGAGCGCGCTGATTAGCAGCGATAATTGGAACGAAGCCGAGTGTATCGAATTCTTCACAGAAACCCTAAAGATAGACCAGGACCTCGGTGCCACAGGTCTGGTTTGCCAGGAGACCCATCGTCAACGCGCTCTCTTCCACCCCTATCGTACCGCGAGGATTCTCCAAAGTGTGCCGCGACTGATCCTCACCGGTGACGTGTCGCATTGGACATGCGTCTCGGAGCGACTCTTGAACGACACCGAGGATGACAAGGTGGTGATGAAGGGGGTCCTGCCTCATGTCGGTCATCATTCTAAATTGGGTCGCGCTGATGCCTAGTTCCGCAACCTGCACGCGAGGGTAGGCACTACACATTCATCTCAGTGCCCCGCGCCGCATCTACCCGTGTACGATCGAGAACGCGACTACTTTTACTTCTTCTGGAAGTCGGTCATAGACCAACTGTCGGCCCAAGGTCGTGAATATCTCACCATCACCATGGAGTACGGGTAAGTAATGTCAAACCCCGGCGGCCTCGCTCATGTCCTTAGGCCTTGGCCATACATGTCTCCGCACGTGGACACGAGCTTTGGGGATCTCGGTGATAACGAGTTTCTGAGGGTCAGCAAGGTCTTACACGAGCACAACCGTTCCGCTCGTCCCGTGACGCTTGACAACAACGCATAGAGCATAGACCGGGGATAGATAGTGAGATGAAGGGCATGCACTTGATGTCCCCTCGCAAGGCGGATTGTGCCCGCGACATGCTGCAGCGAGAAATGTTGAAAGACGGCTGCTGGCGATACTGTACCCCGCCGGTCTGTTGTCACTCCAGGTGCATGATGAATCTTAGCTTCTATGGCTCGGTGAAGACTATTGGTTGACACGAGCACAGGTCACAGCGTCACGAGCTTTGATCGAGCGCTCCTCCGCGGCCCAGTCGGGGCAGTCATGAGACCACGGGTCTGCGATCAGAATGGTGCGATACATCAGAGCACAGACTCACCCATTCAGAGGGCTCTCCTTGCCGGTGAAGATGAGGGCATCATACACAAACGATCCCAACAGGGCGCCCGTGATTGGCCCGATGACGCAGCACCAAATTGGGTACCCGTTCCTGTCGCTCCAAATTGTCGAGGGGTAGCCGTAGATGGAGGCCGCGATGCGCGGCCCAAGGTCTCGAGCGGGATTGATGCAGAACGAAGTCTGGATACCGTTGGCAGCGGCGATCCCGCACACGATCCAAAGGAGGAACATGGCGTTCATTCCTCTTGGGGCGGGATTGTTGTTCGCGTCCCCGAGAGCGAGAATGCCAATGAGGAGCATGGCCGTGCCAATGACTTCGTCCCAGAATGCGCCTACTCTTCAGTAGCTGTCCTTGCGCAACTACAGAGGACTGACCGACGTTGGACATCCAATCCTGGGCGCCCGTGAAGAACACACCGGCCGACGAAGTGGGAAGGCCGAACGTCCGCACGCCATAGCCGCCTTCATACTGGTTGACAAGCTCAAAGTAGTTGGCCTGGACCACGCAGCCGGCGGCGAATGCGCCAAGGAGCTGGGCTAAGCAGTAGCTTGGTACTTTGCGCCATGAAAATCCGCGGAATGTGGCGAGGGCGATCGTGACCGCTGGGTTGATGTGCCCGCCGGAGACACCTCCCGCGACGAGAACACCGAGCAACACGCCGACGCCCCAGCCGAAACAGAGCGAGAGCCACGAGCCGCCAGCTCCGCCGGTCAAGAGTGCCTGCCTACTGATGAGCTTTGACCCTCTCCTGACACCCGCGAGAGCTTACACGTTCGATGCCGTGCCAAAGTAGACGAGGATGAAGGTCCCCAAGAACTCTGCCAAGGGCGCTCGGAGCGTATTGCGGATTTTGGACCACCTATGTAGCTCGGTGTCGTCCAGTGTGGCCTGAGCTCTCGCATCGCCCGCATGGGGCTCGTGCTCCATCGCCCCGACCTTTTCATCGATGCTTTCTTGCTCGTGGCGACGAAGTCTGTGCGGTCCCGACCAGGAAACCATATTGCCTGTCGCGATCAGCCCTTCCCAGATCGAATCCGACAAACCTACCCCTCTTGATTTCACGTAGCATTGTGGGAGTTACGAGGAGGTATCGGGTCTGGTCGACCTCTGACGTGCCGGACATCAGCCCCGGACCGAGAACCTTGTCATCCGAGGGGTCAGCAGTGCGGTCGGGAAGGTCGTGGCGGTCTAAAAGTAGACCATTATGAGTGTGAGGCCCGGCGCTGCGTGAGCCAGTCTCGATGTCATTCTCAAATGGCATGACGATGCGGGACAACAAAAGTGGGCGGTTCGGTCAGGAAGCTTCCCTCGCCACTCGCCAATGGAGGCTACGTACCGTCCGGCAATTGACGGAACTCGCGCGCAAAATCGCTCCTAATTTCGCCGTCAATTACCGCAATACTTTGGACAGTATATGTCGCTTGCATGAACACAGGATGCACCGATAAGGCGGCGGTACAGATTTTTACTCACATTAGGCAACAGTCGGAAAGGCAGGAAGGAGGAAGCAGAGTAAAACTAATCCGGTGTAGACCCCGGCTGCATGTCACGATGGCCACGCCCGACCCGTCACGTGTGCCAGGTCATCACGTGACGCACCTAACAGTATTCTGTTGTTACCGGGCCCCCCCGGTAACTGTCCCAGGGTGGAGTTACCCGGCCCCCCCGACTTTGAACGCGTGTACCGGTCCGGGATCCGGTGTTACCCGGCCCTGTCCAGGTGGATCCTTACAGAACAGACCCCGCTCTTTCCAACCATGTCCTCGGATCCGTTCCATCCTCCATGGTCGCAGAGATATGATGCCCGGAAGAAAAAGGATGATCTCAGAAGGAAGGACTCACGTGATCCACGAGGCAGATTGATAGAAGTTACCCAGCCCTGATGACTTTGGAGACCTAACAGTATTCTGTAGTACTTGGGCCCCCCCAAGTACCGGGTTTGGGTGAGTACTTGGGCCCCTTTGTGTTCGGACGCTCGTCGCTCGCCGGGAGTGCGAGTACTTGGGGTCTGTCAGGCCGGTTTCCGGTAGAACGGACAATGCTCTTTCTGCCTGTGGTCTCGGATCCCGGCTGGCACGCACGCTCATGGAGATATGGTCGACGGAAGAGAAAGGACCTCTGGAGAGGCTGATTTCCATGAGCTCGTGGAACGAGTACTTGGGGTCTTGGTAGAGTACTTGGGCCCTTGGTAGAGTACTTGGGCCCCCCCCACGAGCTCGTGGAACCAGTACTTGGGCCCTTGGTAGAGTACTTGGGCCCCCCCCACGAGATCGTGGAACGAGTACTTGGGGTCTTGGTAGAGTACTTGGGCCCCCCCCACGAGCTCGTGGAACGAGTACTTGGGCCCTTGGTAGAGTACTTGGGCCCCCCCCCCACGAGATCGTGGAACGAGTACTTGGGCCCTTGGTAGAGTACTTGGGCCCCCCCCACGAGATCGTGGAACGAGTACTTGGGGTCTTGGTAGAGTACTTGGGCCCCCCCCACGAGCTTGTGGAACCAGTACTTGGGCCCTTGGTAGAGTACTTGGGTCCCCCCCACGAGATCGTGGAACGAGTACTTGGGGTCTTGGTAGAGTACTTGGGCCCCCCCACGAGCTCGTGGAACCAGTACTTGGGGTCTTGGTAGAGTACTTGGGCCCCCCCCACGAGATCGTGGAACCAGGCCCCTCCCACAGCCATCACGCATGTCATTGCCTTGTTAAATGTTTGCGAGACGTATTCTACATGTCCCCAGAGGTCATAAAAGCTATCTGCAGTTGTGAGAAGCATCCCCAAACACATGTGGATGGGTGCACGACGGGATGCTGGGTTCCACAAAATCCACCACCCCCACCACATCCACAACAAATACAAATGCCTATGTGCTATCCACATGATCCACGGATCAGATGCTCACACCCACATCATTCACACTGTCCGCCAGTTCCACCTCATTCACGACAAACACGGGATTCCCGTTAGGGGGTTATAGGGTGATCTGGGGGTGGGGTTTTTTTTGTTAGAGGTCCTATCTGATACAGTTTTTCGAGCTCTTTCTAACGGTATAACTCGCTGGTGGCTGCGCTCAATATCGGTCGCACTTTTGGCCCTCCGAAGATCTTGC